>OX439238.1:17910982-18510982 GCA_949319165.1 Sialis lutaria
ATAACCCAATACATTTGATGATGAAAAGTAAAAATGGAGTTTATACCGTATGCGACATTTACTTTTGTGTTAAAAAACAATAAAAACTAAATAAAAACATGTCGTCCGTATAAAGTTGCCTGAAGCACTGTGTCCATAAAAGCTGTAAGAATTCACACCGAGTTTTGCAGCCAGTTGACCTTAATGTAGTAGAAAAACTCTCCCTGATCGATACTACCTGTTACTCCGCCCTCTCGCGCCAAACTTACCCCCGAAACATTAATACTCCTTACCACTATGCAAAATCTCTTCACACCTATAATACCGTACCGGCACCAGTCTTGAACAATACCCCAGTGGTTAACATTTTTAAATTAAATGTACCGAATTAGAAATATTTTTTTTTATATTTGATTACTGCTATTATTAGATATTAATCTACTATTATTTGATGACAATTGATCATTTTGTTTAAAAACGGTGGACAAATAATTATCGCGATTCGGCACACTATCAAGAAAAGTATATTTTCTTGTGTAAATGCTTTACATTGTTTTAAATTCTACGATTCTTTATTTTATAACGTTTGTGTTAGTAGTACTTATCATTTTGTATTCATCACTGGGTATTCCTTACTGAAGAAAAAATATACACAAAATAAAAGGCAATAATTAAAAAAAAAACTATATTTTTGGATTTTGGTAGTTAAATTGTTTTAATAAATGGTAGTTGTTTTATTATTAACATGAGTTCATGAGAATTACAAAAAAGCAATCCATCAATCCCAAAAAATAATATACCTACTTTGCTCTTAACTCTTTCAACCCCGAACTCCTGTACAATAACACTTTATTATAGAAACATAAATATTATGAAAACGTACAATACAATTTAAACAAATATTAACAGAATTCATCGGATACAGAATGATCCGAAAGTCTCTAGACTCTAGATCCAACCAGGGCCCCTATTCTCGAGCTAACTCGAGAATGTGTCGATTCGAGTTTTTCGTTCGAGATTTTAAATCTCACGCACCTGAGCAGTCGAGATTTTTCATTCGACATTTCTAGAAAAAAAGTCGCATCGAGATTCGAGAATACGGTATTATTTACACAATCGAGATTCTAGTAAATAACTCAGTGACTTTTTGTTTTAGTTTAGTAATCTCGAATGAGAAAAAGTCTAACGAACTCGAGAATACGGGTCCAGCAGCATGACCCTGAGCTTCTGAGCAACAGGCCGGTATACCGGTCACTTGGGTTCAAAGGGTTAAATACTGATGCTAGTATATTATCAACTGTTACTTTATTATGTTTAACAATAAGTGGAAAAATGACAAGGCAAGTAAAAATACTAGAGCGTAAAAATAGAGCCCAACTGAACATTCGACCAAATGATAGCTTTTTTCGGACAAATGTTTGTTGTTCTCATTAGTACATAAAATTAACAAGTTATTAATTACCAATTACATAATACGGCTGTATAAATACATATTATATGAAATAACCACTAATTCCGATATACATTTGATAACGATTATGTTTATAATTTTTTTAAATCAATCCACATTCTACACGCGTCACGTGTTGTATAAAAGTATCGATAGGTAACAATAAATAAACTATAATACATTTTCACCTTATATATTTCACACCTATATATTCCCCACATCTCCTCTACAATTAGTACACAAATTATATAAGACGCAAATCAAATTACCTAAAAAAACAGTTGCCACTTTTAATTACGCAAATGTCCATCTAACTGTCATAGAGGAAAACAAATGAACATATCTCTAACAAAAAACTGTTCATTAAATAAAATGTTTAAGCATATGAAAATATAAAAACAACAGCTATGATATTATCCTTTTACATACACACACATACACACCTATGTTTATTCAGATTCCACGGGAATGTGTCCCCATCCCCAATTGTAACGCACATAACACGGAGCAGTTAGAACCGTCGTTTATTTTGATTACAGTTCTTTGTTGTTGGTGTTTTCATGAGGAGGATATGTGTCTTCTTCCTTCTCACTTGCTCTTGTTTTAATTAATAATCAACTTATGTATTATGCATGTTTGTATGTATATGTTTGTTTGTTTGTAACCGTATATTTGATTTTACCCTGGAATTAGTTGTATATTGCATATATCTGGCCTTCTTAATGAAAAAATTGTTCAAAATTTTTTCAGCGTGCAACGGTGTTTTTTCGAGTCATATGCCCGATATCATAAAGAGCTTAGTAAATTTTCGAGTTAGCTAGCACTCTCGAATGAGATATCAAACTTATATGACAGTTCTCTTGGAGTTTTCTGATGACTTTGCCAAGTTTCACGCCAACAATACGTTGAACAATCACTGCTCTAAATTCCATAGCAACCTATAGATACATATCAAAAAATTAATAACCTCATTTGTGAGTGCTAGCTAGCTTGCAAATTTTTTAACCCCTTTATGATACCGGATAATAGACTATAGTCGACTTTCGCCTCCAAAGGGTTAATTGCCTATTTTACGAAGTAACACATTGTTTATGTTCCTTTTTAAAGAAGAATAAATAAAAACTATCTATGCTATCATATATCATTACTTAACTCATCTCAAAGTAATCATGGTCAGACAGAAACCATTATTAGGGCATTAAATTTTCTATGGATTCCTAGCTGGAATTTATTTTATTCGGTGTAGAAGATCTTCTCTGGGGTCGTCGAAAAACATGAATAATTTTCCTTAAATTTTTGTAATATCTAGAACTTTGAGTGCTTATAACTCAAACATTTTGCGAGATTCCGACATTGGGTGCTGAGCATTATTTAGAGCACTCTTATCTCTATTATAATTTAAAATTTCATTTTTAAATTCAATTAAATACATATTAAACACAGCCGTCGAACGTAACTCTACATTTCAGGCGTGATCTCCAAATTCGACGTCGCTAAATGATTTTTTCGCTGGCTCTATTTCAATAACTATTTACAATACATAATTTTTTAAAAATACTATTTTATTCGTATTTTTATCAGCTTTAAGATTTATTAAACCTGTTTTCTTCTAAAACTGACAGCCCCAGTGGTATACCCAAATAACTGATTTTAGACAGCTTTGTAAGCCCCTAGAAAGTTATGCACCCCCCTATCAAGGGGGGGGGAAGTTAACACCATGTTCTATAGTATAGATCTCAATGTATAGAATCTATACATTGAGATCTACCAATTTCTTGAAAAAAACGTACTCCGTCATTTTTTTCTAGCGCCACCAAATATGAAATTGTCTACTGACTGGACTACTAGGCCACGTGTTATTAAAGTTACAGTACGATTAGTAATTTTTGTGTGCAAGATCTAAATCTATATTATTGGTATAGTTGAAATTGTTATACCTACCAATAAAATATATAGGTACTATTAATATAATTAATTTTACACAATCGTTTAGTATTTATTGTGTTGTCTTTTAATAAAAAATTAAGTATCAAATAGAAAAATATACTAACTATTGAAATGAAATAATTTGTAGAGCATTTAACAAATAATTCAACTTAAGAATAATTAGATGACAATGAAGATTGTAGAAGTTACTCACTTGACAATACATGTTAAAACTGATAGTATTTTTTAATTCAAAATTTAGATTTTTTAATAATTATTTAAAAATCGACTCCATTTTTCTCTATGTATTTTATTTCAAAAAGAACCCATTTTTTCTTATAAACAAATCGATTACCCATGTGTCTTCTCACACAAATCCCGTATGAACTACATACATTGTAACATTCCCTGTTCTTTTTGTCACTACTACGTACTCAAATTAGCATTTAACTCCATGTTGCAAGCTTCAATGGACTTGTATTTACATCATGTCAAATATTATACGACATGTATTACATTCATATATATTATATACATATATAATGTATGAATATATACAATATGCTTCTATCAGTAGCGTAACTAAAATTTTTGCAAAATTGTGAAGGTGTAATAAAATAAAAAATAAAATCGTTACCAAAAATGTTCTTCGTGGGAATAAAACTGAGAGGTTTCTAGGCCCCTTGATTTTTGACAGTCGATCCACCCTGTAGATACGTCACTGGTTTCTTTAATACAGTATATTAACATTAACCAAATAGCGTTCTGTTAATATCAAGCAGCTTTAGACAAAGCATTTATTAGTTAAAATATCCGTTTGATGATTAATCATTAACGTTTGTATTTCTATAAAGGATGTTTATATTATAATATATACCTATATAATTTTGTAGTTGTCTGGGGTTGTTGGTTGGATTGCTAGTTATACAACTTGTACAACATAGCCATTGAAATTGATTAACTGTAAAGATGCAGATTGTTGGTTACAGTCTTTAAGAGTCGTGAGGGAAAAGGGAGTCGCCTATGCTAAAGCATACAAATTAAGTGATCATTACTGCTAGTGTTCAGAAACAAAATTATTACTTGATAGCATCTTCATATGGGTTCGTTGATTTTCTTTAAAACAACCCGTGAAAAAATTGTAGATTTGCAGAGATCTACTAAGATCTCGACATATTTTGAGACATCATATTTTTCGCTGGTTTTTGATCTTGCAAAGATCTAAAAGGATCTACAAAGATCGTTGTGGATCGTGATAGAGATTAAAACGTTACAATGATTTTCAGAGATCTTTGTAGATCGTTTTAGATCTTTGTAGGTCATTGTAGATCTTTGCAAGTCTCCACAGATCAAAAACAAGTGAAAAACATGACGTCTCAAAATGGTGATCTGTCGAGATATGAATAAACCTCTGCAGATCTACAATTTTTTCCCGGGAATATATGTATATACCTTCCAAAAATAATTTGCTCGCAAGCCAAAAGAAACGAAAATTATTTTACGAGATTTTTCCGGTACAATTGTATTATGTGGTCTATGAATTGAAGCAACAGTCTTTAAACAAACTTGTTCCAATAAAAAACAAATCAATAGACAACATTACATAAATCGGCACCCTGCAAAAAGATTTTGATTTCCAACAAGTTTGTTTATATAGAGCAGCGGTTCCCAACCAGTCGTCCGCAAGAGCTAAAATATAGTCCGCAAAATATTTCAAACTTTGAATGAATCAAAAATCTCATTAATGCAAACTGAAATATAAAATGATATGTTTTCAATTATAACACTGTTAATTAATGTTACTTTTGAATTTAGCTCGGTAACTACTAGTTCAAAAAATCTGAAAAATGGGGTTTAAGTGGGACTAGTAACGATAAATACTAAAATCAACAATATCATTTCAAATTTTGGAAAAATAGGGAGGTGCGTCATGGATTTTTATTTTATTTTCATATCTAGGGTTGTGGGGTGTCAAAATGTAGATCTCAATTAACAGAATATGAATTTATTTTTAACTCAAAAATGCACCTTTAAGTGGCTCCAATCAGTCCACGTAGTATATACTTCGGAACCCTTATGACATACACCTGTGTGACATGTGTATGTTTTGACATATTTTTTATTAATAATTATCAAATTGTTAACACACGAAACTTCTGTGTGTGTTTGTGTGTGTGTGTGTGTGTGTGTGTGTGTGTGTGTGTGTGTGTGTGTGTGTGTGTGTGTGTGTGTGTCCAGCGACTATGATCTGACCGTGTTGGGCCGCGCACGATGGTGTATGCCGGATCAATACTAGACGGGGCGGCTAACTACGCCGTTGTGCGTGTCCGCCGCGCCCTCGTTTGGCGGGTGTGTGAGCGACACACACACACACCCGCTCAATCACTGACACACCATTCATTGTTGCCGGGATTGTGGCTCGTCGCTGCTTTTCAGTTTATCTAAAATGCAGATCTCTTAGGTGAGATGATCGTTTTTGTATGTGTATGAAGTTGGCTACAGTCGAACGTATGTGATTCGAAGTCGATGTTAAGCTCATAGATTTTTTAATAGAATATTAAAATCAAAAATCGATATGTAAAAATGGTAGTTTTTTTATAATTGAAATCTTTACTTTCCAAAAAATTTTGGAATCAGATTAACTTACACGAAAATTTTCACATTTTTTTACATTATTACACCAAAAGGGTCCATTATTAATTTAGTGATGCTCTTCAAAAATGAAGGTGCACATTTACTGTATTCAAGAACTTTAAATATAAAATTTCGTATTTGTAAATTGCGCCATTCACCGATAGACAGACAGGCCTAATTAAGGTAATAGTTGTACTAAATTTAGGAACCCTCACTACTGTATTATACAATTAATTTCATAGAGTACATGTATTATGGCATTTTCGATTGGTATCAAACATAGACATAGAGCATGTACCGCGCATTATGTATTAACATGATGATGTAACATAAAAAGTGAGAGAGAGAGAGAGATGCAGATCTATCTCTTTTTTTAAGAATAAAAAAATAGACGCTCCTGTTTAAATAAGGACAAGTATATCCTTAACTTTATTCCATCTCTTTCCGTTGACACGACTCTGTTTTCAAGTCAAATACGCGGTCCATGCTCTATATCTGTGATATCAACAGATTTTGTAGACGATTTTTCGTAGCCGTTGCCCAAGGTATATAAAAACAAGGTAGCCTCATCAGCTCCTTGACCAGTCAGCGTTGGCGCCGGAATTGACGTCACCACGAAGACTAATGCCCGGTATTATCAACCAAAGCTCCTTCAGCACTAAATGCTCCTTTAAAGTAAATTTGCTGTATTACAAACGTGATTTAAATCAATATTTAAGCTTTCAATGAAAAATGAATATAATATATGTTGTAAAGAAATACTGCAGATAATTTAAAATCTATTTAATTAAATGTATTATGCTTGGATCTGTTGATAATATGACAATTAGTTAAAGGAGCATTTAGTTAAAGTTGATAATACTGGGCGATAATATTCAAATGTTATAAATGTAACTATGTTTAATAGAATATTAATTTTCAAAAAATGTCTTTATTTATTCTTGTTTTAGTATTTTTTGATATTTCGACATTGCAAAATCATTAAAAGCTGATAACAAGAATAAATAAAGGAATTTTTTGTAATTTATATTCAACTAGCTGACTCGGCCACGCGTTGCTGTGGTTAACCTATACTTTAATTGTAGGTTATATGAAATGTTTGGAAGTTTAACATAGCGCCATCTATTGAATACTTACTCAATCCAGTCAACAGATGTCACCATCTGTTAGAATCGTTTGGAACTAATAGATAAAGACAAATAATTTGCAATAAAATAATATTGCGATCATAAATTGAAATATAAGCTATCCTATATTTCAAGTTGGATCAAACTACACACGGTGTACAAATTTGATTAAAATCGGTTAAGTAGTTTAGGAGTCCATAGCGGAGGAACATGTGACACGTAATTTATATATATTAAGATTATACATTTATAACATTTGAATATGGCTTCGTGGTGACGTCAATTTCCGCGCCATCGCTGATTGGTCAAGGAGCTAATGAGGCTACCTTGTCTTTATATACTACCTTGGCCGTTGTCTATATAAACTTAGTTTCCGGGTTGTCATCCGAGTTGTCGTGTTTCTTTTCTTGACGTTTCTACTCTCATGTCGTAATCTTCTTTATAAGCTTTTCAGAAAGACTTTTGAAGATGTGTGACAACGTGACGATAGCCCCAAAAATAATTCTGAATTTTTATATATAGTATTTTTTAATAATAATGTACAACGAAATTGAAGCGATTGTAGCGTCTTTGAAGAAAAAATTAATTATAAAAGTAAAAAAAAAATAGTTGGTCGACCCTGTTATAGTGTATTCGTGACAAAATAATGTATCATAGTTATAAAAAAATATAAGGCAGTCAACTTTATACTGTATACAGCAAATGCTTGCCTATAAAACTTTTTGTATTTAGTTTAAATACGAGGATGGGCTTCAAGAAAAACGTTTTTTTTTTCTTTTTAGATGGATTGTTCTGTGCTGTTTGAACCGACAGTCTTCTATTTTTTGTTCGCAGATAAAAAGAAAATGTTTTAAATTTATTTTGAGTGTTATACAGCTCATGTCAGTTTTTTTCTATGCCCCTTTTTCTTAATTAGTATTAATAGTAATAAATTAAATAAGAGAAAATCAATGTTTTCTCTAGTTTAAGCTTTTACCCGTGGCTTCGTGTATTTTGAAATTAGTAAAGGCAATGTAAAACTTTGAAAAATGTGTTTTTTTTAAGATTCTGTAAATTAGCATGCGAACACAAGTGTGTTTTCGACAAAGAACTTTCATTACTTAATATATAATTATAATTGCATTTTTCAGAAAAATATGCAAGAATAAAATCGTTTTAAAATTGATCAAAAAACAAGATTTTTTCCAGATTATAAATTATCAAGACCTTTGCTTATAACTATTTAAATACCAAAAAGTTATGATCTCAGCTTGGGCTCCTATTCTCGAGCTCACTCGAGAATATGTCGATTCGAGATTTTAAATCTTGCATGCCCAGAAGCAGTCGAGATTTTTCATTCGACATTTCTAGTAAAAAAAGTCGCATCGAGATTCGAGAATACGGTATAATTTACACAATCGAGATTTTAATTTATAACTTGGTGGGTTTTAGTTTAGTAATCTCGAATGAGAAAAAGTCGAACGAACTCGAGAATAGGCTCTGTACTGCTGCAAAAAAAATCATTGAATTTTTTTTCGATATCTACCGTTGGTAAAAAATAATAGTTTAAGAGCTGATGACATATTTTTCTGCTCCATCTAAGCACTAGGCTAATTTATTCATGTGTTGTACACATAGGTTGGCATTAACTCGTTTATCCGTTAATCGTTAATTAACGAAGTAAACAAAATGGTTAACGAATTAACTTTTAACTTAACTCAAAAAAATGTTAACGCTTTTGTTAACTTCCGTTAACTTTAGTCCGTTACATTGGTTGTTTAAGAAAGTTGTCGAAGTAGCAAAAAAAAAAAGTCTTACAACATTTCGGATGATTAACTTTTTAACGATTAACTTTAACTTTCGTTAAATTTTAAAATTTTCGGTTAACTTTAACTTCCGTTACATTTTCGGAATTTTAACGGTTTAACGGTTAACGAAGTTAACTTTTTTATTAACGGATTAACGATTAACGAAGTTAACTTTTCGATTAACTATGGTTGTACATCATGGGAAAAATAGTCCCAACCCCCACACCCGGGGATAAAAGGGTTTAATTCCTTAGTGAATATGTAAAGAAAAAATGTATTTTTGACCTCAGGGAGTTACCTTATGAAAAGGATAGGTGGGTACAGTTAATCGAAAAGTTAACTTCGTTAGTCGTTAATCCGTTAATAAAAAAGTTAACTTCGTTAACCGTTAAAGCGTTAAAATTCCGAAAATGTAACGGAAGTTAAAGTTAACCGAAAATTCGAAAATTTAACGAAAGTTAGAGTAAATCGTTAAAAAGTTAACCATCTAAAATGTCTGAAGACCTTTTTTTGCTATTTCGACAACTTTCTTATGTACTTTTCATCAAACACCCAATGTAACGGATAAAGTTAACGGAAGTTAACAAAAGCGTTAGCATTTGTTTGAGTTAACATAAAAGTTAATCCGTTAACCATTTTGCTAACTTCGTTAATTAACGATTAACGGATTAACGAGTTGATACCTACCTATGATGAAAAGTAAGATAGTAAAGTGCAATGGGTAGACGCGTAGGATGGGGATAAGGGGTAGGCATATACACTCATGCAAAAAAAAATGAAAATGGTCCCATTTGAGCATTGAAGAATTTTTGAGGAATAGTAATTTTTTATCTGTATAGGTATAGATTATAGATGATTGAAAAAAGAAAAGCAAACGCATAGGATGGGGATAAGGGGTAGGTAGACGAACTCAAACATACAATTTTTTACAAGCTTTTACTTAACTTCACATGTATGTCCCGTGGTACAAATCTTGCGACAGATTTTTAACGAACTTCCCGTCGTACGATTTTTGTCAAATTTTGAAATATGGTGTATTCTCCGTGACAATGCACTTTTTTATCATTTTTATAGCTATGTTATTTTATTATAAGGTCTTTTTTGATGTATCTAATACATCCAATAATATGCTTGCGTTTATAATTTTTCGTAGCCATGGTTACTTTTTATAATAAAAATAATTATGTCGAATGTCAAATAGAATTTAAAAGTAGCGGTTATTTTAGTTTGTAGCCCTAAGTTGTTTGTGTAGTTCTAAAATTTAAATTTAAAAGTTACTTTATGAAGTGCTAAAAAATATAAATACTCAATTTACGACTGAGTTCCATAATGTCAATTTTTAGTGTAGTTAAAATAAAAATTTGACAAAATAACACTTGTATTAAAAGAAATCCACATACGAGGGAATGAAACATTGGAAATTTATTGTAAGGTAAGATTTTTATGTATTCATAGACACTTTTATAGTTATAGCTGATTTCGATATCAACGTTTTTAATGTTCGCAAAGAAAAATGTACGGGATTAATAACTAACGTAAAAAAATTCAACAGTAGATTGAGAATGTTATTTTAAGCAAAAAAATTTAAATTTCATAACTATATGACAATGGGTTCTCTAGATATTAAACATAAATTTTTAGTACAATTTTTGGAAGGCTGTAGCTCTTTCACGAAGAATTTTCGGAAACATATTCATATGAAGTTTTTTGCTTAAAATAACATCCTCAATCCACTGTTAAGAACTTCTTTAACTATAGTTCTAATTCATTCTTTATTTGTAATTTTGAATTTTTTTTTTTTTTTTAAATAAGTAATTCTTATTTTTTTAGTCGTTTGGTTGGTTAATTAGATAGTTCTGTATAAAATATTGTTTTTTATAATAATTTTCTCTTCAATTAAACCACTTTGTTTTTCGCAGAAAGTATTTTTGTTAGATATTAATAATTTTATTAAAATTTTAATATTCATAACTATTTTCTATAATGTTGTAAACTTTATTTTCAATGAAAATTGATTTAAAACTCACAAATTATATTTTAATTTACGTAAACGATGTTCATGTATTTAAAACCTGATGCTTATGCAAATATATAAATAATGATTTATTGTTAGTGACGTTAAAAATATTTATTTGTTTGAAATTAAAAAGATTCTTAAAATAAGAAAAATTAATAAGTAAATAGTAATCATTATAAACTTTGATATTTTAATTTTCATCAAAATGTAATTTTTATTATATTTCAATGAATTTATTCCGATGAGGTTTTAAAAACAAAATATGGTTTTTAGTCTTCTGATGTAATGAATATGTAATAAGTATAATTAAAAGAATTAAATGACCTATGGCTAAAAATGAATACCCAAAATAAAAAATTAGAAAAAAAAACTTTTTTAAAAAACAAGCTTTTATATACATATAATATACATGTGCACTAAAAAGTAAAAAATAAATTTTCAAACTATCCCTTCCTTTATTTTTTAGCTCACAAAGTCTTCCAGAATTATTATGACTAAAAAAGCTTGTGGCGTTCATTTAATATTTAGAAATATCTAGTATACTAAGTATGTAGGTAATGTAGCAAATCAAAATGGAACTTAATGTAATATTTTGACAAATTAATTGAAAATATATAAGGTAGTTTGTTTTCGGTAACTATCCATGTAGAATCTAGAAGAAATTAACCTGGAATTTTATGTAATATTTTGAAATATTCGTTTAAAGTAGCTAAATGTAGTTTTTCTTTGAGAAACTTTTAGCACTTAATTTTATTTTGAATCTAGAATTCCAAATATTAATGTAATGCACCAATTTAACATTTGATGATTTAATGTAATATTTTGAAATATTAATTGAAGGTAGATAATATACTTTTTTAACTCCTACACTTTTTCCTATGTTGAATCAAGCGAATTTTAAATATTTCTTTACTGATTGTTAGTGAAACCTGGAATTTAATGTAATATTTGAAACAGTAATTTAATGTAGCTAAAGGTATTTTTTCTTTCTAAAATTTATAATTTGAATTAAGAATTCCAAATATTAATATAATGTAGGTACAATTTGACATAATATAAATAAGTACAATTTTATATATTATTAATTTACAGTAGAAAATGCAAGTTTTCCTTTGTTGATCTTTTAATAACTTTTTCTATTTCTAAATATTACATTAAATATTAAATGAACGCCACAAGCTTTTTTAGTCATAATAATTCTGGAAGACTTTGTGAGCTAAAAAATAAAGGGATAGTTTACTTTTTAGTGCACATGTATATTATATGTATATAAAAGCTTGTTTTTTAAAAAAGTTTTTTTTTCTAATTTTTTATTTACTATAATAATTTGTTTACTAAAACAATTTTTCATGAAGTTGGTATTATAATATTTTTCAGTCGCGTTACAATTTGTAAAAAAATATTTGATAGAGTTATTAAACCTGAGTGGAACAGATTCATTAATAATATCCTTTGCAACTTTTCACATTACAGTACTTGTCCCCGTATTTAATGGGCTTTTATATGAATTATTCATAATTTTTCAGGTAGCACTGCGGTTTAATTTATTTTGAAAACTTATTTTATTTTTCCCACGTGACATTCTTATATTTCTTTCTCTTAAAGGTTATGTATACCGTATATAAATTATCTTTATATGCTACATATTTTTGTTGGGTCGTTATTTTTTCTGGATTTGGTTTTGTTTATATCTTCCATTAAAGAGAATTTTCTTATATGAATGTATCCAATTATAATATGATCAGTGTGTTTTTTTACGTAATGGGAATATTTAATATGTACAAGAATTAGTTACAAGTAACCGTAAAAGTCTTGAAGTTTATATGTATCTAAATAAATCAATAAAAATTCGAATTAAATATGTATGGAAAAAATATGAAAAATCCAGCTAATGCAGAAAGTAATGAAAAAAGTTTCGTATTAAATTTTGAGTTTGTTGAACTTCCAGCCACAAAATATGCTAAATTATGGTAAAGAAATTGTTTAAATTTGTATAAACTTTAATTATGAATTGAAAACTTTTATGCAAAAATTATTCAAAAGTGGTAACACGCATTTATTTATTTTAAGATTTTAATTAATTTTATTATTTATAGAAACTTACGAAAAGATTTGTAGGACTCATATTTCAAAAGTTAAGGAATTTGTTTATTTTTATTGTTGGTGCCTAATTAAAAGTAACGTTTTTGTAGAATTAAGACACGGATTATCTATAGAATCCAATGTTAATAGTTTTTCTATATCTCAAAATTGCAAATTGATATATTAAAAAATAAAAGTTACTAACTTTAGTCGATTACAAAACCCTCTCCCACAAAAAAATTTACTCATAATCTGTTTTTCTTACTTTTTTTTGCGCTAAAATTTCATCCAAAATAACAAAAAATAAACTGCCTTGGTCGGCACGAAACTTTTTTATACATCATGACACCGAAGTATTAATATGTAATTACTTTTATAATTTAATAATTGATTTTAAAATTTTTTACTTACAAAATGATTTTCAGTGAATGAAATTGATTCAATTTTGACAGTTCTAAAAATAAATTCCAAAATTTTCATAGATAACTAGATTTTTTGTATTATAACATCATTTTTAACTTAAAACTAAAATTATTCATTTTTTGTTCAATTCATAAGATACAAAAAAAAGAATAGAACATATGTTATAGAAAATAATATTCTCTACAACTTGTATTTCAAATATTTTTTTCTAATACTTACCGTTTAAAAAATAAATCGAAAAATTTAATTTTTTTAGAAAATTGATTATTTCCTAAAACAAATTTTTGGGGGGAAAATGAATAGAACATAAATTATAGATAAAAGTTCCTTCAACAACTTTAATCTGAGACATTTTTTTCTACTGCCCACCGTTTCAAAAATAATTCGAAAAGTTCAAAAATTGACACCAGTAAACATCCGTTTCCGATTTAGTGATGGTTTTCAAAAATAGGAGGTGCACATCTAGAGTATACAAAAACCTTAAGTTTAAAATTCCACGTTCGTAAGTCTTACAGTTTTGGCTGTAGAGCGTTCACATACAGACAGACACACACACAGACGTCATTGAGTTAATGGTTGTATATGATTCAGGGACGCTCAAAACGTGTAATTCCGTTAAAATCTCGAATTTTTTCGTGATCACTATACTTTATTTATACATTACATTTCATGTTTATAAGTTATTTAAAACGGGAATAATTGGTCAAAAGTTTAGTTATAAAACATGCGACATATGTCTTCAGTTGGTATTTATTTTATATTTCGATCGTTAGATCTTCATCAGAATTATAGATGATTTTTTTACACATTTGTAAAAATAATCATATTACAATGAGGTTCTTAATAATAATATAATATCTTCAATAATATAATATTTATAAATATAATGTAGAGATATAAATATCTTCAAAATCTAATTAATGTACAAACATATTTGTTTTATACATAAAACAAAAAAATGACTTTTGTAGACCAGAAAAGACTCAAGTTTCCAAATCTGCCCTACAATTTTTTTATGATCATTTGTTCTCTATTCAAAGTGAAAAGTATGGTTTTTGCTTTTATCGCAAATTACCCAGTCAAAAATAGTCATACAATGATACATAAAAAACAAATAAAAGAGAAAAGTTTAATCTATAAAAATCATCTATTATTTGATCGAAAAAAATTATTATCACCGGTGAAGGCTCTAAAATCGATATGAATTTTCTTAATTAAATAGGAAAAATATATTTGTAATTTTCTCAATAATCGATTTTTGTAATTGTAAGTAATTGTAACAAACAAATACAAATAATTATTTTGTTTTCAGTTGGACAGGTTTAAGGAACCTCCAGCGTTCGGTCCAATGTGTGATTTACTATGGTCTGACCCTCTCGAAGACTTTGGCAATGAAAAGAACGCAGAGCACTTCTCACACAACTCTGTCCGCGGCTGCTCGTACTTCTACAGTTACGCTGCATGCTGTGATTTCCTACAGAACAATAACTTGCTGTCCATCATCAGAGCTCACGAAGCGCAGGACGCGGGGTATGATAAATATACATAACATAATTCCAACGATTCCAACTAATTTGTTTACAGTCAGACAACATGTTGGTTTTCGATACGATTTTTTAAAGCAGTTTGACGAAATCCATATCAAATATGGAATTTTATGTCACACTCAATTTAAGAAATAATTTTTTGTAAAAATATGTTAAGTTAGTACCTACAGTAAAATCTTGATTTAATGGACAGGTGATGTTAAAGAGGTTGTATAAATGTTAAACAGGTAAAATTAAGTACACTTATTTTTCAAATGAACCCAGTTTAAGGGTTTAAGAGATAAAATCAATAAGGGTGAAAAATTTATTTTGTAAATAAATCTTTAACTGTTTGGAATATTGAACCTTTAGAAAATTGCCAATTTTAACCTACATATACTGAGTCAAGTTTTCTGAAGTGGGCACACAAAAAATCAACTTGTTCAGATTAAACTTTTTATTGTAGAACTTTGAAGATTTATTGATAAAAATTAATGCTCTAAAATATTTTTTGAAAATTTTCAAAATTTAAAAAGTTATGAACAAATGAATTTTTATATACGTTTTTTTTTAAATTGCGATTTCTCAGTAATTACTGAATAAAATTTAATGAAATTTTTATGGTAGAACTAAAAATAATTCACAATTTAGATGAAATAAAATTTTTGTAAAATTTTTTTTTTTAATATATAAATAATAAATATTTTAATAAACAAATAGAAATTTAACCAACTTCTGCACTAGATAGAAACAAAATTTTTATACAGTATTGTTCTGTAAAATCTACACAACTTTATCCCGAAAAAAAATTTTAGTACATTTCATAAAAAAAAAAGTTACGAGTGTTTAAGTGCCGTCAGATAGACGCGCGGCGCGCTGCCGCGCGAGGCACACGGGCGCGTTCACGCGCTTAGCTACCTCAAACTGCTTGTTTAATCATTCCCATTAAAGTAGTAAGCTAATTTACATATATGTTATGGTTGATTATTATAGATTTGGGTTCAGAGAATTCGATAAAAATAAACCGGACTGGCGAAAAGTGGTGCAACACCCTTAAAAATGGGGTTGAAGTGTGAAACCCCCGTTTTCATGTGTATTTTCAATTTATCTCAAAATCTAAAGCGACAATGGGGTATTTTTATGAATGATATTTGTTAAGTGTACTGAGACGAATCGATTGAGATCACATATACTGAATTTGACCAAAAATTACCCCTTCCAAAAGGTTTAATTTAGGTAAAAATGCTTCTTTTTGATAAAAATAGTTTAAAAATTAATAACTTTGGTGATAATCATCCAAATGACTTGAAATTGGTCTCAAATTGTTCCTGAAGTTCCAAAGAATAATGAACAACTATAATTTAAAAAAATATTATTTGTTTAACCAATGAAAAATGAGCAAAGTGACGTAAATTTTTGGAAAACTGCCTTTTTACTAAATTTTCAATAAAAACATAAGGGTTGAATATTTTTAAGTAAAACCAACAAGGATATCTTTGATTTGTACATATAAACAAAATGAGCTCCTCCCAAAAAATATTCAGTCACTACAACGGATACAATTGCACATTAAAATGCACCAAATTTTTGTTGCTTACAATTTTAAAAAAATTACATTTTTTCAAATAAAAATGTAAATTATGATTTTAACATATTTATATGCAATTTTTAAGGTAAATTTTAAGTTTATGCATCAATATAAGCTCATATGAGTTCAAAATAATGCATGCGAAAGTGCATTTTTTCAATAATACGTATATTCATTTTTATAAAATAAAAATTATATGCAACAAAAATTCGGTGCATTTTAGTGTAATTGAATCCGTTCTAGTGACTGAATAATTTTTGGGAGGGGCTCATTTTGTTTATTATGTACAAAATAAAGATATCCTCGTTGGTTTTACTTAAAAATATTCAATCCTTATGTTTTTATTGAAAATTTAGTAAAAAGGCAGTTTTCCAAAAATTTTCTTCGCTTGCTCATAAAAATGAGCAATTTTCATTGGTTAAACAAATAATATTTTTTAAATTATAGTTGTTCATTATTCTTTGGAACTTCAGGAACAATTTGAGACCAATTTTAAGTCATTTGGATGATTATAACCAAAGTTATTAATTTTTAAACTATTTTCATCAAAAAGAAGCATTTTTACCTAAATTAGACCTTTTGGAAGGGGTAATTTTTGGTCAAATTCAGTATATGTGATCTCAATCGATTCGTCTCAGTACCCTTAACAAATATCATTCATAAAAATACCCCATTGTCGCTTTAGATTTTGAGATAAATTGAAAATACACATGAAAACGGGGGTTTCACACTTCAACCCCATTTTTAAGGGTGTTGCACCACTTTTCGCCAGTCCGGTTTATTTTTATCGAATTCTCTGAACCCAAATCTATAATAATCAACCATAACATATATGTAAATTAGCTTACTACTTTAATGGGAATGATTAAACAAGCAGTTTGAGGTAGCTAAGCGCGTGAACGCGCCCGTGTGCCTCGCGCGGCAGCGCGCCGCGCGTCTATCTGACGGCACTTAAACACTCGTAACTTTTTTTTTTATGAAATGTACTAAAATTTTTTTTCGGGATAAAGTTGTGTAGATTTTACAGAACAATACTGTATAAAAATTTTGTTTCTATCTAGTGCAGAAGTTGGTTAAATTTCTATTTGTTTATTAAAATATTTATTATTTATATATTAAAAAAAAAAATTTTACAAAAATTTTATTTCATCTAAATTGTGAATTATTTTTAGTCCTACCATAAAAATTTCATTAAATTTTATTCAGTAATTACTGAGAAATCGCAATTTAAAAAAAAACGTATATAAAAATTCATTTGTTCATAACTTTTTAAATTTTGAAAATTTTCAAAAAATATTTTAGAGCATTAATTTTTATCAATAAATCTTCAAAGTTCTACAATAAAAAGTTTAATCTGAACAAGTTGATTTTTTGTGTGCCCACTTCAGAAAACTTGACTCACTACTTCAAAATGTAATAACGTTTTAAATGATTTTATTTGATGTTTTGGTGCTTAATTATTTATTAGATCTACTTATAAATTAGCATAAATATAATGCCCCCTACAATTTTAACTTGGGGATACCACTACAGTTTAGATTTTTTCACATTTATTTTATTAATAAATATGAAATCATTACATTTGTAAAGTTTAAAAATTTTCTCAAGTAAAAGTATTCATAATCCAAACAAATCTATTCTTGAAGTATATTTTTACTAAAGTTTTAATTTATTTTTCAGTTATCGAATGTACAGAAAAAGTCAAACGACCGGTTTTCCTTCTCTCATAACAATATTCTCAGCACCAAATTATTTAGATGTTTATAACAATAAAGTAAGTCACAATTATAAAAAAAATGTTATTATTACTACATTCAAAAGCCAAAACTTTTTTAAATATTTTATTGTACATCTCACGTTTTCTCAAAAAATATACTTTATTTATTATTGATTTTATTTTTGTTTAAAAATGTGTCAAAACATTGTAATAATATAATTAATCGTTTTGGCTTCTGAACAATTCAATTAACTCCAAATAAAAACTGAATTCTTTAACATTCATAAAATAATATATTTATAAATTAAAAAACAGGCCGCAGTTTTAAAATATGAAAACAACGTAATGAATATCCGTCAGTTCAACTGCTCGCCGCATCCGTACTGGTTGCCGAACTTCATGGACGTGTTTACGTGGTCGCTGCCGTTCGTGGGTGAGAAAGTCACTGAAATGTTGGTCAACGTGCTTAACATTTGCTCTGACGATGAACTAATGTCAGATGGCGACGATGCGCTCGAAGAAGGTCAGTATTTATTATTTTTCGTTATTGTTTACAATCAGATATAATAATGTATTAAACATACTGATTTACATTAAGAGTTTATTGTTAAACTCTTTGTTTATATATTTATTAACATTTATACAAAATATTTGTAGAAAATTCAGTGTTGTTATTGAAATTTTTTGTTGTGACAGTGAAAGATGTTGGAAATTAATTTTGTGTTTGACGTAAATCAACGTTTCACTCTATCGTACAAATGTTATCAAAAATCTATCAAAACATAAATTGCCCCCACATTTCTTGATAAAAATTCTTACTAAACTAAAAAGAATGTTTTCATTTTAACTATTTTAGATCTATACAATAATATTTATTTATATAAAATTTATTTAACAATTAAAAACAAAGGAAATATACATTAACCTCAAACTAACGAAAATAAGGTTTTGAGAAATTTCACTGTATACTGTATATGAAATTATTGAAATTGCGATGATTGAAATATTGAACAACACTGAAGTTTCAAAGGTTTTTAAAATATCACATACATAATTATCATGATTTATTCATATACAATTTTCACCAACAAATAAGAAATCTTTTTCTCTTTTTTTTTCAATTGTTACATGGTTGCAGAAGGTATTTATTCGATTTTATATTTGTTGGGTAGTGGAAGAAAGTAGTTGTCCATTAAATTTACATATAAACACCCTAAACTGCAAGATTTTCTTAATTATATCATTATGATATCTTTATGAAAGTCTTTGCTATTTAGGACACATCTTGTGGCTAACCTGACCCTTTTAAACTCCCTGAGTTAGTGTTATTATTGTCTAACACAATTCCGATAAGAGACCCTGTTAATATTGGCCATTGTAAAGAAGCATGAGGGATTGTAGTATATGATCTATATAAATATATAAGATACTTAAACGTTATATAGAGTGTTTCAGAATAAATGCCCCAGACATTTATCTCTGGTTCTATTGAAGATAGCTATATGAAACGTTTAGGGAATGTATGATTCTAAAAACTGCATCTTTTTGAGTAGGTATTCAAAACCTTTCTTCCTGTCAATATTAACGAAAAGTCAACATTGAAATGAAAGTTTATGATGTAGGACATATTATTTTGAAAGCTTTACAATACTGAATTCAGTGTTAAAGATATAGGTTTGAAATCCAATACACTTTTTAAAGGGTATTTTGGATTTTAATTCTTATTTCATGAATGAATTTAGATTGGAATGCCATTAAACTGATGTGTTGTAAGAAATAGATTTCCCTTTTTAATATTGATATTTCGTGAAAATATTGACCAGTAAAGAGTAAAGATGTGGTTTTAAGAATGATGGATTTTCTGAAAGTTTGATACATGTATCTATAACGGAACTTAAGTTAAATAGAGGGGTGTTTACTCTGATAATATATATAATCTGTACTAATGATCGAATGATTTGTTTTTAACAAAACGCCCTCACTGGATATTCAGATGGTAAGATTCAATCTAATGTTCTGTATTTTCAATGCGTTTGTTTTGTAGTGATGGCCATGTAGATGCTTGCTTATTCATATATTATATTATACATATTATGTTGTAGTTATTTTCCGTTTTCCATAAGTATTTGCATTTACCCCCTACATACATTGTTACTGAACCCCGAATAGTTACTTTATAAACACCCGGCACATATTGTGTTCTCTGAACTGAACTACTTCTGTCATTCTTGCACACATTCTATTTGCTATTTATGTTTTTCTCCTATTCTGACACTTCTATTTTTTCACTATTTGCCCCTATATTTGCATCGGACCCTTGCGTGCTACACAGCGAAACAGTCAAAAATAGTTGTAAAAAGACCTGGTAAGTGGGATGATGATTATAAAAATGAACGCTTTGAGAATTAAAGACAAAGATGATTGATTCGATTGATTTTATTTTTTGGTTATTTTTTTCGGTTCGTATAACACTATTAATTACTGTTATTTTCGTTGATTTCTTTGATTAACGCTTGCGTGTGACTTATTGTGAGTTTTAGTTTAGTTTTGATAAGTTGTTGAGCTTTAATACATTGTTAGTTAGTTTAGTCTCACCACTGAAAAATAACTAAAAACATTACGATATTATTATAAAATTTTTGCCGGGACTACTTTGCATTGTCTCCCAGGATTTTTCCACAGTTCCGTAGGTTTGATTGATTCGTTAAGTTATATTTTATTTTGGTTTATTTGTTTTGACGAGACGAAACAGGCATGCAGCCGCATTTGTTAGTTTATGTCGTAGATCTAGTGACTTGTTACTATTACACTGTTTCATTGCCAGTATTCAATTCGTTACAAACGTCTGTGTTTACTTGCCACACTATAAATTTCCAAACGCATGTAGGTAAAACTAAGTAGTTGTTGATCATTCAAATGCATTTTGTTCTATAAAGAAACTAATAGGGCAAATCATTTTACAAAAAATAGGTCATTTGATAACTGTAAGTTCTTACATTACAGACAATATTCAATTATTAATAAAATTGTTTCAAATTATTTATTAGATGGAATTAATTAATATGTAAATTTAAACTGTAAAAATTGTCAAAAATATCTAAAAATTACTCTTAAATGTTCAACAGCTACCTCTTTTACCCTAATGATGTTAAAGTATTATGATATATGCTCTAATAACACAAAAGGTTTTCTTGATTCTGTAGATACAAACATTTCTAGATGAACCATATTTACTGCCCAGACAAAGATTTTCAGAATGATCTCATTAAGATATCTATTTTGACAAATTAAAAAAAATATATCTTAATGTTATCATTCTAAAAATTTTTGCTATCTGAGTATTAAGGTATTGTTGAAAATAATTTTAAGATTGTATATTTTTTTCCATGTTTTTAATAACGCTTTGAATACTTGCAATGAAATTAACAAAATATGTTAATTTTTTTATAATTACCAATCCTTAATTTTTTTTAAATGAAATATTAAATAATGAATTTGATTGTATAATATATAAAAAATAGTGTTTTCATTTAAAAAACATTAAGCATTTTTTTAATAAACTGTGTTATTAGCTTAATGTTAATAATTATAATATTGATTGTATTTGTTTCAATTTTATAATTTTATTACTAATGTCAGTTTGAACAGTAACCTGTTACGAGGAAAAGAAAATATAACCTCAATTACTTTTCAATCTGACTTCTATTTTTTGAATTAAAGCAGTTTATTGCGCCTATAACCACTGTTTTCTATACGCACCACGTTTTTTTATTTTTCTATACCTACCACCTCCGCCAATGTACTTGTACTGTCTGCGACACGACAACTGTGATGACTTCGACAATGCCGCCCAACCCATTCTCTGCAATAATTTGGTAAGTGAACAAGTTTCGTGCAATGCTAGTGCTTGTCGGTACATGCATGATTGTTTTTTTGCATGGTTCAGTAGAAATATTACGATATTGGATTGTATAATATGACATTTATATTTCAAGAAAACTATCAAGACGCCTCAACATTATTATTATGTCGATGGAAAATATACATAGAATTCAATGTTATTCCTGATAGTATGTGTACTAGAAATTCAAAAAAAATTCTTTAAAAATTATATCAAAATTTATTGTTTACCTACATACTAAACGCAAAAATTGAACGTTTTTCAAAAATTATTAATGCGAAACAAAACAAAAAGTAATCATTTGTAATTTGTAATTACTAAAACTTTTTTATTAAATTCAAGAATGATGAAGCTACAAAACAGTGAAAACCACACAAAAATCCATTTGGTAGAAATGGTGTCTTCTAAGTAACTAGTCCTATTAATAATTGTTTGTTTTCCCTGCAATTTTCATTGCATTTTTGATGTTTTCTGTACATACGCTTAGAAAGAATATATCAACTGTTGCTTTAACAAATTGTAAACACATACATTGCAATAAAACTGTAACCGAAACAAAATGTATTGTAGTGCTTTAAAATATTATCAATCACTAGATATCACTACTAAAGAAATAATCACCTACTAATATAATATACTATTAACAGTATTTACTACACTTATTACTGTCAACTTATAAATCAATTTTATTAGGGCGTAATGTACTTAAAAAATTATAAAATAGAATATATTGATATTAAAAATTTAATTTGTTAACAAGGATTTCTTATATTTATATTATTTCTTTTACTACTGATATGTGAAAAATTTTATCAATATGTATTAAATGTATTAAATGTTAAAAGATAAATGTTTAATTGTTATACGTCATAAAATAATTGTATGTACTATGTACAGTTACCTAAATGTATATTTTTATGTGTACATTTTAAATAATTGTTTCCTATACATTATTTGGTACTTTGAATTATAATAATTGTTGATAAATTTCATTATGCATATGTTTATCAACAGTTTTAAACAAAAATCAACGTAGTTAAAACGTTATCTTAAAAAAATATCATTTAAGATGACAACAATGCATTTAAAAATATGACCTCACTTTTATCAGCTTCTAATAATTGACCAGTCTTCCAACCTAAACTATTAATTGTTTTGTGATTGTATTACTTTACTAATCATCTCTTTTGTATTGATAAAAGTGAGGTATATATGTATCGTAGGGATCCCATATGTCCCATTTATTAAACAGTAATTTTCAGAATATTGAGCAAGAGAAAAATATTAATTTTTTTAATGAATTACGTTGAAGATAATTGTACCAAAAAAATTTCCCCTCTATTTCTAATTTTCTGTTTTCTTATTTTTGCAATTATGGGATCCCTAATTAATCGTGTAGTCAATATCCATCCAACTTTAGTAGCTTTTTAGTTTCTGTAACTATCAGAAGACAACAAATTAAAGCAACACTCACACGGAATTACAAATGTAAATTCCATAATGATACTTTCAGAAATTAATGACCTTAACGCTGTATCCATTAATTGTGCGAATGTATGTTAAATACACATAGATAGAATATACTTACGATGTTGCTAGATTCACTTTAGATCACTAAACAAAGTAGTTATAAATGTCTAACATATTTTTTTATCGCAGGAGCAGCAGCTAATCTCAGAAAAGAAGTTATTCGTAACAAGATACGTGCAATTGGTAAAATGGCAAGGGTGTTCTCTGTATTGAGGTTAGTATCATATAACATATGCAATATGCATATTCTACTATCACAAATAGTTATATTAATTTTCAAATAAATGACAATAAATATTCAAAATATTATAGAAAGCCAGTATTTTAATGCAAGTAATGTATAATTAAATTCCTGTATTTCTGTGCGCGCAACTTTAAGTGAACATAAAATTTTGTATTTAGTTATTTAACTTATTCACCATCAGAAATGTTCTACTATGACTTAAAACTCTATTTTTGAATATAACATGTTACTAATGTTTCTATTTTATTTTACAGAGAAGAAAGCGAATCTGTATTACAATTAAAAGGTCTCACACCGACTGGCGCTCTGCCTCTTGGTGCGTTATCTGGTGGAAAAACGAGTCTCAAAAATGGTAATATCATAGATAAAATAAAGCAAATATTAGAAGCTAAAATAAGTGACTGTGTTTACAGTATATAATGAGTATTTGTTTATACAGCACTACAAGGATTCTCACCGAATCACAAGATCACGAGCTTTGCAGAAGCTAAAGGTCTGGACGCCATCAACGAGCGGATGCCTCCGCGCAAGGACGCACCTCCGTCACCCAGCGGCCCTGAAGCACCGCAGAAGGAGCCCCCGCATGCGAACGCGCACTCGTGAGCTACCGGTAAGTTACTGCAGTAGTCATATTTTGGCCAGTAAACTCTAAACAACCGGACGTTGTTTGTGTTGCAGGCCTCCACACAAAACACATCACGCGCTACATTGTCTCCTAGCTTCCCGTCACACACTCATCATCCGACATGTTTCTCATCATAGTTTTTATTATAATATCTTTGGAAGTGTTTTCGGTGTCGTCGACTATCGAGGATGGATTGTTGATGTTTCTCAGATGTAGCTGGTCTACGAACTGACTGCGGCTGTATGTAGCGGATACTCAACCGCTCGCCGGCAAACCTTCCTCGGCTGCCGCGGGCCCCCCCCTCGAGGGGCCCCAGCTCTCTGTTCGATCCTCTGTTCAGTAACAACATGATTTTATTAGACTTGTTAAAATAAAAATCCAAAAAAAGTCTTTGCTACGAGTTGTAATTTTTTTGATTGTACAAATTGTGTTATATTATTATTATATATACATGAATAACTGTTATTAACAAATTATCTTTGTGTCTGGCCGTGATTGGAGGGCACGCGTTCACTTAATGGTCGATCTTACTCTAAATAAATTTTAAGTATAGTTTTAGCGAGTGCTTTTTTTTTGTAACTTAAATCAATAGGATATTTAAAAGTAATGTTTTATACTGTAGCGTGTCCTCTGCAATTGTGGTCACACAATTTGGTATGCGTGCTGTGTTTCTCCTCCTGTGAACGAATGCGTGTGTGTGCAAGTGCGTGTGTGCGTGCCGAGTAAGCTACGTATTTTAAAATCTGTAAAGTTATCTATAATGCAAGATATAAATATTATATAATATATAAAAAGTATATATATAAAATATATATATAGTTGAAAATGATTATTATCTCGTTTTGGAGAGTTACGCTACTTGCTATAAGAATCATGACAAAACTGTGCGTTATATTGTCAGCGCTGTTAGAGGACCGACCTCTACCTTGTTGAAGGTCAGGTCACATCGAATCGAATGAAAAACTGTCCACGATCGCGATTTGGATCGCTCTAATATAAAATCAGATATCATATTAAAAAATAATTTGTCAATATACATTGTATATTATTAAAATAAATTCCAAATCTCGATGATGGAAATAAAATTATTAATTAAATCTTTGTTTCATCAGTTGGTTTTTATAAAAAAAAAAATTAAAAAAACAGTACGTCGATTATTAAAAAAAGATTACAATTAGCTGAGATAGTATAACGAGATAGTACATTATTGAATTTTTAAACTTGATTGTTGCACAATGATATCTTTCCTTGCGTATTAATCGCATTGGAATAGTCATTAAATTTCTATTATTAACTTGTATTATGTACGTTTTGTGCATCTGCCACAAAATAATATTTGAGGTTAGAATTATACTGTAAAACTGTAATATCGAATCTTTTGGAAGCTGTATTCAGAATTTATAACAGTTATTACCCAAATAAGATTTTCAGAATAATGCTATCATTAAAATATCTTTTTGGCTTCTCTAAAAAAGACATATTAATGATACCTTTCTCAAAATCTTTACTGTCTGGGTTATTATTATAAAAAAATGTTGTCTAATTGTGTATACCTTATAATAACAATCAAATATATTAATTTATTTATTTAATCATGCTTTTTCTTAGTGTAGCAATAAATGATCTACTTTTCTATTTAAAAAAAAGATATTCGTCTAAAAAAATTCAAACTTCATGTCAATTATTCATAATAAAATTTATGTGATATTTTTTAATGTAAAAAAAATTAGAAAAAATTATGTTCTATTCATATCTGATAGTATATAAAAATGTTTAACATCTTCCAATCATAGCTGTGTTGATGTCGCAAGATGCACAACGTGGTAATACAATGTTTATCTAATAGTATAAAATGTTATACACTTTCTATATGCCTTCATACTATCTAACTTAAATAGTTATATACAGAAGTATTGAATATTTAATTTGATATTCGAGTAGTTAATCGTCTGTACCTTCATGACATTTTACACATTTGGTCGGCCGCATTAATTCTGCCGAGTTTAGCTGTTGTAATATTTCATGCGTGATTCTTAATTACGATACATGTAGGTTTTGATAATATTTGTCGTTTTTATTAAAAAGTTTTTAAATGTTAAACAAAGTTATAAAAAATAAAATCTAAACAAAATTATGTTAGAGACATGATTAAGGCCATTCAACTTTGAAAGATAAGAAAACTTGTAGTGTCCTTAATAATACTTCAACAGCAAAAAAATGAAAAACACTTATTAGTTTTATTCATGATAAACTTACTTGTGAAGTTTTAACAGTAATAAATACGCATGATAATTACAGCACGAGACTCGATACGCTTGTTGCCCGACCCAATATTTTAGCTGGATGTTTTTAACAAAGTTATAAATCATTGAGTTGGTGTGTGCGAATGCTCATATCATATTTACAATTGTTGAACATATCTTACGTTCCGTTGACTGTTTGCAAGAGTTTTGTTATTGTTTTAATATAATGTATTAATTTAAGTAGACCTATTATTATTAAATATAAGATTAAACGTAACAGATAAACTATGTTCAACAATGCTAGAATAGCGGACAAGCAATCTCACAATCATGGACATAATCATCTGTTATAGCGCATTTACAATGTCAGTTTGCACTCTGTCAATATAGCCCGATCAATAACCACCTGTACCCATATCGTCAGTGATTTGAGATAAGACATGTCCTTTATATATATATTTCTGTTTATAAAGTCTGCCATACACTGTAAGCATATGGATGTCATCGTTTTTAACAGATCCGGTGAACTAGTCTAATTATACGTCTTACTATAAAATTATACATATAAAAAATATATATATATATATAATATACATACATTAATGTAAGTGTCAATCTGTTTTTGTACTATACACTTCGAACACTATTATTATAAAATTGATTGCGCATATTACGAATATAATGTAACAAGTTTGCTTTACGATTAACTTGAATCTAACGCCGCATACGGTACGATCTGATTTTACTAAATTTTGTGATAATTATTTATTATTCGAGGTGTGTGAAATATCGTTTGAATATTCTTGATGATGTGTGATATAACAATTGTACGATTATATATTATATATAGTCTGACGTATTATTTTGTAGATAACTTGTTTGTATTCTATCAGTGTCGTAACGAATACTGTCTTGCGTTGCCTTACCGATCCAAAGCTACAGACGTCGTGAATAGATTGTGCCGTACGCAGCCGCTCTCGAATCAGTCCTGTATATATCGCTGTTGGTTTGCTTGACGCTTGTACATTGTTTCTTTGTTTTATACAACATGTGCCATTCTATCTTTGACGCGACACTATCTCTTAGGGGTGGCCGATGCCTCCGTATGTTGATACATGATTGAAGCAATCTAACATATTTGTTTATATAAACTATTATATAATGTGTATTTACTACTATACAGATTATTATTATTATTATTATAAATATTATTATATTAATTCGTTTGTTAATGTGAATGTTTGACATGGTTTATGAAATTCAGATATATTCTAAATAAATATGAAATCTTTTATGATTTTTATTTCTCAACATGTTTTTCTTTTCGCTTTGATTTAATGTAGATTTAGTAAAACACATTTTGTAGGTGAGTATATTTTGATTTTATAAACTATTTTATAATACATTTTATTTTCATTTATCAGTTTTATAAATAAGACACATTTAATTATCTCTAACGGCTACCGATATTTCTGCAATTGCGACAGTACAATGCAGCCTAAAAAAATAAAAAGATAACATTAGTGTTTTTGTTTCAGAGATACTTCTAAAACTAACTACACACCGTTACATGGATAGCCAGAACACCATCTTCCTCATCGCCTAATATTTCAATATGAGCATTTCCATTATTATCCACTCTAACCGATTTTCCTGTACATTTTCCATTAATAAGTCCACCTGAAATTACATCACAGTATGTTCCAGCTGATAAACCGGTCTAAAAATAAAATACATTAAATAAAACATGAAATAGCATACAGGAAAATATCAGAAACATACTTGCAAATTTTGATTCAAGTCACCATCCAACGTAAATGCAATAAATCCTTTATTCTGTCGACTGAAAGCTATCTGATTATTTCCATTATCCCACCAGTTTGACACTTCATCACTAGTTCCATTCACAGCATTGTGGAAACTTATCATGTTGTAAATCTGTCGCCATCGGTGTTCACAGACCCATCCGTTAGAGCATGTTTCGTCAGAATTGATTCCAGGACTGATGATATTACCATTGTTATCTGCAGGAGGTCCTGCATCAGTGTTTTCAAAGAAAAAGCTTGACATTACACGAGGTATGCCGTAGGGATGGGCTAACATGAAAGCAATAGCCATCTGTAATTATAATTAATTTTAATTCGTCATTTCGGAAATTACATTATATTTAATAGCCACCTTATAGTTTTTAGATGTCTTGTAGTTTAAGATATTTGCTCCTCCGGCTCCATGTCCTCTCTGATTGTCATGATTATCAATGAATACCAAAGCTTCTTTACTTTGTAGCATTCCCCAAATTGATCCTATAATAAAATTGTCAAAAAAATCAATTTGTTGAAAAGTTGTTGTTTTGCAAATTTTTATTAAACAAAGTTCAACAAATTCTTTTAAACAAAATGAAAAGTAAAAGCTCCTGTGTTATAATTGCTAATGAATTTTGAGGTAATTCATTTTTAAAATCTTACCCCAGTTTTTAAGATATGCTAATTTACTATATCCGCGGAAATAGGTTCCTAAAGTTGAACCGAATTTAAATTCAGTGACGGCTCCGAATTCTGTGTATTCGTGGGCCTTTATAGCTTCACCTCCCAAATCAATTACCTCTTGATAGATAAAAGGTTTGGAATTTGCTGGAAAATCAAACTGCGTGTTTAGAGGTTTCAGTTTTTCGTAAATAATTCTTAAATCTCCTGGCCACATATGTTTAGAAGCATCAACACTGAAATAAATAAAATATTTTAACTAAAGAACCAACACTATTTTATTAACAATTCACATTAAAAACTTACCGGAAACCTGCAACACCAAGATCAATTAAGTGGTTCAAAAACTCTGAAATTTTATCTCTGACCCATTCTTTTCCTTGGTTTAAATCATGCAGCCCCCCTAGCTCACAATTACGAACATTGATTGGGTTTTGGTAATCATTTATAGCACATGGAGGATAGTTGAAATCGTTTTTACCATATGGAACTGCGGGGAAGCTAAAATCACCTGTGTTTACTATCGATCCTCCTGTACCAATATTAGAATCTTGAGTTGCTGCCATATGGTTAAAAACTACATCAACGTAAATTCTAGAAATTATTAAATAATCATTTTAATGTATATTTTGATCTCTTCAGTTTTTAAATGCATCGTTTAAATAATTTTAACTCACCGAACTCTCGCCTCTGTACATCGCCTAACCATATTTTTAAACTGCTCTTCATTTCCAGACCGTGTAGCTATTTTATAACTTACAGGTTGGTACCGTTCCCACCATGGCCTATTTCTCACAATGATATTTTCACTTACAGGTGATACTTGGACTCCTGCGTAACCTTTGGGGCCTAAAAATCTTTCACATTCTTTTGCAACATCTTCAAATTTCCATTCAAAAAGATGTACTATTGTATTACGTCCAGGAAAATAATGAGGGTCTTTTTGAGCAGCTCCCAAATAGAGGAGAGTCACAAAAATGATTGCCACTTTCATTGTATTCTGTGAAACCATTTTCTCCTAAGATCAATTTATAGTTTCAGTAATCTTATAAAATGATATAAATTCAAAGGAAGTTAAAAATAATCCTTGGTATTAATTGTTTTTTAACTGATAAAATCGAAGATAATATTGTCATAATTCATACAATTATATATAGATTATCTAAATAAGCAAAAAAATTCAAACAATAATAGTATTGTTTTTATTATTTAAATAAATAAAATTAATTATGAGAATGTAATATTTATTATTCATTTGTGTACAAAATAATTTAACAAATAATTGATTTAAATATTCTGCGTGCAGTTACAAATTCAATTTAAAATTATCTTATTTCTAGTCATTCAATATTCTGTGAGTCATACCCTTTGGAATATCAAAGTTTGGCCTGCAAAAAAACAATAACAATCAATTTTACTATATTATAATCAGAACTGTCAATACTTCAAGTAAAATACTTGAAATACAAAAATTGACTTGAAGTACTTTTTCAATATATGTAAATTTGTACTTGTAAAAGTAAAGTATTTGAAGTATTTTACTTCACGTACATTTTAAAATAGCGCATGAACTTTTTCATGTAGGTACTTATTGCTTTAATAAATTAATTTTCTATAAGAAAAGTTTTTTTATATAACATACATATTGTGACGCCTTTACAAATAAATCTTGTGACAATCGGCTGACCAAATATTATTGCGGATCTAACTAAAAAACGCAGTGTTATTTTAATTAAACAAAAATTTGAACCAAAATATTTTTTCTATATAAGTAGTATGGCTAAAACAGGCTTTTTTGATAACCTACTAATAAAAGATATGTTTAAATGTTGTAAGATCGAATTTATTGTAAGGTGGGTACTTAATATTATTAGCAAAGCACCCAAGGACAGAGCACCGTATATTATAATATAAAAACTGTTTTATACCATCATTAGAATATTACTAACGTAAAAAAGAAAAATTATGTCTGCGCCTCCAACATATGCATTAGGTGCATCAAAAATACATACCGTTTATAAGTCAACAATGACGTAATAATACGTACAAAATGATATTTCTAAGCAGAAGGTAAGTAATTTTCTATCGTACATTACTTAATACCTGTGTAGATAAACAAGTCACAAAAAACTAATTAAGAGCATCTATGTAGATAAATAGATGTTAAAAATCCAGTCAAATAACTAATATGCATTTTATACCTGTGTAAATAAACAAGTATTTTATAAAATCAAATTGCATGCCTATATTAAATACAAGGATGTATCAATTTTTGTACTGAAAAATACACCCTTTTCAAATTTGAAAGTAATCCTATGTAAGAGGATACACTGATATCATATATCAGATTTTAAATTTATTCAATATTTATACTACTGTATAACTCAACAAAATTTGTTGACTTAGTCTGAATGGCTTCTGAAACAAAAATTGAAATTTAAAATGTACTTGTGGCGCCATCTTTCGGGAAAAACTTGAACTATCAAAACTTTGATAATTTGATTATAGTACATATCATTGAGTAAAGAATAACTTTATTCTTTACTCAATGTACATATTTAAATAAAAATTAAATAGTATATGTTGCGCCATCTAACAAGAAAAGCTTGAACTAAAAATCTTAAAAGCCATTCTGACTATGTTTTTTATGGTCTAATTTTTGTCGAGTTAGAGACGTTATCGTATGTAATAGGGCATCCTGAGTCCAAAAATGAACATTAAAAGATTCGCTTAAATCGATAAAACTGTTTTTTATTAACTTTTGTCTACAAATATGCTTGTAATTTTGAACCAATGAATACATTTTTTTCTGGTGTGATATATGATATAAGCGAGTCCTTGTACATACGATGGCGTGTTTATTACTTTCAAATTCAGAAAGGGTATATCAAATATTATACTAAAAAACACACCATTTTTGAATTTGAAAGTGTCATACACCTCATTGTATATAAGAAGACACGCTGATACCATAAATGATACTAGATTTTAAATTAATTCACTGGTTCAAATTTTTAAGAAATTTTTTAAGATAAAAGTTGATAAAAAACCATGTTATCGATCCAAGCGCAACTTTTTATGAGCAGATCAGGAATTAGGGTGCCTTAATACATACGATAGCGTCTCTAACTCGACACAAAAAAAAATTCTCAAAAAAAAACCAAGGTAATAGCCTTCCTTCTTTTTTGACCGAAAAAAACTTTTTTCGATTTTTAAATAATTAGATACGTTATCGTATGTAAAGGTATACGCTGATTCGACTTTTCGTATCAGTTGCTAAATTCATTGAAGGGTTCAAAAGTTACAGCCATTTTACGACGAAAAAGTGATAAAAAACAGTAATATCGGTCCAAGCACAACTTTTTATTAACATTTTTGGAATCACCATGCTCTAATACATACGATAGCGTGCCTAACTCGACAAAAAAAAATTTAACCCAATGACGTAATATGACGGCGCCTCCACCATATATAAAAATATACACAAATAATATTTATTTCGTATTTTCTAGTAATATATACTAACAATAGTTATCGTGTGTTATTTTTTGAAGTAATTACTCGAATATACAAAATAAATATTATTTGTGTACATTTTATAAATATGGTGGAGACGCCGTCATGTTACGTCATCGGGTTAAATTTTTTTTTGTCGAGTTAGGCACGCTATTGTGTGTATTAGAGCATGGTGATTCCAAAAATGTTAATAAAAAGTTGTGCTTGGACCGATATTACTGTTTTTTATCACTTTTTCGTCGTAAAATGGCTGTAACTTTTGAACCCTTCAATGAATTTAGCAACTGATACGAAAAGTCGAATCAGCGTATACCTTTACATACGATAACGTATCTAATTATTTAAAAATCGAAAAAAGTTTTTTTCGGTCAAAAAAGAAGGAAGGCTATTACCTTGGTTTTTTTTTGAGAATTTTTTTTTGTGTCGAGTTAGAGACGCTATCGTATGTATTAAGGCACCCTAATTCCTGATCTGCCCATAAAAAGTTGCGCTTGGATCGATAACATGGTTTTTTATCAACTTTTATCTTAAAAAATTTCTTAAAAATTTGAACCAGTGAATTAATTTAAAATCTAGTATCATTTATGGTATCAGCGTGTCTTCTTACATACGATGAGGTGTATGACACTTTCAAATTCAAAAATGGTGTGTTTTTTAGTATAATATTTGATATACCCTTTCTGAATTTGAAAGTAATAGACACGCCATCGTATGTACAAGGACTCGCTGATATCGTATAACACACCAGAAAAAAAAATGTATTCATTGATTCAAAATTACAAGCATATTTGTAGACAAAAGTTAATAGAAAACAGTTTTATCGATTTAAGCGAATTTTTTAATGTGCATTTTTGGACTCGGGATGCCCTAATACATACGATAGTGTCTCTAACTAGACAAAAAAAATCATTTAGCCAGAATGACTTGTGAAAAAATTATTTAAAATTTTAAAGTACCTGTAACGACATCTAGCGGGAAAACTTAAACTATCTAAACCTTGTTAGTTCGCGTTGTTTTGGCTAGATGGCGCCACATGTGACTTTTAAATTTAAATATTTTTTTCAGACGCCATTCCGACTAAATTAATTTTTTGTCAAATTAGACACTATCCAGTGGGGTAAAAAGCTTTTTGCGATAGGGAGAGGTATGTGACTTAGTATTAAATCTCATAATTACATTTTTCATTATGAAAATCATGTTTTATGTGGTGCAAAGTACAAAAATTGGTTTTATTCTTTATTTAGAATGACTTATGTTAGATGTATTCATTATTGATGGCACTATCGTATGTATGATTTTAAAATCTAGCGTAATATATTATATCATCGTGTCTTCCTACATACGATGACGTATATAATACTTTCAAATTCAAAAAGAGTGTATTTTTCAGAACAAAAATTGATTTTAATTAACACCGATAATGAATACGAATATGAATACTTTAGTGTTCATATTCTTGCTGTTCTTTGTTCTAATGAAAAAACCGTTGGACCGAATTCAATGAAATTAATTTCTTTCAGAATATATTCACATCAAGACGCTTGACACCCCGATAAAGTGTGAAAACTCTGATCATATTAGTATTTAGTATAATTAGTAAATATACAGGGTGTACAAAAAAGCCCGGTACCCCGGAATAACTCTTTTTCTTTGCCTTGAACCAAAAAATGTTCGAGGAAAAAGTTGCTTGGTTTCAAGGGGAGGATCGTTTGCACACCAAACCACCTCTAAACCCCTCACACCCTTACGGGGGGTGGGGGTAAGTTAAAATTTTCAAATAAGAACCCTTATTTTTTATTAGCTTATCAAGTTTTCCGATCAAAAGTAAATATCTTTTGGCCGAAACTTTTTTTTGTTGGGGCTAATCCTTCGCCACTAATGAGCATGAAACAGCAAAAATCAAAAATGTTCAAAAATCAATTTTCAACCAAAAAATGTTCGGACAAAAGTTGCTTGGTTTCAGGAGGAGGTCGCTCTTGATCTCTTCAACTTCGCATCATCAAGAGAGATATTTTCTGCTCTTTTGATAGTGCATTTATTTCAATACGGTAATTGAAAAACTATGCAAAATCACTCAAAAGCTTCAACGAAAATGTCGATGAATAATATCAACAAGGCTGAAAATTCAGTGATACTAAAAACTCTCTGCTATTTCAAATTCGGTAAAACTGGACACTTGAGGGGGGAAAAGGGTCTGAGACGCACAAAAACCTCACCTCACGTGCTTGTTCCATGCTCCAATCACTCAGAATTTAATTTTTGGACATTTTTGTTTTTGGATGTATGAAGCTAATTAGCGACAAGGGATGAGCACAAAAAGAAAAAAAATGGGACAAAAAATATTTATTTTCATTCGAAGAATTCCATGAGAGAATAAAAAATAGGAATTTTCATTTGAAAATTATAACTCACCCACCCCCCGGAATGGGAGGGGGGTGCAAACGATCCTCTCCCTGAAACCAAGCAACTTTTATCCGAACATTTTTTGGTTAAATCAAAGAAAAAGAGTTATTTCGGGAGTGAAAGTTGATTTTTGAACATTTTTGATTTTTGCTGTTTCATGCTCATTAGTGGCGAAGGATTAGCCCCAACAAAAAAAAGTTTCGGCCAAAAGATATTTACTTTCGATTGGAGAACTTGATAAGCTAATAAAAAATAAGGGTTCCCATTTGAAAATTTTAACTTACCCCCACCCCCCGTAAGGGGGTGAGGGGTTTAGGGGTGGTTTGGTGTGCAAACGATCCTCCCCTTGAAACCAAGTAACTTTTTCCTCAAACATTTTTTGGTTCAAGGCAAAGAAAAAGAGTTATTCCGGGGTACCGGGCTTTTTTGTACACCCTGTATACGTCATAAACTTATCTAATTAAAAAAAGTTTTAATTTAATTAAATAATTCTTTGACCTTAATATGAATAGCTACCATTCCATCTTCATTACTTCCCAAGATTTCAATTGAAACTTTTTTATCAGTCTGAACATTAATAATTATTCCTGTACATTTTCCATTTGATAAATTTCCAGAAATAATATCACAGTATGTTCCAGATGGCAAATCGGTCTAAAAAAAATTTTAGGCTTCTATCACCTTCAACTTAAATTCTTATTAATTATATATTAATTTTTTTTTTCGGTTTCTCACATAATAATAAAATTGAATGTGATATTGATGTTTGAAAATATTAAAAAAAAATAATTTACAACCAATATAGAAGGGTTAGATATATTTTGTCTTGTCTCAAAATAAATTTCTTAATGGAGCGTAAAAAATAAGTTAAATCTATATATTATATTTATGTACCTGTAATGTTTGTTTCAAATCTCCCTCAAGATTAAACACACCAAAACCTTTATTTCCACGACTAAAAGCGACCTGATTTTTTCCGTTATCCCACCAGTTATTCATAGTTGTCCCTTCTACAGTGTTACGGAAACCAATCATATTATAAACCTGTCGCCAACGATGTTCGCAAACCCATCCATTTGTACATGTCTCATCTATGTTTATATCAGGGCTCAGAATGTTACCCATGTTATCGGCTGGTGGCCCAGTATCTGTGTTATTAAAGGCATAGCTAGACATTACACGAGTTATTCCGTATGGGTAGGCTAGCATGAAGGCAGTGGCCATCTAAAATAATTGATAATATTTTACATATTGGGATTCTGTTGTACACCACATGATTTTGGCTGATAATTTTTTTTATCATAATACTTTATAATGTCTTGCAGTTTTGTATGTAAGAATATTTCCACCTCCTGCCCCATGACCTCTTTGATTATCGTGATTATCGATAAATACCAAAGCATCTGAACTTGGAAGAAACCCCCATTCATGTCCTACAAAACCAAATAATTATAAATACTTAAATTCTGTAATAAAAACTTTATTCCGTACCCAAATTTTTCAATTCAGCCAACTTTTTATGTCCACGAAAATATTCACCTAAGGTAGCACCATATTTAAATTCAGTAACAACACCCATACTACTGTAGTCTGTGTTTTTAATTACTTCCGAGCCTAAATCGATAACTTCTTGATAAATAAAAGGTTTCGTGTTTGAAGGAAATTTATGTTGGGTATTCAAATGTTTTAATTTATTGTAAATATCTTTAAGATCGTTTGGCCACATATGTTTTGCAGCATCGACTCTAAAATAATATGATAATTTTATTGAAATTAAATTACTTTTAAAAATATTAAAATTTACCGAAATCCAGCAACTCCGATATCAACTAGATGGTTTAAAAACCCGATGATTTTAGACTTAACATGTTCGTTGTTTTGATTTAAGTCATGCAATTCTTCAAGTTGACAATTCCGAACATTAGAAATGTTTTGGTAATCTGTTATTTTACATGGTGGATTAAAATGACTTTGATTGTAAGGAACAGTCGGATAACTGAAAATTTGTGCTGTAGAACTTCCTGTTCCGATACCGGAATCTTTCAATGCAGTCATATGATTAAAAACTACATCAATATAAATTCTAGAAAAAATATAATATAATATAATGTAATATAATACATAAAATACTAAAATTTTTAATAATTTGCATACCTGATGCCTACATCATTACATTGTTTTACCATTTTTTTAAACTGTTCTTCATTTCCAGATCTTGAAGCTATTTTATAACTAATTGGTTGGTACCGTTCCCACCATGGTCGTTTTTCTATAACTAAATTTTCATTAACTGGTGATAACTGAACACCTGCGAAACCTTTAGGTGCAAGAAATCGTTCGCATTCTTTTGCAACATCTTCAAATTTCCATTCAAAAAGATGTACTATTGTATTTCGGTTATTATTATATGAAGGATTTTTATAAGATAAAATTGTAGAAATTAAATTTATTAGAATAACAATTATAAATATACTTTTCATTGTTTATTAGTATAGATATAACAATTTTTTATGAACTATACATGCAGTTATGTGTATGTATAAAACCTGTATGCATTATTCTTATTCATATTGCTAAAAATCAACTCACAATATTATTTAATAGTGTTTTATGAATCAAGTCAAAGGTGATGATATATAGTGATAATTATGCAGATTGCAATTTGTTATTGAAATTTGTAATAGCAATAAGAGAAAAAATAAATATTTATATCTTAATATGTTAAATAAACAGTACATTTAAATAATTAGTTGTATCAATAAAATTATCTAAATAATTATACAGAATACAGAAATACATTGTTATTTTTTTTTGTATTTCCCGCTCTATTATGTAATATAGGTTGCATACGTTGCATTTTTGACATTGACATTTGGTATGCTGCGTTGCACATTTATTTCCAAAAATAGTAATGACATAAGAAATTTGAAGTGATTGTTGAAAAACAAATACGTATTAAAATTAAAAAATGTAAAAACTGTAAAAAATATAACTTCATCGACATAATGGCAGAGTCACATCATCATATTCCTGATAGTTTGCAATTTAATTCTCATATTAATCTCCAAGCACAGTTAAACAATTCTCATTTACGAAAAAATCATTTATCTGATGACAACAATGACTCTTTAAACGAATGGAATCAAATGGAAACAGTGTCAAATTTATCGAATTATTCAAACCTTTCTGACCATCATGCTAGTAACTTATCTAGTTTTTCCGAAGTAAGTGGTTATGAGGAAGAATTTTGTCGAATCAAGACACTTTTAGACTTTAACGAAAGTCCTAAAGTACATTCATCATGTACAAAAAAAAAATCAAATAAACTTCTTGATGTATCAAGCGAAGAAAGCAAACAAATTAAAGATCTTACATGTCGTTTGGAAGATGCGATTAGAGAAAATGAATTATTAAAAGTTGAAGCTCATGAATCAAATTTAAAAACTGAATTTACATGGAGAGAAAAATGTCATGAAGCATTACGGCATAAAGCCCAATGTGAAGGTAAATTAGAAGCATTAAGAAAGCAAATTGAAGTATTAACAAAAAGTAAAGAGACTTTATTAGAAAATTTTAAGTCAAATGAACTTAATTTTGGTAATCAAATACAAAACACAGAAACAGTATTACATGAAAAGATAAAAAATCTTGTACGTGAGAATTCTGAAATAAAACAGAAACTAGATTTAGCTTTGACAGAAATAAAAACATGGAAAAATGAAGTTGAAATAACTGAAAACACAAATAAGAATTTAAATATATTATTACAAGAAACTAAACTTGATTTAGAATCTAAAATCAGTTCTGTTCAAGGACTTAAGAAGAAAATATCTGAACAATATACTGAGGTACAATTGGGCATTCAAGAAAAAACAGAAACGGAAGCTCTTTCAAGAAATTTGAAAAACGAATTGGCGGCTTTGAAAAAGTCAGAAAAATGGTACTCAGAACAACTTCACGAATGCCAACATAAAAAAAATAATTTACAGAAAGAACTGATTGAAGTACAATCTGAAATTATTAAAAAAAGTCACGAATGTGAAAAATTAAAAATAGAAAATGTACATCTAAAAACGCAATGCAGCGAAGTAGAAAAAACTGCTCTCAAAGAAAAACAACAGCTACTTAGACAATTAGAATTAATTGAAGCAGAAATACTAGAAAGAGAAACCGTCATGAATAATTTAATTAAAAACAGAGCATTGAGTGTACAGTCTAATTCAGAAATACAAAGCAAATGCGATTTGGAAAACTATGATATTATTATTAATGAGCTAGAAGAAAAAGTAATAAAGCTAGAAAATTACATCCGGGATAAAAATGACGATCTTGAAAAACTAGAACAGCAAAATAAACAATTAATTATCAATGTTACAACGTTACAAAAAACTTTAGATGAAAAAGAAGTAGAACAGCAAGTTTTGGAAGAAAATATTCGTAATATTAATATCAAATATGAACAACAATCAGAAAAATATAACTCGAGTGAAAAATCAATTCTTGAACTTAAGAATGAAAAAACTGCACTAGAAATCGCTCTTAATGCAGCTAATATTGAGAAGAAAAATGTAGATGAAGCTATTAATTCATTAAGAAATGATATTTATAAAATAACACAAAATTATGAAAAGATGAAACATGAGTTACAAGAAAAAGACAAGCAGATATCTTCAATCGAACAAGAAAAACAAGACGACTTCATGAAAAACAACTGGCGTGTTTGCGAATTAGAACATTTGCAACAAAGAATCATCGATTCGAAAATTATTGAAGCAAACTTAATGGAATTTAAGAATCTATACAACGTTACAAATATAGAAAAAAATACATTAAATTCAGAAAATGAAGCATTAAAAAATACATTACAAGATATTAGAAAAGAAAAAATCTGTTTAGAAAATAATCTATCTGAAATCAAAACTTTATTAGAGACTAAAGATAATATTTTATTAGAACAATTGCAGCAAATCCAAAAACTAAATAGCGAAATTGCATTCGAAAAGAATATAGTAAAAAAATTACTAACCGAAAAAGAAAATTTGCTTTTAAAATATGCCGAGCTTGATAACACTAATAATAAAATTGTTTCTGAAATGAATGTACAAAATAGTCAATTGGCTGGTTTTAATTTAGTTCTTGAACAATATAACTCACTTTGTAAAACGTTAGAAAACGATAAAATTCGCTTATTACAACAAATACAGAAGTTATCAGAAGATGAGAGTATATCAAAGAACAATGACTTTAATTGTAAATTAATAAAACTCAAAACTGACATGAATAGAATTGTAGAAAACATTTCTAAAAACATATCTGAAAACTATGAAATAATAAAAACTGAACACGATATTGATGAAATAATACAACTACTTGATTTTGTTGACAGAAATGTTAAAACATTGATAGAAGAAAGTATTAAATATAAAGATGTTATTAAAGTAAATGAAGATTTACAAACTCAACTAAAAGATTTTAAAAATGAAAATTCCGATCTTCAAGAACAGTTTTCATCTTTACAACTAGAACAAATAAATAATTCAAATATTTCTATTGATACCCAAACAGATGAAAACTATGATATCAATGAGATATTTACATTAAAAACAGAAAATAGAAACTTGAAAACAAAAATTCAAATAAATGATTTAGAATTTAAAGAAAAATATAAACGGTATGAAAAAAATATTCGGACATTGTTAAAAAAAGTAAAAGAGCATATGCGGGCAAGAAAAATAGCAGAAAAAGAATTAAAGGCGATAAAAGAGATTCACGTAGCAACAAAAATTGAAGCAGAATGCTTAAAACGTCAACTAGAAGATTCTGAAAGGGCTTGTAATAAATTCCGAGATAAATTAGATATTATTCAAGAAACAGTATTAACTCTAGAGAGAGAAATCGGTAAGAATCAAGTAAAAGATGAAGTAAGTTGTGAAGATAATCTTTTAGACAGATTGAGAAACGGTTTCCACGTTTCCGAAAACCGTTTAAAACAAGCAGAAGAAGATATTTCTTCATTAGAACAGAAATTAAGATTGGAAGAAAGTAATGTTAATGATCTTAAAAAACAGGTAATTTTTTTCAGATATTTTGACTAGAAAATTACATTAACCTTTTAACTATTTCAGCTGTTTACTGAAAATCATGAAAATTCTGTCCTCAAAAAACAAGTTACAAATTTACAAACACAACTTGATTTCACCAAAGAACAACTAGAAATAAAGAAAAAAGTGATATTAGATTTGGAAAGTATCTACGACGGTTTCAAGGACTCGAAAGTAGAACTAAATGAAAAACTATTGCAAGAACAAAAACGATACAATGAATGTTTGACCGAACTAGAAATATGCAGCAATAAACTTGTAGAAGCTGAATCGAAGAAATATTTATTAGAAGATGAAATTGAAGTAAATTATATTATTACCGTAGAAACCGGTTATAACGACATCAAAGGGACTGGTCATATTGCTTGTAAAAAGCAGATAGTCGTAATAACCAAAAAAATACAATTATATGGGATTCAGTTCGACTTTTATTTTGAGTCATTAAAACCAATACTTAACCGATGTCGTTATAACCGGTTTCTATTGTATATTAAACATATACAGTACCCCCCTCCCCCTGATTACACCACTGGTTGGAAAACCGCACGATTTTTTATTTGTCTCTAATTCTTGAGATATATATTTTTTAATCAAAATGTTCGAAACTTTTTTCTCGGTATTCCGCTGAACACTAAATTCTCTTAATTTAATTTATTTGATGTTTGAGGATATATATTTTTTTAGGTATTGAATTCAAAACTGAACCAAAAAATACAAAGTTTAGCTGATGTAAACGAACAGTATGAGTTATCGTCAAAACAGTGGAGAGAAAACTTGAATATTCTAGAGAAAGAAGGTGTATCGTTGCAAAAAGAAAAACACGATGTACAATTAGAATTGAAATCAGCACTCTCTGAAAAGTATTGTCTTCAACAGCAATGTACTGAGTTGAAATTAGGTTTACATAATATTTTGGAGCAAAATAAGGTATGCCAGTTAAAAATAAGCATAACTACATTAAATTTATTAACGTAATATTTTATCTTTGATTCCAGGCAATGAAGAACCATTTTGAAGTAGATACAAATTTCGATCTACTGAAAAGTTTGCCATCTCCTGCAAAATACGATGATTCGCAAATTGCGGAGTTGGTTAAAGAAAGTTCTTCGTTGAGTGAAAATAGTCCTCTCGCTCATCTCAAAGACTGTCTTGAGATATTGAAACAAGAGATGACTACTTTACAAATCCAAGTTTCTGCAAAAATGCAGAAAAATATTTAAATCTGTTTAAAAATTAACAAATAACATAAACTGCTTGTGTTTTTTATTTTTTTGGCAAAATTTTTAAAAGTACCTGCAATAAAAATCTGTGATTTGTTCGTAAATATGTTGGAGAAACAGATTTGTATTTTTCAGTAGAATTTATTTTTTGTTAGTTAAAATCAGGTGCTAAAATTTATTTAGTTGAAATTCAAGAAGTAATAATTAATGTTTGCTTTTTAATAAAATATTTGAATTTAAAATGTTATTGAAAGTATTATATTTTATCATAATAATGTTAACCATATTTTAAATCCTGGGTGGATAGAAATACAATTGTATTGAAGGTTTTCAAATGCTTACTAATACCCATAGGTGGGCATTAACTCGTTAATCCGTTAATCGTTAATTAACGAAGTTAACAAAATGCTTAACGGATTAACTTTTAAGTTAACTCAAGAAAATAATAACGCTTTTGTTAACTTCCGTTAACTTTAGTCCGTTACATTGGTTGTTTGATGAAAAGTATATAAGAAAGTTATCGAAATAGCAAAAAAAAAAAAAAAGGTCTTCAAACATTTTGGATGGTTAACTTTAACTTCCGTTACATTTTTGGAATTTTAACGGTTAACGAAGTTAACTTTTTTATTAACGGAATAACGATTAACGAAGTTAAATTTTCGATTAACTGTGCCCACCTATGCTAATACCTAATAATTGATGATTTCGAAGTTTATTTTATTCCATCAATCAGATGTTTTTTTATCCACCGAGTCACCAAGTTAATATTGTATTAAAAATATATGGTGTTCTAATATAAAAAATTAAAAAGTTGTATTAAGTATAAACATATTCTAGTCAAAAAATTCATGTACTATTAAAATTTTTATTTTATGTATATTATAGTGATACAATAATTTATTTTTTATGAATCCCAAAATTTTTGTTTGGTTTTGGTGCCGTAAAATTTAAAACAACTGTGTTCCATAAATCATATAAATTCCAGTACTTGTGATTCTACTATGTATTATAAAATATTATTTATTATAATTGTATTTTTATGGTTGACAAAAGTAATATTAATTATAAATGGAAATAATATATTTTATTTTATGTTATAAAACTTAAAATTATTAAGTATATTGTAAATAAAAATATATGGATATTATAAATTGTTGTTTTATTTTATGTATTTAAAATTTTCAGGACATTTTATTCGATATTGTCATATTTTTCAATTGTTAAATTTTTATTGTTGTAATAAAATATTAAAGCAATATTTGAATGTCCAAAGAAATGCAAAAATATTAATCAGATTGAAATTGAAAAAAATATTTATTTCATGTTTGATTAATATAAAATTTGCTACTTATATATCTATTGCTTTAATAATAATTCAATAATGAATAAATTGATAGAAACAGAAATAGAATTATCTATATGACGTCAAATACAAACAAATATGGCGCCCATGGGTGTAATATCACTGTCACATTGACGTTTTTGTACATCTTTGTGGCGATTTGTGTTAATTTATTATAATAACATGTGTGGTATTGAATACGTTTATAATTTTATATAAAATAGAATGGAAGAATGTTCAGAAAACATATCGTTAATGTGTTTATTTTTTTCATCATTTCCAGTTGTGGTAAGATATTTTTCATCAATCAAATTCTATTTATGGCCTACAATTTATCAATAAATTCGCGTTTTGCATGCAAGGCTTGATGCGTATTTTTTGTAATGTGTCTCTACACTAAACAATGTTTTATTTTATGTTTAAATTTGCAGCAAATTAATTCATTATAAATTAATATTTCATCTATGCTATTATTTTCTTAATTGAACCCTTTTTGTGATTTTCGTAAAAAGTAGTCAGTTTTCATTTCTTGTTTGTTTAGTATTTAATTATGTTTGTTTTATAAGCTATTAGTAAAATAGTTATTGTAACATGATTCATTAATCAATTTCTTTCGCATTCAATTCATTCCAATAAAATCATAATTTTATATTGTTGAGGTCAAATATTGCAATCATATGCAAATAAGAAATCACTTCAAAACAAACATTATAAAATGGTTAGCATCATATTTTATTCATGACTATTTATAGCACAAAGGAAAATGTAAACTTACATTAAATATCACTCTCCAGAATAAGAATTAATATAGGTACTTCAATAACTATAAACTTATTGAAAGTTTTGTAGAAAATTTAAAGTTTATTAATTAAAATCCAAAGATAAAATAATTTGTTCAATAAAAGAAACTAAAACTCAGTTAGTCACACTTCAATTTGTTAATTAACAACAATAAAGATTGAAATTGTAAAGACTATTTATATAACTAGTCTGCTAACTCTGAAATAAATATAGGGTATTTCCAAAATTTAACCACTTGAACATTTTTTATGATTTTTTATTTCTTAGGAATTACTCAAATAATCTTTTTTATTTCTTAGAACAGCCTGTTATTACATATTTATGGATTTTACCATATTTATTATTCTGTGGTTTTTATTAATTTATCAAGATTTATTTGTTGGTACCGATAAAGAACAATAACATTAAAAAATTACAAGGGGTGCATTTTTCAATTTATCTAGTTTATTTGTATATTTCACTAAAATTATTGGTACCCTTGATACACAACAATTATACTTATCTATAATTACAGGGTGGCCCTGTGTACTGTCCAACATCACACAATTCTCTGTAGATATCGGCAAAAATCTAACAATCCCTTGCGGCCTACGCACCCAGTTGTTAGATGACTATGATCAGATCCATGGAGATGATGTCATGTGGGTCAGGGAAGGGCGAAAAGAGATGCAGATTTCACGGTGGTCAGTACAGCCCGACGCTTCACTGTTTCTAGCAGATGTAACGAGGAATGACACCGGTGTTTACGTCTGTTTTGTAGAAGTAGATGATAGTGAAGTTATCATAATGAAGGCGAAAGTGCTTGTCCGAAGTAAGCAACTTAAATCAAACCTTTTATAAAAAAAATCACACTGTGCAATTTGATTTTTATTTAAAAATCAAATGCATTAATCAATTTAATTGTTGGCCTATTTGTTTGATTGTTAATTGATCAATTTGATTGTTGGTTGATCAGTTCGATTGTTGACATGCATACCTGTGACCTGTTTTATTTTACTTGTTTACTTATAAATGAAAATGCAATTTCATTTCATGAAACACTTGAAATAATTTGTATACATTTTTAGCACCTCCTCCGCCACTGCACAATGTAGTTGTCCATCCAAGTACAATACTAGCATTAATATTATGGGAAGTGAAAGATACTGGAGGCTACCCTATTATTGATTTCACTGCGGAATATAAACTGGCCAATTCAAATGAGTCGTGGAAGCCTATTACTCCGAACCATATAAGTCCAAATTCGGTAAGACATTAAAATTTAATTGATAATATAAAATGATAAATACATAATTACTTTTCTTATTATAGAGGCAAATAGACGTTTATAAGTTAATCCCTAATACGACTTATGCTTTCCGCGTTTGGGGCACAAATCAGTTGGGAAAAGGCGAAGTTACTGAAGTAGAAGGAAGGACATTGCATAATATTTCAGAAGCAGGTGTGTACGACGCAAAATGTTTCAGAATTGGTGTTAAGTGTTTGTAGTAACGTGATAATTCGATGTTTTATAGAGTTGGCTCAATTGTTATTAGCAGGCGCAGAGACGTTTGACACGAGGGTGTGGGTGGTGGCCGTTGCAATCGTTATGGGCACGCTGGTTATTTTATCGGCCGGAACGTGCTATGTGTTGTACACAGAGTGCCGTACTACAGACGGTTAGTATTTATGTTATATGTTCTGTTGTTTTTGTTTGAGGTATTTTAATAATACATGAATCAATTGCCAACGTGACCAAGTCCACTTTTCTTAATTTACATTACTCGATAAGTGGACTTAGTTGTTTTGACAGGACTCAAAATTTTTGAAAATATTTATTATTTTGAGTTCTTCTTGGTTTTTTTATTTAGTTAAAAGTTAACATTATTAAATTATTTCTTAATAACGGAAATAATAAGTGGTGTTCATTTATTTTTCTTCTGTTTGTTATTTATTTAGTTATGTTGAATTATCATAATAGCTTCTTTATGTCGATATTATTTATATATTATTAGTAATTGATTATGGTGAGTATTTTTTTGTTCTGTTGCTCGTTATTTATGTTTTAAATTTTGTGTGTACCTAGTACATATTTTTCATAATCTTAGTTATAATAATTTTTTTTAAGAATTAAATTTTGCTACATACAATTCAATAAAAAATTATGAAATGCGTAGAAATATAATATAACTGGAACATTCACTTATGTAAAACATCTGTAGTTTATCTCAGCTATTTCAAAATGTAAACAAATAAAGTTTTATTAAATTAAAAATTATAGAAACTTATATGAATTCTACATACAGGTAGGAAAATATTTCATCTGTTATGTATATTATATTTCTACAATGAAACAATGTGAGAGTCGATCGAAATTAAAAAATATATATATACCGTTTATGTCATTATTACTTTTAACTTTTAATTTTTTTATATTATAGAGTAGATGCAGAAGTGAGGTCAGCGTTGTAAATGAAAAAGGTGTAATTTAACTTTATTCAGATTAAATAATTTAATATTAACATCACCAGTTTGTTGTAATAAGTATTAACATAAAGTTTTGCATTACAACTAGAATAGAATACGTAGTTGCATGCGTTGAAATTTTCTTAATTCTTTCTGACTTTCATAAACACAGAATTTTTCAATGCATAGGCATCGCATTTTGCTTGATAGAATTTTCTATTGTAAGAAGTCTATTTACTATTACCTTGATTATAAAACGTCAAAGCTAGTTTTTCGCTTCAACTTTGCATATCTATTATTACTAACAGTTTATGCTTGAGTTTCTATTTAATTAACTTCTTAAAATCTCTCACAAAATATACAGAAAGTGTCAAGTCCATATATATATTAAAAAAAACATTCAAAAAAAATTATATGTAAAACTTAATAATTCGGTATGATAGAAAAACATTTATGTAGATAATTTCTCTTAGGATTAAAATTAGATATGCGAATTTATTATTATGTAAGTCAGAAATTCAAGAGTTTTGTTAAGTAAGAATAATTTTAAGAATGCAATGAACATTTTATTCACACAAAATACACTTAATTCTATTATTATCAAGTAACACAAACTTCTGTATCTATTCACATATTCACTTTATTTTCATGAAAAAAAATGTATCGTCTTATTCATAAACTTCATTTAAATAAACGTTAACAAGTAAGAAATAAAAAACATGATACTTATGAATAAGATTATAAACAAACAAACCAAAGATATTATTACACTAATACAATATAATTGTAGAACCTACAGATGAACAAGAAGTAATTGAACTTGTACCGAATATAATTTTAAATCCGGGTTATGAAGAGGAAACTACAAGACAAATTCCAGCAGACGAAAACTGTAACAGTGAAACGACGTTACGACTTAACAACAACACTGTCGTTCAGCCCAGACGCCTTTGAACTCTATAGTTTGTAGCGGCTTTCGTTTTAAAGATAAGACGTTTGTTGCATTTTTTATATTAAAAAAGAAATCATAAGATTTAATCTGATAATGTTCAGTTATTTTATACCGACATAGGGCTGCATGAATTAACATTTTAACCAATTCTTGATTGATCAACTTGATTATTGATAAATTAATTTGATTATTGAATAAACAGTTATAAAATCAAGTTATCAATTTGATTGTTGATTAGTCAATTTGATTATTGAAATATCAATTTGATTGTTGATTGGTCAGTTTTGATTGTTCATGGATCAATTTGATTTTTAATAAAGCAAAGCAAAATTTGTCTATTATTATTGAAAAAATAATATTCAAACAGTCCTAGAATAATAAAATAATAAACTGTGCTCAATAAATCGTAAATTGTTTGCAATTTTTTTAACGATGCGGTGTTGTTAAATGCGAAATTTTTTCTTGATAAATGAATATACAGAAAAAAATATCTGTATGAAATTGCTGAACACAAATATATACATAATAATATAAATTTAGTAGCGCTAAAAAGATATTTTTTCATCGCACTTTTTAGATATTAAACATCATATCATTCCAATAACGTAAACATAAGAGTCATTCACATATAAGGAGTAAAATAAATTTCATAAATAATGAAAAATTAGATTGTGATAATTTTATATTTTGCTGAAGATTGCTTCATAATATTATATTAACGATTTTTGTTTTAAGTAGTGTTTTTTTTATAATTGACTGTGATTTTTTTAACGTATTTAGTCGTATATATTTATTATTATATTTGTTGTATTTCGATTTTTGAAATAATTTTTTTTCTTGGTTGTATTTTATTTATTTCCATTTCTATAATATAGTAGTTAGTTATTCTAATTTACGATAAATAAAATTGCACAAATAATAATACATTATTTTTTAGATTCTTGTATACTTTTTTCCAGTGACAGTTAGCAGACTAATTTTATATGAGGTCTACTATAAATCAAGCTAAGTAAAATGATGGTTCTTAATAAGCTTGAACTGTCACGTACACCTTCTATAAATTTAGGCTGCCAACATCTATTGTATTTTCTCATCTGTTAGTGTTATTTAGTCTGTATTTTTATTTATTATTTGTTGGTTAGTGTTTAGTTTATTTTATAAAATGAAGCTAATGAAGAAATCTTCGGTTTTAAATAAGTGATGAATGATTGAAGCTTCCACAATGCATACAAATAATTAAAAGTACACTGTAGCTATTCATTAGTTACTAATCTCATATATTAATACATTAACATTTATTAAATTAGCAGTTATTAAACTTTAGTAGTCTGTAGATCCCTATTTCATAAAAAAGAACCTCCATTTAGGTACAAACTAACTTTTATTTTGTGGACATCTAACAAAATTGCTGCTTGAAACATTAATCTAGATCTATCATTTAATTAAGCAATCAACAATGAAATTTAAATGGGAACCTACATCTTATGCTATACAGGTTTTCATTTAAAATTTTCATATTGATCTTGACAGGTAAAAACATCTAAAGAAAATAAAAAAATGATATACATACTCTAAAAGTTTCATATTCTTTTCTCAAATAGATCTTTAGATAAATGTATGAGGTATTTATTCTAAAAAAATAACAGTGCGTGGTATATTAATGTATTAATATATGCTAACAAGGAAAGATCCCGAGGTGTCAGACTTGGATTTTAATGAAACTTGGTAAAAATGTTCTTTGGGTAAAAATTAAGGACACCTATTTTTTTATACGTGCCCGTTTTAATATTTAGGGGGTGAAATCGGCCCTTGAAAATGAGGGTAAAATTTTTAATTTGTAAATAGCTCGTAAACCACTTGGAATAGTGACTTGTGTATAATGTAACATTTGTTTGGTATTACAAGAGCTATAAAATAGCAATAATGTGGTACCCCCTAAATATTTTATTTGGGGGGTATAATTGACACTCCTCAATTTTTTTCAAAAATTATTATTTTTTCTTTCATAAATCAATAGAGTGTAGTATTCTGAATACAAGGGTATCAAATTTCAAAATAACGTGTCTTCAAACTTCGGAGATATCGGCAGTTTTGTAGTTCGCTATATACTTTATACACTGTATAAAGATACTGCATGCCGCGCCGCGCACTGGTCAAAGCTAGTGGAACATTTTTCAAAGTAGTGTGGATCTATTATAAGTTGTGATATTAATTTGAAAATTCACAAATATCATTAATATTGGTTTATTTTAAATTATAAAAAGTACAAATTTTGTACTTTCTTCGCTACAGGGTATGCAACCCTTAAATTGAGAAACAATGGAATGTAGCGATTTCAAGTATTGAAAAATTGGTTTTAAAAGTATTAATATAAATTATATAAATTAGTTACACTTACCCAAATTAAATACAGTAGAAGTTAAATATTAAAGGTAAATTTTATGGTTGAAAATATTTTTGAATTCTTTTAACCATATTAATAAACACTTTGTTTGATTCTATCAACCAATACCAATTATTTAAAAAACTATTAACATTTTCTCATATTTTCTTTGACTTGGGAGTGATGCGAGAGCGAGTATGACGTAAAATGTTAATTTATAAATTAGCTGGTACCTTAAGGATGCAATGAACAATTTAAAATAAATAACAATGTGAATATTATGAATGCCTTGGCATGAATAGTTTTAAAAACAAAATTTAACTCTTTGTAATTTAAAATAAACCCATATTGATGATATTTGTGAATTTTCAAATTAATATCACAACTTATAATAGATCCACACTACTTTGAAAAATGTTCCACTAGCTTTGACCAGTGCGCGGCGCGGCATGCAGTATCTTTATACAGTGTATAAAGTATATAGCGAACTACAAAACTGCCGATATCTCCGAAGTTTGAAGACACGTTATTTTGAAATTTGATATCATTGTATTCAGAATACTACACTCTATTGATTTATGAAAGAAAAAATAATAATTTTTGAAAAAAATTGAGGAGTGTCAATTATACCCCCCAAATAAAATATTTAGGGGGTACCACATTAATGCTATTTTATAGCTCTTGTAATACCAAACAAATGTTACATTATACACAAGTCACTATTCCAAGTGGTTTACGAGCTATTTACAAATTAAAAATTTTACCCTCATTTTCAAGGGCCGATTTCACCCCCTAAATATTAAAACGGGCACGTATAAAAAAATAGGTGTCCTTAATTTTTACCCAAAGAACATTTTTACCAAGTTTCATTAAAATCCGAGTCTGACACCTCGGGATCTTTCCTTGTAAGATCTATAGACTTAGATTTAAATTGATCAGCGTCGTCATTAGTTAAAAATGTTAGCGATAGTTTTTTTGAAAAGAATAATAATAGTCAAAAAATATTTTTATTTTTCGAATATGTATTCAGATTTGACACACATATATTTTAATTATATACAGCCACAATTATTCATAAAATAGATATCATCGTAAAAAAAATATATTTAACGGTAACGTAAAATTATTGATTGTGTATTTTATAATCAGTTCTTTTTTTGTCGAAATCAGTGATGTGACTATATTTTTAGAGGCTCTGGTACAGAATCGAGACCCTCTTGATGTAGGGTCCACTGTAAGATTTGTATAGCAATTCACATAAACGCACAAAATTACCAAACCTCTTGCATCATTTATAGTTGTACCACTGATAAGCTATTAAAACTATGATAGAGGTGCCAAAATTATTAAATCCAGTAAGATTTTGTAAATTCCAGTCACGTATTTTAAATCCAGTTCTATTTTAAATCCAAAAATTGAACTATATATTTTAGCCTAATTCTTTAATGAAACATTTAAAAATTAATAATTTTAAATACATCAGCACTAATTAGTTAAAATTTACTAGAACTTACTGAATACTAAAAAAATAAATGAAAGTAGAATGTGTAGCAATACTCAAAAGGTAAAAAAATGAATAAATAAAATACACAAATAATAATTTTATGTTGTATTGTAGTATTAGTGCTTTTAACCCTTTCGGTATGTGACCACAAAAAATATCATGAACAGGCTGTTTTTTACTAGACTTGTGAGGTCAAAATCAAAGACCCAGCTAAGCTGATTTAGAAAATATAGAATTTTTGAACAAATAATTTTAATATATTAATATTTTACTTCTGTGAGACACGGCATCAAAAATAATAAGAATACCTAAATAAATTTAAAATTCATAATTCTGAAGCTGATTTCAGTAATTTGCTTACCAAATTTGGCAATAGCCATTTCTAATGAATTTGTGGCATTAGAAATATATATTTTTTAAATATGAATTTTGTAGCGAAAGGGTTAAAAAAATATTTTTTTCTACAGTATAAGAACATTCATGAAATATAATACCGATTTTTACTTTCTTGCAATGGACATATATATTTCCGGCATCACAGGTGCCTCACAAAATAAATAGTTACGTACTTTTAGATTACTTACATAAACATGCAATAGCTCTTTTCATTTCAGATCAGAAAAAAAATTATAATTGAATAAAATTTGTGTGCAATGTTTGAACAAAAAAAATCTCTTTAAAACCCAATCGATTAAAAAGATAAAAATTACACAAACATTGTCCAGTGCCTGAAAATAGTTATAATTAATTAATTATTATTAAAATTAGGCTTGGAGCACAATACATTTCCTTAGAAAAATCAGACTGATGTTAAAAATTATTTATAACAATTAGAAGTTGGTATTAAATATATATCTAAGATTTGAACCATATACGTACAGTATTCTACATTTGCAATAGATGCCACTATTTGAAGATAGCATTTTAAATATTTGATACCAATGTTCTTGATGAATATAAATGAATAAAATACTTTTAAGATTATTCTAGTTTGATAATTAGAATAATATTTGGGCTTGACATTCGAGGATTGATAAATCGAGACTATATACACATGTAAATTGTTATGTAGTGTGCGTTTTAGTAATTTTTTATATACGCTATACATATTATATTTAAGTAATGTAGTATATATGTATCTGTACTGTTGTTATCATATTTTATTATTATTTCGGTTTTTATTTATTTTCTAATATGACAAATCAATCTAAAAGAAACATTATTTTAAACAACAAAAAAATAACTACTGCTATGAATACCATAAAATTTTCTTATATGATATATATTCAGTTTCTTGATTATATCTTTAAAAAGATATATTTATTATAAAACTGAATAGAACATATACTATTTATAGACTATAGACAATAATATCCTTCAACTTTTAATCAAAACATGTCTCTCTACTGTTTAAAAAATAATAAAATATATCAGTTGTCTGATTTCTCTCAGAATAGGACATCTATCTGAGGCTCGTATATATTTTATGGCTATTATAGTTTCTTATACATTGCAGATATATTATAAAATAAAAATTTGACTATCTAGTAAAGATTGATTTTGTCATTATATTATAAAAGATGTTTTATATTATATTAAAACAATATATTCGATTCAGTGTAAAATGCTTCAATGATATAAAGCAATATGTATTTAAAAAGCCTTTTCCATTATGTTATATTGATTCTCAGGGTCATATAAGCATATTTCGCAATAACATTAAAAGTAATATTGATCTCATATGGAAAAGGAATTAAAAAATGAATAATAAGCATTATGACCCTGTTCGTATTGTGTTAAATGTAAGTAACATGCCTGCAATGTTTTGTTTTACAATTAATGACTTATAAAATCTATGTAGACGACAAATATTATTTCAATTGCACATTATATGGTTTGAAGATTCTAAATCAAAATAAAAATGAACTGTTTGTATGAAATGTCTTGATTTTTAATCTTTTTGCTGTGATAATCATGTGTAAATATATTGAATATCTATTTGCATAATGTTAATTGTTGCATATGTGAGGTTATGTTGCAAATTTGAATTTTGGACATACATAGCATAATTATTTCATTATGGAGGTGGGTGAAATTGAATGTTTCATTAGAATAACTTAAAGACAAACTATAACTTAAACATTCAAAATATTTTAGACATTCATATCAGGATACTGTAATCAAGAACACACCCAACACAGAGATGCATTCTTAAAATAAATTATTTCATTATAATTTTAATTTAAATATTTCAATTATTCATTTATTCAACAATCACTCACCTCTATTTCATTGTACAAATGTCATTACTATAATAAATGTGATACATTTAAAATTACTGTTAATGAAACTGAAAAAATGGCCAATGAATTGCCTTTAATATTTGAATGTAATTGTTAAAAATTATAAAAATGTCAACAATGGAATTTAAATTTAAACATAATATTTATTTGCAGCAGAAAGGTTAATTAATTTCTATTTAAGAATAAATATCTGATTTTCTAATTGTAGATTCGTATTAATTCATGCTAATTATATTAAAATAATTAGAATAATTCAATAGGTTCATGAGAATTAGTTAAATTTTTGAAATAGTTTGTTCAAGAATTAGATTAAACGTAATCGTGCCTCATGAAAATTTTAAATGCTAATTGCTTTAGATTACAAACATAGATTTTATTAGTTGTATTAGTGCAACTTGATAAATTAGTAGTAAAGATTTATATTTACTTTGCGAATAAAGTAATATACTGCCATATTTTTTCTAGATAAACAAATATTAGTGTAAAAATTAAAATGTAATAAGCTTATGCTTAGTTTTTTATAAATATTTTTTTAAAGTATTATTTAACACATCACATTTCTTTTTGGTTGTTTGACGTTTTAACAATTGATTGCACTGCTTTTTAGATTTAGTATCAGCTGTATTTTGTACCAAAGATTAACAAGCTTCCATGATGCGATACTTTTGATATTATAAAGTACATATTTTTTGTCTTGTGTATTTTTTTCTGTGATTTTTTTATTGTGATTTGTAATTATGTTTTTATTATTAACACAAACCTAAATCGGTATGATTAAAATAATTCAAACATAAAAGATGTCTTTGACCGTTATTCACCAAAGAAAATATGTAATTAAATTGATTTTATTAGATTCTTTTACTACGATACGATCAGAAAAAATTGCAAAACTGATCAGGTGAAAATATTAAGTGAAGCATTTCCATAGATGGGCACAGTTAATCGAAAAGTTAACTTCGTTAATCGTTAATTCGTTAATAAAAAAGTTAACTTCGTTAATCGTTAAAAATCCGAAAATTTAACGGAAGTTAAAGTTAACTGAAATTTTATCGAAAGTTAACCGTTAACCGTTAAAAGTTAACCATCCAAAATGTTTCAAGACCTTTTTTTTTTGCTCTTTCGACAACTTTCTTATGTACTTGTCATCAAACAACCAATGTAACGGACTAAAGTTAACGGAAGTTAGATTTAACTTAAAAGTTAATTCGTTAATTAACAATTAACGAGTTAATGCCCACCTATGAGCATTTCTATTTATGAAAAAGAAATAATAGTTGGATCACATTTTCTATTCATTTTTAGAAAGATAAAAAAAATACTATTCAGACATATCTTCTGCAGTATTCTAGAGATGTAACGAATGTATGATTTTAAACATTCGCGAACGCGAATGCGATTGCGAATATTAGCTGTCGATATTTGCGAATGCGAATGCGAATATTGACTTTTTGAAAAAAAAAGCTAAAAAAAAAAAAAACGGTCTCCTGATTAAAATAGATATTTTTATTTGTTAATACATCATATTATATTCGCAACTTTACCTGTGAATGCGAATACGAATGTTTAAAAATGTGCTAATGCGAATGCGAATACGAATGTTTAAAAATGTGCGAATATTCGCGAATGCGAATGCGAATATTCGTTACATCACTACAGTATTCAAACAAAAATACTTTTCTATCGACTTAACCACAATTGCTAATGTGAGTTGCTTAAAATTGTGCCACAACTTAAGTAGTTTTTTATGATCAGATTGTAAGAGAATGCTTCTAATCTAATTTGGCAAATAAAGGAACCATGTTTTTTTACAAAATGTAAAATAAAAACGACATAGAGCATAGAGTTAATATTTAGTAATATAATTTCTATTACTATTATTTTGACTATAAAAACATAAATACAAAATATTACTACAGTTTAGTTCAACTTGAATCTCTTATTTGAGATTCTCTGGTTTTAAAGTTACTCTTTATACGGTTGTGATTTAAATACATACAATATAGTAACATTCTATTTTAGTGTTGAAAATTACTTTTCTTTATATTTGAGGTTAACAACAATGAAAAATGGTTGATTAATTTTAAATAATTTTTTCTCAAATTGACTAAAAATAATTGAATTTTGTTTTAATTATTGTTTATATGTGATTTTTGAGTAAATTTAATGTTGTATTTATATTAGTTTTATTAAATTAAATTATTATATTTTAAATCAAAGGTATATAAGATAGTCTCACTTGATCCCAAATCAGCGGTCGCGCGGGAATTGACGTCACCATGCGGATATATTCAAATGTTATAAATGTATAATTGCTAAAACATTCCTTTTTGTACTTTTTTCGTCTTTTTTTGATTATTTAACAACACATAAAAATCACGAAGTACAAATTCGATATTACAAAATCTTAAAAAGCTGTCAACACGACATCGTCCAGTTTACGTTTTGCCAACTTAAGAATATTCAAAATAACGATTCTCGAATACATCAAATTGTCTGTGACATCTTTTTATGATTTTGCAATGTTGAATTTGTATTTATGTGATTTTATATGTTGCTATAATATCAAAAAGTTCGAAAAAATAATAAATAAAGGATTTTTTTGCAATTAAGGTGCCTTTTCATGTGACGCTGGATGCTGCGTCAAATCTAGTCACGTGACCGATTTTAAATTTTGGAACTTTAGCTGTCAACTACTGTTTGACGTTTAAGTGTGAAAAAACAACCAATTAATTACGTTCAGTTATTAAAAATTGATTTACATTTCATTATACTATTCGTAAAGACGTAATCTCACAAAACAAACAAGAATACACATAATATCAAAATTACTGACATTGATAAGAAGTTCACTTGACGCTGACCAATAGCAAGCATTCAAAATTGGTCACGTGACTAGATATGACGTAGCGTCGAGCGTCACATGAAAAGGCACACATTTATAACATTTGAAAATTGTAATATATCCGCCTGGTGATGTCAATTCCCGCGCGACCGCTGATTGGTCAAAGACCAAGTGAGACCACTTTGTCTCCTTGATTTTAAACTATTATGTATGTTTTTTCTCAACACTATTCTTATCAATATTGTTAAATACTTTACATATAAAAAAATAGAAACTACTATGAACAGAAACTTATTTAATACTAGCTGACTCGGCCACGCGTTGCTGTGGTTAACCTTTACTTTAATTGTAGGTTATATGAAATATTTGGAAGTTTGACATAGCGCCATCTATTGAATACTTACTCAACCCAGTCAACAGATGTCACCATCTGTTAGAATCGTTTGGAACTAACAGATAAAGACAAATTATTTGCAATAAAATAATATTGCGATCATAAATTGAGATGTAAGCTATCCTATATTTCAAGTTGGATCAAACTGCACACGGTGTGCAAATTTGATTAAAATCGGTTAAGTAGTTTAGGAGTCCATCGCGGAGGAACATGTGACACGTAATTTATATATATTAAGATTATTAATAATATTTGCAACTGTATACATTTATATTATTTTATTTTATAGTAATAAAATATTTTTTAAAGCAAGAACAGTGAAATAATTTTGTATAACTTGCTTTTTTTTAATTTTGCAAAATTTTATTCAGATTTAGTTTTTATTATACAGTGCACATATTTTTCAAGTTCCTTCAAATACCCCAGAGAGTAATCTTTGTTATCTGGGGCTTATATACATATATATATTTTAATTCTTGCTATTAATAGAAAAACAAAACGGGTAGATTCAGGGACGTCCGCAGAAAATAGTCTTAAGAGGGGGACAAAGCATGTAGACAAATAAATAACTTTTATTTAATTTTTAAATAAAATTATTGAATCAATTTACTCGATCTCGGTAAAAACGTGTCCCATTTTCCTTCCTTTGCGGACGCCCATGGGTAGATTAATTATTTATTTATAAATTTGGCAAATTACAGAATGTTCATTGTTGTATTAAAAATTTAATTTCTTTGTTTGTCTCTATGTAATACTCATTACAATTTTAATATTTCAAAAATATAATAATTACCTATACTCCAAATTGTCTTATTTAATAATATTATGTAGACACAACTAGATTCATTTTAATATATACAGGGTGATTCAGCACTGTCGTGCCAAACTTAAACCGTAGATTAAGAAAAATATTTTAAGCAAAAAACTTCTAATGAACATGTGTCCGGAAATTTTTCGTGAGGGAACTACAGGCCTCCAAAGATTTTACTAAAAAAAAGTTTTTTTTAATATCTAGAGAACCCTTTGTGATAAAATTATGAAATTTGGTATTCTGTTTAGTATTAATAAGTGTTATCGATTACTCATATTAACTAGTTATAATTTAGACTAGAGATGTATGGGGTCAGTGGGCCCATCGATTTTAATCTAGTATTTTTTGTTCTTTAATATTTTTATAAAGTTGGGCACATATTTAAGGTTATATGATACAAAATACACAAAAACATTCTTTACTTATTTGTCATAGGATAAACCGTTTTCGAGGAATATCGATGGAAAAGAAAACATGCAGAATTTAACTTAATAGGGATGCTTCAAATTACAAAAAATAAATTAATATTCTTGTTCTATGATAAAAATTAAGACAAAAAGTTAACATAAGTATACCTCAAAAAATGCATCCTTATCAACAAATAGCCATTTTTAGTTTCGTTTTTTAGTCAAATTATTAGTGTACATAATACAGTATTACAACTGGCTATAGATCTTAGAGGATTCATATTAGAAGGTTTCTTTATATGAACTTTTTTTCCTACTTTTAATCATAGAACAAGAATATAAATTTATTTTTTGTAATTTGGAGCATCCGTATTAAGTTAAATTCTGCATGCTTTCTTTTCTATCGATATTACTCGAAAACGGTTTATCCTATGACAAATAAGCAAAGTATATTTTTACGTATTTTGTGTCATATAACCTTAAATAAGTACCCAACTTTATAAAAAAATTAAAGAACAAAAAATACTAGATAAAAATTGATGGGCCCACAGGCCTCATACATCCCCGGTCTAAATTATAATTGTTTAATATGAGAAATCGATAACAGTTATTATTACTAAACAGAATACCAAATTTCATAATTTTATCACAAAGGGTTATCTAGATATTAAATAAAAACTCATTTTGATGAAAATCTTTGGTGGCCTGTAGTTCCCTAACCAAAAATTTCCGGACACATGTTTATTAGAAGTTTTTTGCTTAAAATATTTTTCTCATTCTATGGTTTAAGTTTGGCACGACAGTGCTGAATCACCCTGTATATTTAAAAATCAAAGTGAAAAAAAAATGTTTTTTTCTTCACTTTGATTTATAATCTTAGTTATAGGTACACGTATAAAAAAATCTATAATAACGTTTCTATTTTAACTATAATAATATTATCTATATTATATTATCTATAACAGCATTGATTTCTGTTCTTTTTGTCAACAAGCTATTTATTGTTTATGTTATTTTTATTATAATATATTTGTATCGCCAGTGTCTTACATTTTGCATTATTAAAAAACTGACCGCAGAAATTTTGGTGTTTTATTTTTTTACTCCTTTATAGGTATATATAGGTAAATGCTTTTCTTTCAGGAGGTTAAGGTAGGGATTAATTAAGAAGGTAAAAAGTTAATAATTTTTTATTATTAAATATATATTTATTATTTAAAATTTATTTTACATTTTTATTAAATTAAAATATTTACAAGTATTTTTTACATTAATTGAGATTAAAATTATACATTCATATCAATGGAGACAAAAATTACATTTTTTTTAAATAATTTTTTAAAAATTAATGAAATAATGTTCATAACATATTATATTTCTATACAGTATTGTCTTTATAATTTACAAAATATATAATTAATTATAATAATCTCAAAATTGAGGATCTCAAAATATTTGTTATAAAAAAGACTATATTGAATTAGCTAGAGATCATATTTTTTTAAATAATTGTAATTAATTATTTGTAATGGGTGAAAATAAATCAATACAAAATAATTTACGTATAAAAAATAATTATATAATTTTCTTTAAAATCAAATAATACAATATTCTGTGCTGTTTATAATATGATTTAAAATAACTACTCTAGATTAATGTAAGAATAAAATATATAATTTTTTTTATAAAAATAATTTGTAAAAGAAAATAGGTAGGTACATATATGGTTTTTATTTATTATTTTTTAAACGATATGGCAATTTTTTTTTCAAATAAAGCAGCAGTAGCGTCACTAGAAGGGGGGGGGGGGAGTGACACGCTTATGAGGATGACCTCCTAGCGACGCCACTGTAAAGCAGTACCTAATATGAAAAATATTATTTTTTGCAGACCGTAAAGAGTCTTTAAATTATTAGTTTTATTTGTGATTATAAATACACATTAATTAATGCAAATCAAATTAATTTTGCTAATTGCAATAATAAATTAGAATAAATAAATACCAATTCAACATTACTAGCGAATTTTTATACATATAAATATTGAGTAATTATATTAAATCAGTTATCCATTCTAATATTATAAATGCGAAAGTAAAGGCGTGGTTACACAATACGAGTTGCTGACCTGACAGTGGACAGCTACTGCACCTGCGTGTACTCGCATGACAGTAGCTCGACTTGCATCGCCCGGTTACACAAATACGAGCTGCTAGCGTGAAAGTGAATACCTACTGCATACTCGCATTTCAATAGCTTTAAAAAATGTTACAATGATCCCGGGTTTACGAGCTACTGTCATTTCGCAATACCGTGCAAGTTGACGTCCGAGTCGCATGCGAGCTGCTGCTTGTGGCGTGGTGGGGGAAGGCGAGTGGCGATTAAAAACAAAAATGTTGTAGTAACTCGTATGCGAGGTACAGACCGATTCGCACATGACAGTAACTCGTATGATGCGGTCACACGGTGCAAGTAGCTGCACTAGGCCAGCTCGCATGTTAGCTCGCACTGTGTAACCTCGGCTTAACTCTGTCTGTCTGTTAACTGTTCACGGCTAAACCGCTGAACCGATCTTGATGAAATTTGGCAAGGAGATAACTTGCATCCTGAAAAGGACATAGGCTACCTTGTATCCCGAAAATTGATTAGATAAAAAAAAATACAAATTCCACGCGGATGAAGTCGCGGATAACAGCTAATAATATAAAATACAATTTAAAAATATACAAATAACATCTACAACACTGGTCAAAAATAACATGTCAGTTGAGACCGATACTTTGCATTAAAGTAAAAATTAAACTTAAAATGGCGATATGAAAATATATCACAATAAATCCAGTCGTCAAACTTCGTATAGAAAAAATTACGAAATACATATCTGTACGTTTTTTCAAGAAATTTGAAGATTTCGATATATGGAACTCGGTAATAACCCCCCTCCCCTTCTAAGAGGATGCATATTTTTCTAGGGGTTATATTCGAAATCTATCAATTTCTTAAAAGCAACGTACTCCGGAATTTTTTCTTAGCTCTATCTTTTGATGACTGGACTATATACAGGATGAGTCAAAAAATTGGAACAAACTTGGGCAGTTGATTGAGAAAAATATTTCAAGCAAAAAAGTTCTCATGGATATGTGTCCGTAAACTCTTCGTGAGGGAACTACAGACTCTCAAAGATGTCTAAAATTAGTTTTTATTTAATATTTTGAGATCCCATTGCGATACAGTATTAACATTTGTTATCAATTTCCAGTATCAACTAATGATTTTTAAGACCAAGGATGTGTGGGGCCAGTGGGGCCTCAACCGTTTACGAAAAATATGATAGTAAAGATATTCAATATTTTAAAGAGAAAAAAATTATACTAGAATTTAAGCTAAGTTTTTCTCCATCTGACCGTCCGCCGCCCCTTCTTAACTGGCACCCCGGGTGGTCGCCCAGTCTCTCTCGCTAAAACCAGCATTGCTGTTATACATTAACAAAATAAACAACGAATTTTAACAAATATAAAAATTTCAAACATCAACCATTCTTTTTTCCAAAGCTTACTTGACTTGAATTTAATATTGCACTCGAGTGAATGTTCTATAGTCTATTTTATTTAAGATTGCAGCGGTAGTTAGCATAGGAAGTATAATACGCGCTCCTGATTGGTCAAAACGCCAGATAAATTCACAATAACACAATTTTCACTAATGCAATACATCATGTTGCCTTGGAAATAATTGCAATTAAATTCAAACTGTCAGATTAGTTATTTTACAAATGTATGTATATATACAGTTGACATTAGGATATAAGAAAACTAATATTTATGACACAAAGGTGAATTTAATTTCCTGTAAATTCCATTAAAAGTTATATGACAGTTCAGATATGCCAAAAATCACGTGGTTTTAAAAAAATTCCACGTCTGACGTCAAGAAAAAAAACACTATTGAGTATTTACAACAATCAGTAATAAATTAAAATGCGAGTTATTTCCCGTTTTACCAAACAAAAAAATCACAGCATAAATACTATAAATGTGTTGAAAATAAATTTTAGCCTATACTTTGTATGAAGGATGAATCTAAATACAGTGAAAGTTTTAAAAAAAATCACTGAAAGGTTTAAGATTTAATAAATTTCTAGTGAAAAAACTTTTCCGATAGCTATAAAATAGTTCCTGTGTGAATCGTACCGTCTAATCCCCGCCCACCACTGCAAACTTAAATGAAATAGACTATAGTTTTGGCTGACGTCTCGACAAATAAACATATTTTAGTTTTCCATGGCAATTGTGATTTTTATTCAATAATTAATAAAATACGTTCTATCTTTCTTAGAAGTTATTTAATATCGAAGATACGAGAAGTTTTGCGATCGTATTTTAAATGAAAAAAAAATTACCCAATTTCTAAAATTTTACTCGATTTTTCTGTTTCAGCTCAATAATCGTTTAAAATTTAAATTCTATATAAAAATATTAAATAAAAACTAATTTTAGGTTAAATCTTTGGAGATCTCCTTCATGAAGAATTTCCGAACACATGTTTAAATGAACTTTTTTTCTTTAATTATTTTTCTCAATACACTGTTCAAGTTTGTTCCACCTGGTATGACTCATCCTGTATAGTGTATAGGCATATGAACTAATATCATGGTCAGATTTTTTTCGACAATAGATAATTGTGAAACCACTAGTAAAAAATAATTATTCTTTTTTAATTTAGAGTAGTTTTTTAAAGGGGGATTTGCTTTAACTTGTTTGTTACCAGTGGGGGAAGGGGGGCTATGTTTTTATTAAATATTTTACTCGCCAGTGTATATTAAAACCAGTGTCCCTCACCATTTTTCCATAGGCATAACATTTTGTTTTGTATATTTATTTGTAGATATAAATAAAATATAGGTATTACATAAAATAAAAATGCGGAAAATTAATAGAGAAACACTGATTAAAAATAAAAATACTAAACTTTTCTTAAATATTACATATCACAAAAATATTTAAAATATATAAAATAAACATAAAAACAATCAATAAAATTAATTTCTATAGTTAATCGATTATTTATTATAGGAATCATAGTCAGTGGCGCATCCAGAATTATTTAACATAAACAAATTTAAACTAAAATGTTAAGTTTTGAAAAACACAACAATTTAAAGTATTATAAATTATGTTATTTTTTTAAGCCAATTAGAAACCATTTAAAATAAATATAGTCAATAAGTCACGATATTTCATCAGTTACTGGTATGGTGCTATTGACCAAACATTTTGAACACAAATAATCGATTAAAAACAAACAAAATAAAAATATATCTTCAATAAAAAATATAAATAAATTATCACTAATTTACTTATTAACAACTAGGCATAGTTCACACTAGCTTTGCTCGCAATCGCTTGTAGTGTGAATGCAGCCTTTCAAGTTTATTTTTCGAAACGAAAAAAAATACTATTTTAAGGCAGTCTTTCGATGCTAACTTTACAACTTAAAATGTTCACTGTGTCACATTTTTTTATTATTCCACTGTTATACTTTATATTATATTACACACATTACGACTATGGGTTCGTGACTCCGTGATCGTGATCGTGACCGTGATTGTGCTCGTGACCAGCTGTAACAAAAATATATAATATTAATAAAATTATAAATTAATTTAATTTGATTTTACATTTATATACTTTTTGACCCAACATTGTATCTGTTTTTATTTAATGAGTCAAAAAATGTAATATTTTTAATAATAATTATTATTATTATCATTATTATACCTATAGATATAAATAGCCAGTGGCGTAGTAACGGGTTTTTCTGGGGACGGCCCTATCCCCCGAAATATTCTCTAAAATTCTCTAATATTCTCTAAAAAACGTAGGTATCATTTGAGAAAACATCAGTTCAAAATACCTTCCAAAATTTAACTCATATGTATTTATCCCTCCCTTCTTACTACGCCACTGTAAATAGTGTAGGAATATACATATATAAAATAAAAGCATGCCTATTTTTTAAAATCATGTATTTTTAGTCGTTAAAATTCAATAGATTTTAGGTTTCTTTAATTATATTTTTCCAATAAAATATCAAGATAAATAGAAAAAAATCACGTGGAAATATGAATGCTTTGATCATACATTTAATTATTGTATGATCAAAGCAAAAACTACATTTTTGAATAATCAAGGGAACAAATGACTTGGAAAGCTGAAATTATTTTTTCATAACTTGACTAAAAATGACCGCACCGTGGTACAAATCATTCATTCGATTTGGTCATCAAATTTATTACGGATCGAGGAGGCTCTAGAATTTTGAATATTTAATTGTTTATAAAATGTTAAAAATCTGCGAAGATAACAACTATCAAAATATGATAGGCTTGTATCATATCATATAAAGCATTTTAAAATAAATAGGAATCTTGTAAACCCAAAATGATCTCAACAAAAAATGATCAAACGTGGGCGCTAACTTTCTCATAAAATTTAATTACAATAAAAATTAATTAAACTAGTTAAAATCAAACGGCAAAATTAGATTATCAAAACAATATGAAACAATTGCACATAAAATTAACTAAAGATATGCATTTGGGAGGGGGAGAGACAAACTTTTTGAACATATGAAAGTTAAGAGGGGTTAATAACTACATTTCCTCATTATTGAAATATGCATACATAAAATAATTTCATACACAAGATTATTCTAAAGACTGACATTAAATCATTTCCACGCTTTTAAGGATGTCACGACGCACACACAAGTATTCAAGCTTGAGTGGGAGGCGCATATAAAGCATAACTAGGATATCCTCTCGCCTATTTCAATTGCATTGCCAGCTAATTACAATATGCATATAGCCAATTGTTGTTACACGCCAACAGTAGACAATTTCTTAAAAATAAAACAGATGTATTTTACATCTCTTATTGTTTGAACATTTTCTTTGTATTCTTATTTTTATATCAAATCGCTTAAGGCGGCTATTACACTATCAAATAAATATGTCAAAGATCTTTGACAAAGATTTGATCATATATTAAATTATAAGTAATTTCGTAGCCGAAACCGTCCACGAACACTTTTTAGTTGCCATTTTGATTTATCCGTTAAAAAACTTTGATTAAATATAAGAAACTGTCATTACCACTGATAAAAGAAATATTATGAAGGTAAATATTACGTAAATATTATAAAAGTTAACGTACGTATTACACTGTCATATTTCTTTGATCAAAGAAATTTTATCACATTTCTTTGATAGTGTAATAGCCGCCTAAAGGAACGTCTAGAACGATCTAGAATTTTTGGACCCTTTTCCTTCATGTAACACCATGCAGTCTTTGACCCCCCCCCCCTCTCCGATCGTTTAATGATACGTAACTCAGTACCATATATATTACAATATGTTTTTTTAACTATTTCAGCATGAAGTAATTATTAAAATACAGTAGAAACAGTTATAACGATATCGAAAGAACCGGTCATATTAGGTCGTAAACGAGGATAGTCGTAATAACCGATAAAAATGCAATTATATAGGATTCAATTGGACTTTTATTTTGAGTCGTTAAAATCGATATATTGTATGAACCGATGTCGTTATAACCTGTTTCTACTGTAAATATAGGTTAACCGTCAAATAATGTTTTGTTTTTATTTGATTTTATTTGTACCCCCATTCCAATCCACCAAGTAACACCATGTACCAATATAGCTGTATTTCTCTTCCCCGTGATTTATACATGTTCCCTAACAATAAGTCATTTTTGGTTGAATAAGAAAAAATAGTGAAAATGTGTTTAATTTTATTAACAATTGAAGGTGGAATTTCTACATATAATGCCTTTATATTTAGAATTATTATTTTGTTTTATACAAAGATCTAAACAACAGTGATTTCCAAACTTAATAGCGTATATGAGCGTTCAGGGAGAGATGAACTTGCCCTGGAGAATTTTCTGTGGATGCCCCTATGTATATGTACATCTTCTAATATATAAAATTCTCGTGTCACGGCGTGCGTAATTGAACTACTCCGAAACGGCTCGACCGATTTTCGTGAATCTTAGCGTGCATATCGGCTAGGGTAGAGAATCGGACAACATCTATTTTTCATCCCCCTAAATGTTAAGGGTGGTCCACCCTTAAATTTTATTTTTATTTTTTTGGATAAAATTTTTTGTTTTTATTTTTTTATGATACATCATACAAAAATACATACAACCCTAAATTTTCACCCCTCTACGATCAACCCCTATTTTTTATTTATTAATTAAAAACTTTAATTTTTTTTGCCAAGATTTTTATTTTTATTTTGTCATGACCTTAGAATAAAGAAAATTCATATTACTCTTAATTTTCACCCTTCTACGATCAACCCCTATTAATTTTTAATTTTATATTTTAATTTTATAGTAAAATATTACCAATTCGAATTCAATATTCATAGTTAAGACAGGACAAGGTCTGTCGGGTCAGCTAGTATGTATGTATAATTGTACACCTAACTTATTTAAAGCATGTGTATCATTTCATGTATTGACTAGTATTTAAAAAAAAGAATTTTAGATACTGGTAGCTCAACAGTTTAGGAACCATTGATCTATGGGATATTAATATTCAAATATATTTTATATCTCCCTTATAAAAACCAAAACAAATAAATGAAATTGATGTCAATTTATTTCTTACTTCGATAGTACCATTTGAAATAATATTAGTATACCTACACATATTGCATAGTTAGAACTTAACGACATATGATATTAATATGGAAAAATTTATAACGATAAGAATGATATTATTGTTATTTACTACGTTTATATCTTATTACCCATAAAAGTATTGCTAATTAAACAATACCGTTTAATTTTATTATACTTATATTTTTATCGTTTCAAGAGTAAATTCCATATTTATTAAGCAAGATAAAAACATATAACAAACTACTTAAATAAATACATACAATCAAGCTCAAGTATTTCGTGGTAAAAATCGATTCTTGACTTCTGGTTATAAGCTACATCAAAACAGCTTACATCCAGAAACCATGTGATTTCTAAATAACACCGTAGGGTGTATATTTAATTTCTACTCACTGGCAAGTTGCAAGACCGACATAACCGTGAATCCCACAACGATAGCTGTCAACTGCCACAATCCCGATGCATTGCAGTTCCCTCTTTCTCTTGCGAGGACTTCGAAGAACACGACATACAATAGAGTACCGGCCGCCATTGCTTGCAGTACAATGGGAACCACATCATAAGTCGACACTACATCACTCTCATTCCCTGGACTTCCGGTTGCACTCACAGCAATACCAACACCTACACCAATCGGCGTGACAATAGCAAAAGAGAACATGTATAATATGTAGAGTTTTGCGTGCATCGTGAGAAGTTCTGCACCAACACAGAACGCTATAACGAGTTTGTGTGTGGCAATGGCAGCTAGAAGATACCATACTCTTGTTTTCTGGACTTCTAGCCCAACTGCAAGACCTTCGAATACTCCATGGAATGATAGAGCTACGATTGTTAGTAAACCGTGAAGGGCATGCGTTTTTCCTAACTTATTGTTAGTATTATCGTCTTTAACATTATTCTGTTTACAACACGTATCGTTGCTTTCTATCGAACTATCGTTTTTAATATTGTAGTTGTGGTTTATTTTAGAATGTTCTGAACACGTATGTGTGAATGGTTTTGTTGCACTTTTAATCCCATCGATGAAAGAGTCTTCTAAGTAAACAGGCTGTTGAGGGTTGTACATTCTTTGAAGTTCTTCGGTATTTGTTTTTGTATTATCACTGGTTGTTTTAAATGACTCGTCATCTAGTGTGCTACTTACTTGGAAGTTATTTGTCCTACAAGATAGTTGCAGTACTTCTGGTTGAAGGCTACTGGCGTCTTTGATATCACAGTTATCGCTCGTGCTTTGTACTAGTGAATTATCTAATAAAAAGTTGTTTTTTCTTATGTTCCGGCATTTACCTTGATGAAATACTACCTCGGTATCTTTATTACCGACATTGTTATTGCATATCGCAGGCATCACAGATATATTTACATTATTCTCGATACAACTTGGTTGATTTAGTTCGCTGAAGTTGGCATTCCCGCAATTGCCTTTGGTTTTGTATATACTATGATGCGCATCTTCAGATTTTGAAAAACTTCTGCTACATCTTCTTAAGGAAACACTTCGTTGCAAGGCAACTTCTTCTTGACTTTTAACTGCACATCCTCGTTCTAGCATAATATGGACGATCTCATCGATAAAATAAACAAAAAAGAACCCGACACAGAAGATTATTTCTGCTATTGGTAGATCTTTCGAGATGATATTCTTTTCAGCAAGTCTTGCAAATCCTTCCCTAGCTTCAGGTTGAAGATGAACAAACGTGGTATAAAGAAGAACACCTCCTCCAAAACAAAGTAGCAATGATTTCGCTAAATCCCCATTGGTTCCATGATTTTCATGTCCTTTAAAATGGACGTCTTCACCAGCACAACCAACAGTACCGTAGTTTCTACAACACCTAGGTCTCCCAGAACCGTTCTGTTTAACACAAAGTGCTAAAGCTAGTGGTAACAATCCGACAGCAAATGAAGCAGTAGCTAAAACTATCATAGCGACGATTTTAGCTACAAGAACACTATCATCTGTTGATGTATTTATTGGAATGTCTGTCGTGGTTAAACTTGTGAAGTTCCATGTTGGATACGTAGTACCAGTTACTATTGTAGATGAATCCATTCTTAATGAATGTTTATTTTATTCATTAGCTAATTGTTTTAAAATTATCACAAATAACATAATAGATTATGATAAATCGATTCAGGTCACTCAGGTTATAGTTAAACATTTTTATGTTTTATTTCTTCATTATTTTACCACAATTTTTATTACTTTATTGTAATAACCTAAAAAATGTTACTTTGTAATATAACACTTTAATTTAGTATTAATTAGTATTTTTAATAATAATTATATTATTTATAAGATCAACAGAGTGCAATGGTTCAGAACAATTGATAAATGTCTGACCTGTTTACAGACTAAATCACTTACGATGTATCACGACATGTATGAAACAATCAACTGAGTTAATATGATTAAAGTCGACAGTGTTATGTATCGAATTAAATAATTGTAGAAATATTATTATATATACGTCTCATTCTAACATAGTGGAAATTTTTATTTTAGAAAAAAAAATTATTAATCTCAACAATTTGTAAATACTGATAAAATACGGTTAACATTTTTTTTGGGTATGTGTGAAAAATAGATTCAGGGATGTGGGAAAAATGGGAAAGATAAAAAAATCTGTTGAAAGAATCCGGATAGAAAAAATTAAATGTTTTTGCCGCAAGTTAATTTTTATCAAAGTCATATACAAATACAATGTTTACTACAGAATAAAAATTGTGCATATAATAATACTTATATATTTTATATATTTACACATACTCACCGCTCTATATAATGACGGCATAGTTTTTTTCAATCGTTCTATATGACGACACGTCGTCGCCCCGCCCACAATTGGTGAATTTAAATTTCGTGTTATGAAAACGGTCGCTATATAGAACTGTTTGCCAGTCATTAAATGGAGCGGTCGTTATAAAGAATGTGTAAAGATTGTTTTGAAGAAACACGCATTTTAATATAAAGATAACATATTCTACAAATAAGTGTAATCTTTTAATCAGTTTTGTTAAGAGTAAGAACATTCTGTCTATAGATAATAACAATTCATAGTAGGGCTCACAAATGATAATATGTATTTCGAAGTCATTTATGTTGAATTTATCACGATTAAATCATAATTTATAAGTAATATTTTATACTTTTGGAATATCATAAAATCTAACATTAATAACAGACTTTTTGGCGCCCTTAACTATCAATTCAGCGTCCTTTTGAAAATTAAACTATTATATCCAAAATATATATACTTATACGACTAAATATAAACAAGAGATTTTCTTTTAAACAAATAATTCTGGTTGAACTTTGTTAAATTGAATCATTTTATTTTTCTCCAAAATTAGTTAGATATATTTTTAAATAAAAATTTCATCGCTTTGGGATTCTTGCTCCGCGTTCTAGGATTACAGTTCTATTAGCTTATAAAGTTAAGACGAGCCTGATTATTTTCTTATAATATAATCAGTAAATAAAATGATAATATAGATTTAAATAAAATAAAAATGATATGTATGTAAGTAAAATAACATATGCGAACAGTTACTTATTGTTGGTGTTTTTAAAAATATATATACTATGAAAAATACATTAATATATGTATATCCTATACAAAAGCACTTCATAATAGATAATTATTATATGTATGTAATGTACATAAATACTATAAAGGGTCAATGCCCTTGGGCGCATTTGCACTAAATATTAAAAATGCTACACCCTGTATACATTGTAAAATAATTCCAAATACCCTTGACATCTAAAAGGGTTTTTAATAATAAAAAAATAACATTTAATAACTATAATAAATTATACATATTTTATACTCACATACGTGTTTCTATAAATAATACTTAAGTAAATAAATAAACAAAAGAATAACTGTACAAAGGTAATAGCATCTCGAATTTAAAGTAATTGATAAAAAAATATACAATGCATTTAATTACATATTTATTTTACATCAATTTGTAAATATTTTTTTCAATAACCGTAATAATTGATTGTACTTTTATATTGTTGAACATTATTGAAGTCATCGTTATTAATGTAAATAATATCTATAAATAATGAGTTATTTAAGAATCAAAGGGGGCATTTACTTTGTTGGTGACCGCCTTTGAGAAAACTAAAGTACCTACCTACTATTTTGTATTTACTTATTTTATTGAACACAATTTTTGGGATACCATATTTGATAAAAAATATATTGTGGTACCACGAATTTTGAGAACCTCTTTTATACTATAGTTTTTTATATATAAGTAGATATTCAATATTTAAATCAAACATTTTTTTTGAAATTGCAAGATATTTTTATATTTGTTAATATCGTTTAATTTTTCCAAAAGGACTTACTCCACTTTCAAATTAACGTTCGTATATGAGTCATTCTGAAGCTAAGGAGCTTTTAATTATATTAGTGTAACCAGCGGGGGCAAGTAGGCTTGTAAACAATGAGGAACCAGATATAATAATAATTTGCAAGCTAGCAAGCACTCTCAAATGAGATATCAAACATACTACATGACAGTTCTCTTGGAGTTTCATGAAGACTTTGACAATTTTCGCGTACGCGTTGTATGTAAACACCAACTTTATAAAACATTTATAAAATAATTGAAAATTATTTTATACATTGCCAACTCTATCACTACTCTAAATTTCATAGCAAATCCATAGATACTATCACAAAATTAATACCTCATTTGTGAGTGCTTGCTAGCTTGCAAAGCTAGTCCATTTACCGGAAAGTGATTTTCAAGAAAATAATACTTATTGCTCAATATTTTACTTGCTAACCAATAGTTTTAAAATACTTATTTATAGTAAACATTTATTTGAACGTGTTAGCATTATAATCAGTATTACACTGACATACTATAATATCAATTTGAAATATTAATATTTTTGAGTGAAGTTAAAATTAAAATTAAAAATTCAAGTGATTTATTTAAACATTTTGAACAATTTATTTTATCATTAATTATTTTTTTAGGCAAAAAAAAGTAACAATTAAAAAATGTAATAGCCTATTCTTAAATATGTTGACCAAAACAAAAAATATTTCCTCTTTATCAATTTTCAAGTTTCACACCGACAAACACATAAACATACAAGTTAAATATATAATTATAATTATCTTATTTTGTTTTGAAGCTAAAAATAAATCTAAACATCCCAAAATAATCTTCCAAAACAAACTTTTATGAAATCTAAACACGAACAGTCGTCGCTAGTCCCATCTAAAAATAAAATTTTAATTACTGCAGTAATTTTTAAATCAGTGCCTTTTATAGCTCGAATTAAACGGTTTCAGTCATAATAAATAGATCTGTTACACTTATAAGGCATTTATAACTAATTAACATATCCATTAAATGTTTAATAAGCACTTCTGAGAGCTGTAATGAAAATTTAATTACATTTGTTATCGTTTTCTTTTTTATCGATACATTACTTTTTATGAATAATATTAAACATTGTATAAACTTGATCTTGAAGTAATTTTTGGGTACTAGGTACCTTTAAGACATCGGAGAGAATATTCTTTTAAAAATTAACAGAAAATGATGTGAACCTGAGGACAGAATCAACTTCTGAAAAAAATTAACAGAAAAGTCGGTAGAATTTAAAATAAAGTAAATGAAAAAATTACAATTACATACTGGTAAATTTTAACATAGTACCTATTAAAATTTATTCACTCTGAAAAAGTAATATACGCTATTCTATAATTTAATTTCTTGCATATGAAAATTTCACGTATATTCTCTATAATTTTACTATGTTTCTATATTACTTTTCATATCTGGCCTATCGAAGTCATAGAAACTGCTATACAGTATATTGAATTGTAGTAGAGGTTCTTTTAAATTTTACCATGTCAGGTGTTAAAAATTTCTAGGATCAACATTTTTTTCATCAATCTATGCAATATTTTTTCCCCCATTCCTACGCATCGTAAATAAATAAAAATGTTAATGACATTTTTTCATCTGACTATTAATAACTTGTTAAAATAATTATTTAAGTTTTATAATAATAAATCTCATCTTTTCACATACGGTATAGTAATTTTTGATACTGTTGGTATGAAATATTACTACGTTACCGATTAATTTTTCACAGAATGAAATTTCGTCCTCTCGTTAACATGTTTTTTATGTTAAAAATTAACATTAAATTTTTTCAGTGCATATTATTTCGTTTTAATTTAAGACATGTCGTCTCGTTCTCATATTGTATACGTGACTAAAACCAAAACAACTCGGAAACAAATTTTAGATCTACATTTTGAGGCAAAATCATATTTGTTTTTGATTTGTGGTAACCTGCAAAGATCTACAAAGATCTCTGAAGATTATTGTAACTTTGAAAAATAATGAATTTTCAACGTTTCAATCTCTACCAGGATTTCTACAACAGGGTTTCCCAATGTGGTCTACATGGACCCCCTGAGGGTCTATGGAAGTTTGAAAGGGGCCTCTAGTACACAGGGATCTATGGGAAAATTTGTATGTTTTAAAATTCGATATTTTTATGCAATGTAAGAGTTTAAAAGCAGTTCAAAGAGCAAAAAAAAATATCATTTATAACTTCAATACACAAATAATTACAGGACGGGTCTATGATCTTTGTAATTTCTTCAAAAGGGGTCTACGTGCAAAAAACGTTGGGAACCCCTGATCTATAACGATCTTTAGAGATATTTGTAGATCGTTGTAGATTTTTGCAGGCCTTCACAGATTAAAAACCAGTGAACAAATATGATTAAAAGTTTGTAATCTAAACAGTCGACAGTGAAAAATAATATGAAATATTTTTGATAAAGAAAAGGATTCAGTACTCAAAAAGGACATATGTACCCAAAATGTTTAAAAATTAATTTAAAATAAAACTTTTGCTCAAACATGTATAGGTTCGAAAATGCAGGTTAAGATATTGTATTAATGTATACAATATAAATAACATGTTATTTACAAAGTTTTAAACATTATCTGCATTAGGTGTCAAAGGTCACAATTATTTACGCTAGAGTTAATCTTACTGCAGGGAAATATTATAAATACCTTTGTTACTGTAATATAATGTTCATTCACCTTTAGTTTAAAAATTTCAAAATAGAATAATTATTTATATGTAATAAAATCAAATATATCACGATAAAATTTAAACATTTAAACAATTTGAATTATTGCTATTTATTCGGCTTTCATAAGCCAATGAAATTGTAGTTAATTGAAGAAAACATTAATGAAATGTCAACATAACCCGGGAAAAAATGATAAGATATTAGCATATATTACAAGATCCAATTGGTCAGATATGATAAGATATGCTTGGATCCTGATTTTGGCACGATCCAAGAACGCATTATAATATATTGTAATATATTGCAAGATATAGTTATATATTATAATATATACTAATGCCTTCTTGGATCGCGCCAAATTCAGGCTCCAAGCATATCTTGACATATATTACAATATATTAGCATACATTAGTATATATGTTAATATACAAGTATATCTCGACATATATAACAATATATTAGCATATCTGTTAATATATTTGTATATCTTGGCATATCTAAAAATATATTATAATATCTTATAATATATGCATAGAGGGGGGGGGGGTATCCATCTATTATCTATCCCAATACTACAGAATCGTCCAACCAGGGAAAACTCGTACTGAATCTATAATCAAATGTCACATATATTATATACCCGGGAAAAAATGATAAGATATTAGCATATATTATAAGATCCAATTGGTCAGATATTCTTGGATCCTGATTTTGGCACGATCCAAGAACGCATTATAATCTATTGTAATATATTGCAAGATATAGTTATATATTATAATATATACTAATGTCTTCTTGGATCGTGCCAAATTCAGGCTCCAAGCATATCTTGACATATATTACAATATATTAGCATACATTAGTATATATGTTAATATACAAGTATATCTCGACATATACAGGGTGTCTAAATACCAGGGGACACCATGGGGATCTCGGAAACTATAAGAGATAGAGATTCGGTTAAATGAGAGAAAAGTTACCTTTAAGAGGGAACAGTTTAATGGTGCATTTACATTTTACAAAAATTTCATAGCTTACTAGATATTAGCCAAAAACCATTTTACTCCGAAATCTTTCATCGTGAATATTTCTTAAGCGACTTGAAATTTAAAAAAAAGTTTCAAATAAATGTTTTAGGGTTTAGTATTGTCTATTTAAATATATTTTTTTAATTTCCAGAAATGTCACTGTTTTTGAGATATGACACTAACATATGTTTTCTTAAATGGAAGCAATATGAAATTTTGTAATTTTTGAACAGAAGATTTTATTACCTTTTCAATAATATGCAACTTGATATACTTATTTTTCAAAATATCTCAAAAAATGATCAAAAAGTACATTTTATTTATTTAATACACTATATCATCCTAAGATGGCTATGACAATTAACAATAAGATTGAAAAACAACTGAAAATGTATTTATAAGCTTACATCAAGGTTAGTAAATGTACAGGTTTGCTGACTTGTGAGTTGTTTTCTACCTTCTTGATTTTTTTATTTATCTATGATTTTAACTGCCATAATATTAAACACAGCGTTGGCGACCATTTGAAATCTAGAGTGTTAAAAAGAACTTCGTGGTGACGTCATTTCGTCCGCGCTGATTGGTCAAGGCAAGTCAGCATACCTAGTCATTTACTTACCTTGAGCTTACATAACATAAATTAACTATTTTATTTATAGAAATAAAACATATTTTTATTAATTTAACACAAAATACCAGCCAAAGATGGCTATGGTTATTAACAACAAAAAAACAATAAGCTATTTTTTAATTTTTTTTTAAATCATTTTTTTATTTCCAGTCAAAAATGGCTATGGCTGTCAACTATGAGATTTTTAAATCAACTGAGAAATTTTTATTTTGCTGTTTGTAACTTATAATTATTTGTGATACGTATTTGCTGATAATATTTTTTTACATTTTAAAAATGCAATATTATTCTGTTGTACCAAATAAATGGATGGGTGGAACTAACCAGCACCACGATCACCAGACAACTTGGATTTTTTTTCATATGGGGTACCTATTGTTAAAGATAAAGTTTTTTTTTATAATTTTCCACAAAGACTGGTAAACTGTATTAAATAAAATAGCTTATTGTTTTTTTGTTGTTAATAACCATAGCCATCTTTGGCTGGTATTTTGTGTTAAATTAATAAAAATATGTTTTATTTCTATAAATAAAATAGTTAATTTATGTTATGTAAGCTTATAAATACATTTTCAGTTGTTTTTCAATCTTATTGTTAATTGTCATAGCCATCTTAGGATGATATAGTGTATTAAATAAATAAAATGTACTTTTTGATCATTTTTTGAGATATTTTGAAAAATAAGTATATCAAGTTGCATATCATTGAAAAGGTAATAAAATCTTCTGTTCAAAAATTACAAAATTTCATATTGCTTCCATTTAAGAAAACATATGTTAGTGTCATATCTCAAAAAGAGTGACATTTCTGGAAATTGAAAAAATATATTTAAATAGACAATACTAAACCCTAAAACATTTATTTGAAACTTTTTTTTAAATTTCAAGTCGCTTAAGAAATATTCACGATGAAAGATTTCGGAGTAAAATGGTTTTTGGCTAATATCTAGTAAGCTATGAAATTTTTGTAAAATGTAAATGCACCAATGAACTGTTCCCTCTTAAAGGTAACTTTTCTCTCATTTAACCGAATCTCTATCTCTTATAGTTTCCGAGATCCCCATGGTGTCCCCTGGTATTTAGACACCCTGTATAATAATATATTAGCATATATGTTAATATATTTGTATATCTTGGCATATCTAAAAATATATTATAATATATGCATAGGGGGGGGGGGGGGGGGTAATCCATCTATAATTTATCCCAATACTATAGAATCGTCATATCAGGGAAAACTCGTACTGAATCTATAATCAAATGTCACATATATTATATAATTATAAACAGCTTCATTTACTTACGTCCGTATTGACTTACTTGAATGCACCTATGTAAAAGAGTTCGTTGGTTGCTTATATACTGATTCAAAGTGAAATTACACTGCTAGTGAGAGGCAAGTCACACCAGCTTTTACGAACATAATATCTATAGCTATTACATATATACAACATACTCGAATATTATTTAATCAATTAAAAAAAATAGTCCATATGCGTATTAAGTAATATTTGAGGCCCGTATTAATAAAATACAAAAATATATACAAAAACTGTATAGAAATCTTGTGACTATTAAAGAAATCCGAAATATATGTATGTATAGTATATAAATGAAGAAAACCAATATGTAGTGACATTTACTTATTAAATATTGTTTTAAAGTAATTTTCAGTTCTTCAACAGACGGATCTATTACACAGGCCGACAAAAAATTTATTTTTGTTTGCTGCAGGGCAAACAACAACTTTTTAAGGGTAATTTGGACACGCTGAATCCAAAAGTGACCACCGTTTTGCTCAATCAGCTCTTGTTTTTGCGGTATAGCAAAAAACATGTTTTTTGCTATTTGCAAACATTCAAATTCGTATATATATTTTTTAAATCAATGACTTCAACCAATTATCATTCAGATTGAAGCTATGGGTCCTAATTGAACTAAAAACCCTTAAATTATATACATTTATAAAGTTATTCCCTTCGAAAATCATGTTTTAAACCAAAAAAAAACGATTTTTTAACAAAAATTCAGCAATTTTCATAATTCAAAACGCTGTAACACATACAATTTTTGTCCAATTTTAATGTTATTCACTAAATTTGTAGCTTTATCTATCTTCTTATTGTGTTAAAATTTCAACGTAATCGAATGAAAATTGGCGAAATGGTACTTAAATCAACTGCGCGTGACAAAATTTAGTAGTTCGGTAATTTTCACTCCTGGCGTATGTATGGCTCGTAAAATAAATTCTGTGAACAAAGTAATGAATAAATTTTTACTTATTTCATATATTTTTTCGAAAATAATAATTACTATGCCAAGATAATCGCTGAAAAGAAGTTTTTCTTACACATAATGATTTTTTTTTAATTTATGGGCAAGAACGTTTTGTATGATTTTTTTTTAATTTTGTAAAACTGTCATTAATTTTCGTTTCGAAACTCAAATTAATACGTATTTTAATTAATAACTTTGTTCAAAGAATTTATTTAACACCAGGAGTGGTTATGAGCGTACTACTAAATTCTGACACGGGCGGTTGATTTTAATACCTTTTTGCCAATTTTCAGTCGATTACGTTAAAATTTTAACACAATAAAGAATAAAGCAATAAATTTAGTAAATTATATTAAAATTGGACAAAAACTGTTTATGTAACAGCGCATTTAAATTTGAAAATTGCCGAATTTTGGACATGAATTTCGAAGGGAATAACTTTAAAAATGTGTATAGTTTGAGGCTTTATAGTTTAATTAGGGCCCATAGTTACATTCCGAATGATCTTTGGTTGAAGTATTTAATTTAAAAAATATATGACCGAACTACTAAATTTTGTCACGCGCAGTTGATTTAAGTACCATTTCGCCAATTTTCATTCGATTACGTTGAAATTTTAACACAATAAAGAAGATAGATAAAGCTACAAATTTAGTGAATAACATTAAAATTGGACAAAAATTGTTTGTGTTACAGCGTTTTGAATTTTGAAAATTGCTGAATTTTTGCTAAAAAATCGATTTTTTTTGGTTTAAAACATGATTTTCGAAGGGAATAACTTTATGAATGCATATAATTTAAGGGTTTTTAGTTCAATTAGGACCCATAGCTTCAATCTGAATGATGATTGGTTGAAGTCATTGATTTAAAAAATATATATACGAATTTGAATGTTTGCAAATAGCAAAAAACATGTTTTTTGCTATACCGCAAAAACAAGAGCTGATTGAGCAAAACGGTGGTCACTTTTGGATTCAGCGTGTCCAAATTACCCTTAAAAAGTTGTTGTTTGCCCTGCAGCAAAATGGCTGTCGGTCAGTGTTATAGATTTAGGAATTTTATTGAAAATTTTAATTGTATTGTTAACTACATTTCTATTGACAATTTGTTTACGTGTTTGAATAGATTTCATATTGTGTTTGTTTCTATGTTGTAATTATGGTCATTTATATTACATAAATCAGTTTTTTTTTTATGAATAACTCATTTTCTAATAAATTAATATCGATTATAGTTAAAACTTTGTATTATATAAACAGTGGACGGCAGTGTTCCCTGGGTCATATCTGGCCATAATACGAAGACATTTCTTTTGTATTTTGAGTATGTTACAGGTATGAGAAGAGAAGCACTAAAATAAAATTCTATATCTAATAATTAAATGTATATAAGCTAATACACTTGTAACAAAACATTTGCACAACCTTGTTGCTTAACACTCTAAGTGCGTACACGAATTTTGAGATTTTGACTGTAACGCAGTTTATATTTCTCTTACAAGTTAAATTTTAGTCTATTAATATCTCTAAAAATTGTATTTTTTGAGAAATTATCACACCTGACTGGTGTGATCATAGAATTCAGTGATTATAATTTCAAAAATGTATTCATCAATGTTTGTATAAAAATTGTCAACACAAGTTGTAGAATTTTTAAGATAAATGCGTGGGAACATCATTTTCAAAAAAAAGTTTCACCAAAAATATTCACTACCTATTTTAAAATTTGATGAATGTACTTTTTTGAAAACAACATATCTCAAAAACTATTAAAAATAGAGTAAAACTAAAAGATATAAATTTTGTAGAGATTTGTTCTTAATCTATAAAATTATATTGAAATTTTGGGTAAAACAAAAATATATGTTATAACTTTATCATTCCTGAGTATATGGGCAATTCTAAAAAAAATTTACACTCTCTTATTTCGCGAAATTAGAATATATATACAAAACTATAGAAATCACGCGAGTGCAATATTAAATTCAAGTCAAATGAACTTTAGAAAAAAGAATGGTTGATATTTGAATTTTTTATATTTATTATTATTAATTTAATATTATTAAAATTCGTTGCTTATTTTATTAATGTTTAATAGCAATGCCAACATCAGGGAGGAAGACTGGGCTACCGACCGGGATGCCAGTTCAGAAGGAGCGGTGGACAGTTACATGGAGAAAAATTTAGCTAAATTTATTCTAGTGAAAATTTTTATTGATTTTACCGTTTCAGGGTATTTAAAATTTTTTATTCCATTTCTTCAGAATTCTTTGCGATATAAATATAAAATTTGATAATCGTTTTAGTATAAATACGTGCTATCGATTTACAGTATCAAGTAATGATTATTTAGACTAAAGAAGTGTGGGGCCAGCGACCTTTTGATTTTTATTCAGTATTTATTTATTCTTAACCCTTAATTACTCGCGTGGAATACCGTAACACAGTTACTCGCGCGGTGTATTTTATACACCACAAAAAAGCTAGTTTTTGGGAATTTTGAAGGTATTATATTAATTTTTTCGCCCAATTCATATTATGTAGGTAGGTAGGTTTGAGAAACTAAGAATTTTTTTTTTAAATAATCCAACTAAAAATTAAAGATTAGAAAGAAAAACTAACTAAAGTAAATCTAAAAAAGTACACAAAATTTTTTGCTGTCCGATTTATTGCAAGATGAATATTGAACAGTTTTATTTTTGTTGGTAATTTTTTTAATTTTGCTCTTTTGACAAGATTTCTTCCATCAGCAGCATCACTATTGTCTTCAAAAACGCAGTTCTTCGCTTAGGATACTGCTATTTGTGCGTCAATACCATATACATTTAATAAGTAAAAAATTAATACAAACTGCTACAATCCTCAAATTTTTACTGCCGCATTCCTAACACCATTGATATTGGTCAAATGTAATATTTTGTTATAACAAATGTTAATCATTTAATAAATTGATTAATTTAAAAAAGTAACAACCACTTTATACAAATACTTTACCACCAGGCATTTACCTATTAGATACTAAAAAAAAAAAATTTTATTTTTTAAGATATGATAATATATTAGCAGATATACCAATATATAAATATATATAACAATATATTTTCGCATCTGAGGACTGATATATATTAAGATATGATTATATATTATCAGATATGTCCATATATTAATAAATATTACAATATATTCTTGGCTATGATAACTCAAAAAATAAAATTTATTAAGATATAATAATACATTAGCAGATATATCTATATATAATAATATATTACAATATATTCTAAGCTAAGCGAACTCATTTCAAAATAATATTTTTAAGATATCGTAATATATTAGCAGATATATCAATATATAAATATATATAACAATATATTCTCGGATCTGAGGGCTAATACATATTAAGATGTTACTATATATCAATATATATAACAATATATTTTCGGATCTGAGGGCCAATATATATTAAGATATTACTATATATTATCAGATATATCTATATAAATTAATATATTTTAGGCTCAAAAATTAAGATATTACCATATATAACGAGATGCGAACATATCTTATAATATCTCATTATATCTTATCATTTTTTCCCGGGTAATTAAATAAACATATAGCAGCTTCATTTACTTACGTCCGTATTAACTTACTTGAATGCACCTATGTAAACATTAGAGTTCGTTGGTTGCTTATATACTGATTCAAAGTGAAATCACACTGCTAGTGAGAGGCAAGTTACACCAACTTTTACGAACATAGTATGTATAGCTATTACATATATACAACATACTCGAATATTATTTAATCAATTAAAAAAAATAATCCATATGCGTATTAAGTAATATTTGAGGCCCGTATTAATAAAATAAAAAAATATATACAAAAACTGTATAGAAATATTGTGACTATTAAAGAAATCCGAAATATATGTATGTATAGTAAATAAATGAAGAAAACCATGTGACATTTGCTTATTAAATATTCTTTTAAAGTAATTTTCAGTTCTTCAACAGACGGATCTATTATAGATTTAGGAATTTTATTGAAAATTTTAATTGTATTGTTAACTACATTTCTATTGACAATTTGTTTACGTGTTTGAATAGATTTCATATTGTGTTTGTTTCTATGTTGTAATTATGGTCATTTATATTACATAAATCAGTTTTTTTTTTGTGAATAACTCATTTTCTAATAAATTAATACCTATCGATTATATTTAAAAATTTGTATTATATAAGCAGTGGACGGCAGTGTTCCCTGGGTCATATCTGGCCATAATACGAAGCAATTTATTTTGTATTTTGAGTATGTTATAGGTATGAGAAGAGAAGCACAAAAAAATTCCATATCTAATAATTAAATGTATATAAGCTAATACACATGTAACAAAACATTTTGCACAACCTTGTTGCTTAACACTCTAAGTGCGTGCACGAATTTTGAGATTTTGGCTGTAACGGAGTTTATATTTCTCTTACAAGTTAAATTTCGGTCTATTAATATCACTAAAAATTGTATTTTTTGAGAAATTATCACACCTGACTGGTGTGATCATAGAATTCAGTGATTATAATTTCAAAAATGTATTCATCAATGTTTGTATAAAAATTGTCAACACAAGTTGTAGAATTTTTAGATAAATGCGTGGGAACATCATTTAAAAAAAAAAGTTTCACCAAAAATATCCACTACCTATTTTAAAATATGATGAATGTACTTTTTTGAAAACAAAATATCTCAAAAACTATTAAAAATATCGGTATGGAGAACCATACATGACTTCCATGTTCTATAATATCTTTTATAATAGATAATTGTTAATATAAAACTCACCTTTGTATTATAAATATTAGTTTTCTAATATTCTAATGTCAGTTGTAGAATAGACATTTTTGTAAAATAATAATTATCTGACATTTGAATTTAACTGCGCTTGTTTCCATGGCAACATGAATTTATTAGTATTTAAAATTAAAATTTTGAGGGTGGTTTTCACCCCTTCAGTGGCTATCTAAGCACGTTTATGAAATAAGTGCCCCTTAGATTGGATTGAACTACAAGTGTACCAAGTCTTATCAAAATTGATGAGATAATACTCACTTTTCAGACGATAACAGGTACAAAATTTCGAATATTTCGGAAACCCCTAATCCGATTAGCACCAAAATCAATAGGTCTGGAGTACTCACTGAGACAAACATTTTCCCCAAAAATAATTCAAATCGGTGCATATCTACAGTAGTTATCGTACACGGAAGAAAATTCTACATCCAGACACACACACAGACACACACACAGACACACACACAGACACACAGACACACAGACACACGCACAGCCGCCATGCGGAAATTAACTTTTCTTTACGTTTTGAAGTTAGTACAATCAGAATCTGCATTTTTTTCGGACATGATTTTTTGACGGTATTACAATACTTCCATTTCTTCGAACATGGAAGTAATAGAGTAAAACTAAAAGATATTAATTTTGTAGAGAAATGCATAAAATTTATTTTAAAAAATATTTCACTGTCCAAAATTTTGTTTAAATATTTTTGTTCTTAATTTATAAAATTATATTGAAAATTTGGGTGATATGTCAACTGTGAATTTTTAAAACAAAAATATATGTTACTTATAACTTTATCATTCCTGATTATATGGGCAATTCTAAATAAAATTTACTTATTTCGTGAAATCAGAATATATATACAAAACTACATATACAAATAACGCGAGTGCAATATTAAATTCAAGTCAAGTGAACATTAGAAAAAAGAATGGTTGATATTTGAATTTTTTATATTTATTATTATTAATTTAATATTATTAAAATTCGTTGCTTATTTTGTTAATGTATAATAGCAATGCCAACATCAGGGAGGGAGACTGGGCTACCGCACGGGATGCCAGCTCAGAAGGAGCAATGGACAGTTACATGGAGAAAAATTTGGCTTATATTCTAGTCAAAATTTTTTCTCTTTAATCTGATTTTACCGTTTCAGGGTATTTAAAAAAATTTTATTCCATTTCTTCAGAATTCATTGCGATATAAATATAAAATTTGATAATCGTTTTAGTATAAATACGTGCTATCGATTTACAGTATCAAGTAATGATTATTTAGACTAAAGAAGTGTAGGGCCAGCGGCCTTTTGATTTTTATTCAGTATTTATTTGTTCTTAACCCTTAATTACTCGTGTGAAATACCGTAACACAGTTACTCACGTGGTGTATTTTATACACCACAAAAAGCTAGTTTTTGGGAATTTTGATGATTTTGTATTAATTTTTTTGCCCAATTCATATTATGTAGTTAGGTATTATTTTTGAGAAACTAAGTTTTTTTTGAATAATCCAACTAAAAATTAAGAAATAAATTAGAAAGAAAAACTAACTAAAATAAATCTAAAAAAGTGCAAAAAAAATTTTTTGCTATCCGATTTATTGCAAGATGAATATGAACATTTTATTTTTATTGGTAATTTTTTTAATTTTGCTCTTTTGACAAGATGTCTTCCATCAGTAGCATCACTAATGTTCTCAAAAACACGCGGTTCTTCGCTTAGGATGCTGTTTGTGCGTCAATACCATCTACATTTAATAAGTAAAAAATTAATACAAACTGCTACAATCCTCAAATTTTTACTGTTGGATTCATATCACCATTGATATTGGTCAAATGTAATATTTTGTTATAACAAATGTTAATCATTTAATAAATTTATTAATTTAAAAAAGTAACAGTTACTTTATTTACAAATACTTTACCACCGGGCGTTTACCTAATACATAAAAAAATATTTTTTTTAAGATATGATAATATATTAGCAGATATAACAATATATAAATATATATAACAATATATTTTCGCATTTGAGGGCTGATATATATTAAGATATGATTATATATTATCAGATATGTCCATATATTAATATATATTAATATATATTCTTGGCTATGATAACTCAAAAAATAAAATTTATTAAGATATAATAATACATTAGCAGATATATCTATATATAATAATATATTACAATATATTCTAAGCTAAGTGAACTCTTTTCAAAATAATATTTTTAAGATATCATAATATATTAGCAGATATATAAATATATAAATATATATAACAATATATTCTCGGATCTGAGGGCTAATACATATAAAGATGTTACTATATATCAAAATATATAACAATATATTTTCGGATCTTAGGGCCAATATATATTAAGATATTACTATATATTATCAGATATATCTATATAAATTAATATATTTTAGGCTCAAAAATTAAGATATTACCATATATAACGAGATGCGAACATATCTTATAATATCTTGTTATATCTTATCATTTTTTCCCGGGAATTATTGTTTTTTTATTTTCTAGTCTACACTTTGATATATAAGGTTTTTAGATATCGTTGCATCATTACTATTCATAATACGTACACCATTTTTGTAATAATGTACATATATTAAAACATGTTATGTCTAAATAAAAAATAAAAACCTAGTTTATTTTTATCATTAAAAATTGAAATTTAAAGCAAACAATTTTCAGTGGTATTCCCCAAGCTCTAGGCTCCTAAAATTCAGTGGCGTGACCATGATTTTTTAAGGGGGGGATTTTAATATGGGGGTCATTGACATATAAAGCAAACAATTTTCAATGATATTCCCCAAGCTCTAGACCCTTTAAAATGAAATTTCGCCCTTGGAAGTCTTGGAACTCAGTGGCGTGACCATGATTTTTTAGGGGGGGGGGTTACATTTTATTATGGGAGTCATTGACATATAACATACGTATTATATAGTATTATGTATCTGGTTCCTCGATAAGACACACAATAGAGCGGAGGAGGCTTCCCTGCCCCCTCACTGGTTACTCCACTGTTGAAACTGTGTGTGTAATAATTAATATTTTTATATACGAGTATATAATAAGCACAATATTTATTCCAAAATCAATTTGTGTCTGAATTTTAGCAATTCAATTTTTAAATTTTATGTTTTCATTTCCAATGTATCACAATTTCAAGGTAAATGCCAATATTTTATGTACAATGTTATTAAAATATATGTAAATATTTTTATTATTTATTTAATTCCAGTTGTACATATTTTAGTGAAATGAGAAATGCATTATTATAACTTAATAAATATGTAATTGTTCTATTGTTCGTTTAAACCACTTATTGACGTATTTTAATAGTTATAAACGCATTGTTTTTAAACTTTTTATCATAAATTATATTTTATTACTATCAATTTGTAAGAAAAAAATATATTAAAAAGTGGATAATTCAAAACCCAGTTAATTGTTTCGTTTAATTAAAATCAAAGTATACTATAATATGAACATAGTGTCATATTCCTCCAAATGTTATATTAATTCACTAATTTTCTATCTTGGCAATATTAATTAATATTTAAGAAGTTTTAAATCCTGATTTAAATTAATAAAAGTTACCTTTCCATTTTTTTTATTAATCCCAACTGTACTACATATATACATATTTTAAAATTAATTTCAATTAACAATATAGATCACAAGTGCATTGTTACATTATTACAAAAATATAATAATTAAGTGTCACGCACGATTGGTCGATTTAAATAAACTATGTCATTGTTACACGAAATTATAAACGGAAACGGAAGTAAGTAGATGTTACCGCGACAGTGGCACCACTGTTACTGGTGAGACGAACTACTGAACTATAGGTAGCTATTTATCAAGTTATTAAAACAGTGATTCATAATATGTTTTTAATATTTGATACGTTTGTCAAAAATGATATTATGTATATTCTTTTTATTTGTAAACAAACTAATATATTTGACCTACTTACTTTTTCTTTTCTGGTAGTATCGAGGTATATATATATCATACAGTTTTAAAACCACTGTAATATAAAAATAATGACAAATATTTTGATTTCTTAATAAGCAATAGTCTAAAAGTCATTTTTTATCAAATTGTAAATATATAATACATATAATAAAATTCTTTATAAAAACAAATAAATTATAACGACGAGGGCTTCGCCCCCGTGTAAATCTGTACTCAGGCCCAGATTTACCATGCAGGCAGTGTAGGCATGTGCCTATATTGGCAAAAATTTAGGGGCGGCAGATTTGAGCGTGAAAAAAAGTTTTGGTAAAAAATAAAAAAATAAATAAAAATTTTACTTAATAACGAAAAAAAGGTCATTGATATGGAAAATATTCACTTTTTTTTATTTTTATTCAATGAAAAGGGCGGCAATTATCGCGACTGCCTAGGAGCGGCAAATTTGTAAATCCGGCCCTGTCTATACTCTATATTTAATTTAAATTATTAAAAAAATAAGAGAGTGAGTTTAGCTGTACTATCCGGATTTTTATCATGAAAATCTCCCCCCCCCCACGTAAAATCAAACGGCGGCGTCTATGAAACGTGTATTGGTTATGTATTTAGCGATAAATCATATCTTTATAACGAAATAACAAATTACTTTATACAATGTGAATCTGATGTTAATTTCACAATTTTCAAGCTTTAAAATCTGTGCAGTGGCGTCTAAATAATATTTAAAAAATATTAAATTATATTTTGAAGTATTTTTATATTTTTAAAAGTACTTTTATTTTAAACTTGTATTCTAAGTAGATATTTAAAATAACAGTTTTAAAAAAATGTGTACGTAATATTAAAGCCAAAAAAGAAGTTAAAAAAAACATGCTAAAGTTTATGAAGATAAAATTGTTCACAGAAAATTATATTAAAATACCCCTCTCCACTCTCAAAAAAAAATGAACAGCACTGTCTAGTTTCGAGTTTAAAGAATTTAAGGTTTATTCTTATCACCTTTCACTAAGTTTTATCAAAAGATTTTATGGTGACTCATCGCAAAATAAAAGATGATAGTTAATATTTGCATGTGCAAACGCTTTCTTGATATTTATCAAAGAATTTAACCTTTTAATGGTATTTCAAAGTAAATGTTATAATTATCGATTGGAATCAGTTTCCTATAAATGAGATATCGCTCATGTAAATGTCAAAACCACTCAATATTTTCTCTTACATAAATCTCTTACAAGCAGTTATTTTCACCCAGGTTACATACGAAACAAAACAAGGTAGCAAATACACATAGGTGGGCACAGTTAATCGAAAAGTTAACTTCGTTAATCGTTAGTCCGTTAATACAAAAGTTAACTTCGTTAATCGTTAAAGCGTTAAAATTCCGAAAATGTAACGGAAGTTAAAGTTAACCGAAAATTTGAAAATTTTACGAAAGTTAAAGTTAATCCGTTAAAAAGTTAACCATCCAAAATGTTTGTAGACCTTTTTTTTAGCTATTTCGACAACTTTGTTATGTACTTTTCATCAAACAACTAATGTAACGGACTAAAGTTAACGGAAGTTGAATTTAACGGAAGTTAACAAAAGCGTTAATATTTTTTTGAGTTAACTTAAAAGTTAATCCGTTAACCATTTTGTTAACTTCGTTAATTAACGATTAACGGATTAACGAGTTAATGCCCACCTATGCAAATACGTTTACCTAAAACTTTTCACCACTTTATTTTAATTAGTAAAACCAATAGGTACATCAATATATAATTTTATAACAAAATAAATACTTCCGGTAAATCGGAGTCAGATTAGAATGACTTGTAACAATTTGTTCACCAGATGAATGCAAGAAACAAATGCACCAAATTTCAAAAATAAATAAATCATATGCCCATTATAAAGATTTGGTTAATTTGCTGGAAAAGTCCCATATAGCACTCATTGTAGATTTTTTTAATTTAAAATAGGTGGGGGGGGGGGTAATTATACTAATGTAGTTTTTTTACAATAACAGGATGTGACCCTATATAAATTCTGAAAAATATATTTTGTTGCAAAAATCAATACTGCCCCCCCCCCCCCTCTTTAAATCTAACACAGAGTGAATAAACTGTCGATACCTGTGTCATTTCTATACATTAGCATTATCGTATCTATACTAAATAAAGTTTATAATTAAAACATTGTAGATACAATAAATTAAAATAACTATAGGTGTTAGTTATTGATTGATTTATTGTATAGAATATATAAATATATTATTTTCTTATAATAAAATTGTCTCCTGTATATTATTAATTAATATGTAATAATAAAACATATGTAGCTACATATGTATATTAATACAGAGGAAAATGTAAATGTTAATCGTTAATGTTATTTGGCACAAGACAGTTCATCCACCTTGTTGCAGCTTGTTGGTAAACATGAAAGTGCCATCAACAGCCTCAGCGTGTAATCATTGCGTTAGGTCGCTGACATATCACGTGTTATCCAATTTAATGTTATACATATAGTATTACTAGCTGACCCGACAGACGTTGTCCTGTCTAACTACGAATATTGAATTCGTTTACTACAAAAAAAATGAAAGCGTCAGTCGAAAACTAACAGCGTTAGAAGTGAAACTTTTTTTTTATTACGGAATGCAAAAACTGTCAAAGAGAAAATAGACAGAAAATTTACTCACAACCAAAACAGAAATTATTTTTAATATAAATTAAACACCACAAAATAAGACAAACACTACAGTATAGTTGCCTATAATTATACCCAGCAGCCTAGATGCATACGAAAATTTACTCTCTTTAAACCACCACCGCCACCGTAAAAAAGTGGGAACTCTCTTTAAAAAAAAGGGGGGGGGGGCAAACACCCCCCTTTTCTCATAGAACCCCCCCCCCATTTTCCCATAGGAAGCTTTACAGCCCCCCCCCCACTACCACCGTAAAAAAGTGGGAACTCTCTTTAAAAAAAGGGGGGGGGGCGAACCCCCCCCCCATTTCCCATAGGAGGCTTCCTATCTTTCAAGTTGGATCAAACTGCACACGGTGTACAAATTTGATTAAAATCGGTTAAGTAGTTTAGGAGTCCATCGCGGAGGAACAACGTGACACGTAATTTATATATGAATATTAAGATGGCTGTTGCTATTCATACGATTGTCGTATTAATAAAAATAAAAATAATCGTCCGATAGTCGTATGATTATTTTTATTTTTATTAATACGATAATCGGATGAATAACTATTATTTATGTGTCCGACAACTTTAAAAATAAATTCTCTTTCTTCCCCATGAGAATAAAGTTAGGAGACATTTCACAATTTTTAGGATTTGTCTTAGTTAAAAAAATATTACAAACAAAATTTAAAAAAAAATTCTATATTTAATATATAATATAGTAACATAATATATAATATAGTAACATAAAATCAACGAAAAATATTTTCTTGGATTCAAAAATATCGGTTAGTTATCACATTTGCAGTATTCACACATCCATAATTTACTTTTTGGCCTTTGTTAAACCAGCACACTTTAGATGAAACCATTCTAAACAATAGTCACACCCTATGGATATTTTATTTTTGCTTTTTTTTGTCACTTATTTCACTAGTATCTACTGTTTTATTCAAATCTAATTTACATTTTTTGCATTCCCATTCATCTGATTTTTTTTCTTCTATAATTTTTTGAATCTTTGAATTTTGTTTACTGTATTTATTTTTTTTAGTTAATCCTATGACAGTACTATCAGTTCCTTTAGGTCGACCTCGACGTTTTAATGCAGGTTTAACAATTACATTTGATAAAAAATTTTCTTGCCTCGCATACAGTATCAATATCAGAATTTATTTCTGAATCTGAATCTGAACAGAAAATTTTATTATTATTATAAAATATATTTTATCTATTTTAATAATTTATAATTACCCATTGAATTATTACAATATAATAATTAATCTCAATTAATATAATGACTGCTGTCAAATATTTTAATATGCTATTATATTTATTTGATTATAAATTAATTGTTTATTTGTTTATTTATACATGTACTAGCTTGGCACAAGCGGCTTCGATCGCGTGGACTACGGAATTCTGTTTTCTTTGTAATATAAAAGCAGTCACTGTGGTTTAAATATAAAAGTTAGACATATGGTGTCGTGGACTTTATTGTAGCACTTTTGATTCTAAACAATTCTTTAATACATTATTTTGGTCTATATTCAACGGTTTAGGCAGCGTATTGCAAAAAAAAATTGTCGGACAAATAAATAATAGTTATTCATACGACAATCGTATTATTAAAAAAAAAAATAATCGTCCGATATTCGGACGAATAGACACTTCCTATTAAGATAGTATTATATGTAATATATGGACGAATTAGTTTTCTAAAAATCTTAATATATGTATAAAAACGTTGGTGCGTATATGTATTTGATCTCATCAAGTCTAAACCATGGACATATCCAACCCATATTCACACCATATGTTCGTTTGGTGCTTCGATAAGTTTATAGATCTTTTGGACCCGATAAGTGGCGCTTTGAAAAATTGTATTTTTTCCATATGAAGAATATATCAAAACGTTGTTTTTTTTGTATGTGTGATTATCTGACCTAAACTACTGGACGTATCGAAACCATATTCACACCATATGTTCGTTTATATTTTTTTGGACCAGGATTGTTTATTTATGGTCGGATTTTGCTCATATTCAGAGTTTGTTAGTTACGTAAAAATAACTATTTTTTTACAAAAAATAGTTCCGGTAGGTGGCACTAGAGTCGAGATATTTACGAAAATGTGTATTATATGGTCTGATTTTTAAACAAATTATTTTTAGGCAGAATAACGTTTGGCGGGTCAGCTAATGAATTTTTAAATAAATCACGTTACCCCGCCCATTTTGCTTAAAATGACGTCGCTATCGAACTCTTACTAATGTAAAACTACCTCTACTCTTACTGTTTCACATATGTAAGTTCTTTTAAGAGCATTTCTCATAACTATTGCTGCTCTAATATTATTTTAAGGCAACACTTGAGCAGCTAGATATGAAGATCTTGGAGGCCAACAATCTTCTTACCGAAACTATTTATTTTCCAAATCAAAGTTTGCATATATTTAAAAACACCTTCACTTTCGCGTTAAATAACTGAGATTATATAATATGTTAAATAAAACATCGTATTAAAATTACTGAGCGTATCTGATCAACACGCGAAAGACTTTATCATGAAATAAAATTAACGGTTTGTGATCTTGGCAGCCTTGGTTTATGTGTTCACAAAAAATGTACATATAAAAGCCCCTTTGAGTCATCCAAAAATATATAAATGGTTAAAACAACTTCCGGAGAGGAAAAAAGACAATTGAAATCGAAAAATATATCTATTTAAAAAAAGTAAAGAGTTATTTACATCTTTTTCTATATAAGAAATTATAAATTAATATCATTTGAAAAAAAAAAGAATATTATTGATCGACTATTTACTATATCTCATGACAAATGTCAACTTTCTAAGTCAAACGTTTCTGAAGTTAGAAGACTGTTTTACGAGTAGTACGGAACACTGTTTTTGTTTTATTTAATCAAGATTTTAGCAACTTTTGAACTCTTTTAACCCCAAACATTCCGTTATACAAAATTTCATAAATTGTTGAAATTTTTTGGTCGTGAGAACATTCGAAAGTCAATTTATATTTGAATGAAAAATACCAAATAAAAACTATTACATCTCTCGTATTATAAAGGAGCTAGCAATATTTGCTAGCTAGCAAACACTCTCAAATGGGATAATTTCATACAAAGGAAGTATAAAACAAATGTATATAAAGTATATTTACTAAAGTGTATTTACTAACCTTGAGTAAAAATGGTAAAAACCAACTTACTACGCAATGTAAATATCTGTTAAAACCTCAAAGAGAACTGTCATAAGTTTGATACCTCATTTGAGAGTGCTTGCTAGCTCCGTTATAATACCGGACATTAGCCGATGTATAAATTACAATATTTAATCCAACTGTCTGTCAAAGGTATTTGTCCATCCTGTATATAATGCAATATTGCATTTAATCATATCTATATCACATAACTAGGTATTCATTTTAATTGGAGTTTTTAACGGAAAGCTGCTATTTATCAATACAAAGAGAAAATATTACAGGAAACTATAATTTCTAGTTCATTGTGTCATGTGTTAATAAACACAAAACGTACTACGCACTTATTAACACTGTACATTATTAACAACGGATGCAAAAACATATTGCATTGTTTAATTTTTATAATTTCATAAACCGATATAATTATTTTGGCCGATTTATTCAGAGAACTGAGAAACAATAGAAAAATAACAATAAAGATAATATGCTATAGAACCTTGTGCTAGTAATACCTAAATAAATAATTTTCGGACCGATGCATCGCAGTTTACAAACAAAATTAGTCTACTAACAAAATTACAATAGGATATTATTAATGAATAAATTACCGTGCAATTATATATTTTATTATAATAATGACGGCATTCTCATTATGTTGACATCAACGATTAGAGCGATGTATATGCATTTCATGAAGAATTGAGACAGGAGTGTAAACTGTGTATCACTGTAATACAATTTTATGTGTCAAAATATGACCCACGAAGTAGGTGGTCCCTCGTGCCTGGATCTCTGCGCAGTAATTGCCTGCGCAACTGTATAGTTGTGTGCGTACCGCAAGCCACAAGGTACAAAGTGGTGATTGCGCACAAAGTAAATTTCTTACTTGTGCGCAGAGGTACGAAAAATCTGGACCGCCTACTCCAGATTCCGTTTTTCGACATAGGTACCCCATCCACTCGAGTTTAATCTCCTATCTCTAATCTACATGGTTGACAGCAACGATTAGAGCGATGTATAGGCATCATGAAGCTATAATAAGCAGTATATAGTATGCATCTCTGTAATACAATTTGTTGAGTCAAAAATGACCCGCGAGGGTCTTTCGTGTTCTAGTCGTTGCGCACTAGTGACTGTGAATCCGTGTATAGCTGTGTGCGTACCCTGCCACATAACATTTGACCAATCAGGCGGCCACGCGGGAATACGTAGCTGCGTACAAAGTTCTACGCAAAGACTCGAACCGCCTACTGTATGTGCATTTTTTGGCTTACCCCTTCCCTCATCTTCAGTCTCCATATTGCAACTTCATGATAGGCATTTTAATTTTTGACGTAGAAGTACGACTTTACCGGCGGAACCTCGGTAGCACGAATGCAACAAAATTATGTCATGTTTTGAAATCTTTATATCAACAAAGTTGTTTTAAAAAAATAAGCAAAAAAAACTCAATGGTGGACTAAGAAAGGTCGGGATCTAGGAAGAATATTGGTAATGCCAGCGTTTCTCAACCTTTTAATATTTGCGACCCAATTTTCATTCACAATTCTCATCGTATTTTATTGCTTTTCTTTCAGTAAATTAAATAAATGTTTTAATAATATTTTTTCTCATTTTTCTCGCTATACTCGCGCCCCCATTCAGTTTTATCACGCCCCCCTAGGGGGGCGCGCCCCATAGGTTGAGAATCGCTGGGTTATGCCCATCCCGCCCTTCCGACGAACAACATATTATTGGCTTATTAAGGGTGCAACTCTATTTTATGTTTGTTTACCTTAATTGTGTTAAAAAAAACAAAAATAAATACATTTAGGTGAAAAACTAATTAACACGCCCCTCCCCCTGTCCTTCCTCCCGCTAAGGTTCTATCAAATAGACATAACATGCACAAGTAATCAAAAATATATTATGCGTTATTTACCGTATTAGCGTTACATAATCTCACACCAGGTGAGGTGAGTGGAACCCACGGCCGTGAACGGCTGTCGTGCACTTTCACTGCACTTCTGTCACCAAGGTCATTAACTCTCACAAACCGCATTGCTTTTCGGTTGATCGATATTGTGTCACCCGTTAGCGATTTGTGCATTAGTATGAGTTATTACCAAACTGAACAAATTGAAATAATCAAAACGTAAAAATAGCAATTAATGTTGCAACTTTTAAAATAATGACGACTTCTGATGTAATAAACTTTCAATTATAAAACCTCTCAAATTCATGAACTCGTATAGGCCTCACATACCTACTATACTTCGTTCTTTAAGTCAAATAATAAAAATAAAATATATTATGTTTTTTTTCTTCTTTGAACTTTTCGCAATTTCGCGGTATACTTGTGATAAGTACGCGGATCAAAGGTCAAGAAACATTGATCTAGATGAGAGGAATTTCTTATTAGTGTCTAACTTATGATGATACAATCACTTGACACGTTTTAAGATAAAAAATAAATTTCCTATCTAAAAAGTCGATCAGTCTGATATAATTTGTATGAAGATAAAAAACATTATTATGAGAATAATGTCATTATAGAAATTAATTCTCATTTCGTCTTTTTAAATTGTTTTGTATAAGAATATACAAATTGCATCCAGCTTCGAAGGATCAACTGTTTTTTTTTGTGTTTAAATTAAAAGTGGTGTAGTCTTGGTTGTAGTATAGTCTTTGGACAAATATACACTCACGGAAACAATTAAAGGAACACTAAAAAAATTGATTAATTTTTGCAATTATGGAAGTTTCACACGGGTAGGTTTAATTTTTTTATCGTAATTCCAAGATAGCCATCATTTAGTAAATTTTCTCAGCTTTAAAATGCTTTTAAAAAAAATGTCTGTCACATTTTTTGATACTGAGGTATTCGAGTTTGAAAGAATTAAATACCCTATTAAAAATAAACATGATCCCATAATATTGATACAAAACATTTGAAAAAATTTATGAATATTCTTTTAGAAAACACAAAAACTTTATCCTTCTTACAAATTTTCTCAAAAGTTGATTATTTTACGAAAAAAAAATCTCAAAGAAAATTTTTTTGTAAAAAGTACGGTCAAGTCGTAAACGTATGAAAAAAATTCAAAAAGCAATATCTCAGCCAAATTAAAAGATTTTTATTGGAACCTTTATTTACATTGAAGGTAACATGTCTAGTTTTCATGTTCTTTGATAGAACTTAATTTCGGAATATGTTCTTAACATAATAACTAAGATTTAAAAAGGGTCATTTTTACAGGATTATTTAAATTCGAACATGGTTTTGTTTTCCGTATTTGAAGGGTAAAGTTAAAATGAATCATTTTTTAAATGCTACTAGACAATAGGTAATCGCTTAAGATTTAATTTTTTTTTCTTTTTGTATGACCCAAATTAGGCTTTTTATGGTCATTTAAAACATTTTAGTACTTTTTTCATTCAAACTCAGATATCGCAACACCAAAAAATGTAATTTTTTTTTGAAAACAGCGTTTTAAAAGTAATAAAATTTCCTTAAAAGTGTCTATCATAAAAGTTGAAAAAAAATTTAAGCATCCCCGTCTGCAACTTTCAAAATAACAAAAAAAAACAGATTTTTTATTTTTTATTCAACCGTGGTTTGGTCATCAAAAAACGTTTAATAACACAAAAATACTCCTGAATTCGAAAAGAATATAAAATTTCCTTCCATTTCCATACCCTATATGTAAAAAATAATCATATTTGACCTATTGGCACTACTCTGAAAATGAGCAATTTTTTCGATAAAATCAAGTGTTCCTTTAATTGTTTCCGTGAGTGTATGATATGATTGGTGCATTTTGAAATGCCGCCTCGAAATAAACTATACATATTAAATTAGTCAATCGTGTTTTGTTTTTTAACTAATTAAAATGTTAAATTTCCTATGGCTTAAGCGGCTATTACACTATCAAATAAATATGTCAAAGATCTTTGACAAAGATTTGATTATATATTAAATTATAAGTACTTTCGTAGCCGAAACCGTCCACGAACACTTTTCAGTCGTCATTTTGATTTATCCGTCAAAAAACTTTAATTAAATATAAGAAACTGTCATTATCTATGATAAAAAAAATATTATGAAGGTAAATATTACGTAAATATATAAAAATTGACATATTACACTGTCATATTTCTTTGATCAAAGAAATTTTATCACATTTATTTGATAGTCTAAGGCGGCTATTACACTATAAGATAAATGTCATATTTCTTTGTTAGTGTAATATCCATCTATATTAAATGTGATAAAATTTCTTAAATTAAAAAAATATGACAGTGTAATAAGTCATCTTTAATAATATTCATAATATTTCTCTGATCATAGATAATGACAATCTCAATATTTGATCAAATCTTTGTCAAAGATCTTTAACATATTTATTTGATAGTGTAATAGCCGCCTCAATCAACCTAGAATATTGTTGGCATGTTAATTTTTCGCTGGAATTCAAATCGGGAATACATTACCCCATGATCCAATAATACAAGGTCTGTTTGACAGTTCATTTATTCTTACTGTGACGTCATCGTCACTAAATTTTTCATTGTGAAAAACGAAATGTAAATAAATAAACGATAAAAATTGTTTACATAAGTTTTTTTAAATTTTTTAGTAAGTATGTACTATGTATTTTGAAGCACAACACAAGCTTAGGGCAATATGATATTAACATTTTGAGTCTCAAATTATCCATTTATTTCAATAATGCTAGACTTTTAACCACATAATATAGTGTATCTACTATATATATTATATACTTGCTCTTTTATCACAATCGATTATCCATCAACAAAGGCGGCATCCCGTCTACAAACGCCCTTGCAAATAGGATACTGAATAAGATATTCATAAAAAGTAGTAGTACCGGTACCACCCCGTGTCCTGGCACAATTAGGTCCTATATTGAACCGGCGAAATCAATTACAACCAAGTCCGTAACACGTAACAGCCCGCCCTGATTTGTGCGTCGGAGAAAAATATACCTTCTTCTAAGTTCGTGTTTTGTTTTACGACACGACGCACACTTGATGTGTTGGCAAAATAAATCAGCGCTATATCGAATAATATAAAATATGATGATCGTAAATGTCGCATGTCGGATATAGAATTTGGTATTTGAGAATAAACTGCGTTTGGATTTTATTGGTTTTTGAAGAAGTCTAATGTTCCAGTTAAATCGAAATAGAAATTTATGTAGATGCGAATTGAAAGATCACTTATGTATGTTAGTTAGGCGATCATTCAGTAGAATTTCTATATTTTTATTGTTTTTCGAAAAATGGTAACCGAAAAAAGTTTCAAGTACATTTATAAGTTGTAAACACTGTTTCTAAAAGAGTTAGAAAAAGTATATTTATATTTTTAGCTTTTTCTATTTCTACTCTTACTGTTAAAGAATAATGTATAATTATTAAATCTATGATGCCATTGTTCCGTTATTTTAGTTTATTTATAGGATTCAATTTTAGATTAGGTAAGTTTATTGTCTAATAACAATACCTGGTATTATAAAGGGACTAGCAAAATTTGCTAGCAAGCAAGCACTCACAAACGAGGTTATAATTTTGTGATATAATTTATGGATTTGCTATTGAATTTAGAGCAATGATACTACACTCAACATTCTGCTATACGACGGCATCGGTAATTCAAAAATTCCACTACACGACGGCTATAGAGTGGCACCCACCACCGCGCCGACTTTAACGTTGATTGGTGAATTTAAACGCGCAGAAATATAGCAGACGGTGGTATTATGGTGGGGATGGGGGAAGGACGTTGGTTAGAACTGTCGGCACATTGTGTAATAGAGCAGTCGTGTAGTGGATGGTCGTATAGCAGAGTGCTGAGTGTACAACATATTGTAACACAGTTGGCGACTCTGACCGTACAAAATAGTTTTCACAATATCACCACTGATTTAATACCGTTGGTGTTTATATACAACACGTGCGCAAAACTCGTCAAAGTTTTCATGAAACTTCGAGAGAACTGTCATATTAGTTTGATACCTCTTGTACTTACTAGCTAGCAAATTTGCTAGTGACCAAAAACGATGGCGGTCATCTTTTATAAAAACGAGATTAGCAAATATGGTAGTACCGTTATTTTATAACGCATGCTTTATTAGTCTCACTCACTCAGGGGCCCATTTGTTTCAAACCATGTCTGAACACCTTTTTTATTTTTTTTATTCACCAAAATCATTTAAGTAGCAAAAGGGCATAACACCTAATGTTCCTACTGTATAATGTATCAGTTTTAATTTGCTATTATAAGATTGTATTCAAATGTAGGCATTAACTCGTCAATCCGTTAATCGTTAATTAACGAAGTTAACAAAAAGCTTAACGGATAAACTTTCAAGTTAACTCAAAAAAATGTTAACGCTTTTATTAACGTCCATTAACTTTAGTCCGTTACATTAGTTGTTTGATGACAAGTACATAAGAAAGTTGTAAAAATAGCAAAAAAAGGTCTGTAAACATTTTCGATGGTTAACTTTCGTTAAATTTTCAGTTTTTCCAGTTAACTTTAACTTCCGTTAAATTTTCGGAATTTTAATGCTTTAACGATTAACGAAGTTAACTTTTTTATTAACGAATTAACGATTAACGAAGTTAACTTTTCGATTAACTGTGCCCACATATGATTGTATTTTAAACTATATCTTTAAATAATCTATATCTTTAAATAACTTCCTCACAAATATTTTTTGTGTATTTTGCAAATATCAGGGTATTAGAACTGTCAAAACTACGATTCCATCGTAGAATGTGTGGTTTTTTATGACGTCATAGAGAAAACTTCATGATACGGCTAATAATAATTCAACTTTGATATAAAGAATAAAAAAATACTACTGATAAATGTTTGTTGTTATTATTATTTATTTTATTTTTATTTCAATATTCGTCACGTAGGTATTAAAAAGGGGAAATGTCTAAATAAGTTATACGTTTCGTAAGATTCGTAAAATTATTGGTGACATTTCTTCAAGGTTTATGTATTCTTTATCTACGGTAAATCCGGCATGTCAAGATTGAATTTTTGCAGATTTTATTGTAAACGTTTATTGATTGTATTTACTGTAAATACTCGTAAATATTATTATTGAAATTATTTACAAGCAAATTTTTATATTCGTACATCCTTGAGATTTTTCACAATTTATATTTTATTTTCAAGCTATTTCCTTGAATATAAATTGTCTTAAAATTGATATAAAAATAAGGAAAAAAGACTGTTATAATTTTAAAACAATAATTTAAGTAAAATATTCACTAATAAGATTAAAGGGTTACATACAGTCAGAAGGCCAAAAAAGGGGTTTTTCAAGAATTTTTTAAGAGAAGACTTTTAAATTTATTAATGTAAAAATTTGTACACATATTATGGTAACTTTTAATTGTATTTTAACATTTTTTATTTGTAAAAATAATAATTTCGAAAGCTGCTACAGCTGTTCTCCAGGAGGTCCTCTCAAATAAGGCGCCTTGCGGTGACCACGATATCTCTGGACTGAATCATTTAAAATAAAAAACCCAAACGGATATCGTTAAAGTTATGTATAATCTTGTACTTAATCGAAGGAATAAGCAAAATAATTTTTTTTGACAAAATGGCGGCTTCTCAAAAAAAAATTCGATTTTTGACAAAAATTTTGACCTTAAACCTTCGATTAATTACTAAAAAATTAAGAAACTTGTGTTAAATTTTGAGACTGATCAGTTCAGCCGTTTCCGAGGAATCGTGGTCACCGACTTTAAAAACACAGATTTGAGAAAAACGCGTTACCGCTCCGACCTCCTACATTCAAACGCTCTGAGACGTCTTTACAAATATGCGTGTAACTTCGAAAATAATCGCCGGATTGACTTGAAATTTTCTGTGTGTGTATTTGAATTTTGAATATATGTACATTACGAAAATGATTTTTTTTGAAAATTCTAACTGTTATAATCCCTTAACTCCGGCCTCCTATTTTCAAATGCTTTGAGACGTCTTTACAAATATGCCTGTAATTTCGAATATATTCGCCGGATTGACTTGAATTTTTTTGTGTGTGTACTTCAATTGTATGTACATTACGAAAATGAAATAAAAAAAATTAAATTTTTTGGAAATTCTAACTGTATGTAACCCCTTAAATCAAAAAAATATGTTTTAGCAAAAAAGGTAACCCAGTTAGTATTTAATGTGCCAAAAGTGCAAAAAAAGTGTCTGAAATTTTGACCAAATTAACATAATATCAATCTATTATAACTAACAAGTAGATATAAAAAGTTGCTCGAATGGTACATTCAAAAAAAGTGCAACTACTGACATACTTAAAACATTTTAATTACCTATTAGTTATCAGTATAATCAAAATTTTATGAATATTTATGTGCATTCGAAAAAAAAGTGTTGTTGACCTATTATATTGCCTTTCTTTGAAATCATTATTTAATATTTATATTTAGTTAGTATGTATTTACTTAGCATAATTTATATACATAGAACAGTTTAAAGAGGACCTGAGTAATAATTTTACAAACTTTGAGATCTGAAGAAAAATGTGTGTTTTTACCTTCTTATACCAATCTATATGAAATATATTATGTACATTGTACATATACCTAATATAAGTAAGTACCTATAGTAAACGCGATTTTTTTCGAAATCCGGATTTTGATGGAATTATCAATTTTGACCTTCCCTGAATCCATTCTGACTATTTTCGCCATGATGTCTGTGTGTCTGTATGTCTGTCGGTCTGTCTGTAGACGCTGTAACTCAAATACGACAAATCGTAGAAAGGTGGAATTTTATACTTAAGATTAATTTTTGCCTGGGAATAAAACTTCTTATTTTTGAAAACGGTCTTTCAACCGGAAACGGATGTTTACCTACATCGATTTTTGAATTTTTCGAATTACATTGAAACAGTGCAAATTAGAGAAAAATGTTCAAGTTAAAAATTATAGCTAACATTATTGTCTATAATTTATGTTCTATTCATTTTTTTCGAAAAAACAAATTAAATTTTTTTTGTTTTTTATTAAGTATTCGTTTTTAAGTACATTTCAAATGGTCCATAACAGAGAAGAAATATCTGCCATGAGTGTCATGGGACTTTCTTATACGTATTACAGAGACTTGAATTCTAAATAATTATTTTAAAAATTCTTTCTGGCTAAATCATAAGTGTTGGAAAAAAATGTATGGGGAATAAATTATAGATGATAACATACTCGACATTTTTTATTAAAAACATTTTTGTCTTATTTCAAAAATAAATCCAAAATTTATATAAATGGCAAGAGTAAACATCCGTTTCCGTCTTAGTAATTACGTTAAACAAAATTCGGATCTTGGTTTCTGGGTGTAAACCGCGTCAGTTTGGTCGTGTTATCGGCCAACGTTTCGTCACACATTGCAGTGGACATCTTCAGGGCTCTTCTAATTACCAATATCCAATTACCAAATTGCAAACTCGCAATCTTTTTAAATTAAAAAAAAAATGGCCAATTAAATGTCTTTCTTATATTTTTTTTCTCTTTCATCAGACGATCACAGAAAAACCAGTTGTCATTATTATACAACCATTTTACGAGTTCATTCTTTGAATGCATTTTTGTTTCTGCATTTCCGAAATATCCAGTCGGCCATGAAATATATATATTGCATATTAATCATTTTTGGACCGGTCCAAAAAACAAAAAATAATTACAACCGGTTTTACAAATGACTGTAGTCAGTAGTCCAAAGACATCCAGATTTAGTTTTTGACATAACATTTGTAACAATCAAATAAAAGAAAATTACGTTACTTTTTCAACGATTTTATCAGTAACTACTAAACGAATTTTCTTCCGGTTTTCACTAATAGATAGATTAGGTTTAGGTGCATCATTTGAGGGTATATTGTGAAAATTTCATAAAGTCGGATATTGACATAACATTGGTAACAATGAAATAAATAAAAATACGTTATACTTTTAATTGTTGCTACTAAAATAACTAATTTTGATTAATTAACAATTTCTATTGATTGTTTATTGAAATTATTTGAAATCTTAATTCGTGGACTACTATTATTTTAGCGAAATAATCAATTAAAAAAATAAAATATTTAATTGTTATTTTATATTATTCTCTTATCATTGAAAATTATTATAACTGGAAATTTATTGTTCATTATTAATTTGAATGCATGAATTGATTTTAGTTGTTCCGTAATTCACAGCAAATATTAACTTTATTGAATTATTTGGATGTTAAAACACAATGGTAAAAATCTTTGTAAAAAAGTAATCTTCTATTGTTTGTTTTTTTATACAGTAAAAAAATGTGAAAAATATTAATTTTATTTTCATTACAATACAATCCAATTTTATTCAATGAAACTTGATTTTTATTTTTTTAATAAGGTCTTTTGTTAAGTATATATACCTACATATAATTTTTGATTAGTGGATAACCCTCAAAATTATTTATGCAGAAAGAAACATTTGAATTTAGTTTAAAAAAATGTTGTTTACAAGATGCAAGTTTTTTTTGTTTCGTAATGCCAAAAATAGGTCACTTATCACCCTCAGAAAGGCCTTGAATGCTTGTTGCAATTCTTTGTTTATTCAAATTTATTGTCCACAATGTTAAATTGCATGTAGGTAATATGTAATCTGGCGTAATCAACAAATTTTATAAAATTTTACATTCATTTGGCTTTAAAAATATTTAAGAATTTTTTGTATTGTATTCTTGTATTAAATATTTAATTTAAATGGTTAATATTTAATAAGACAAGATATTTGTCATCATATACATAATTATATATGATATTTTTATACTTCAAAATGGTTTTCCCAGAAGAAGACCCCCCGAAAAAGGTTGAATCAAATATATCTACAATATTTATGATGATGATTTAACAACAAAAAAATGGCCGTAAGATAAAAGAGGATTCTACACCCCTGACTTATACAATGTAAAAAACTAATAAAAGTAAAAAATAGCTTCTTCTAAAGTTATGCAACAAAACACTCCTGATGACTAACAAATAACATTGTTCCTTTATTAGTTGTTAAAACAAGCTTACAATCAAAAGATGTCTACACTTGAAAAAATCTCAACAATTTTCTCAGAATATTTCAAACCTGCTTCAAGTTTAAAATATGATTCGAATAACATTTCTTAAAACCACCTGCAAAATTAAAATATTATGACTTAATACATGAACATCCGGATTATTTCATTGTTGTAAAACAATAACAATTGCACTATATATTTCTATTAACTGCATTTACCATTACTAATATACAAGGTGATTCAACACTGTTGTGCCAAACTTGAACAATAAATTGAGAAAAATGAGAAAAAAAGTATTCGAACATGTGCTCAGAAATCAGTGCCGGATTTACCAATAAGCAAAAGAAGCAGCTTGGCAAAAAAGGTCATCAGTATTACAAATGGGGGTATTTACCTGATTACTGCTTAGGGCATCACAGTAGGTAAATCCGGCACTGCCAGAAATTCTTCGAATGGCTGTAGCTCTCTCACATATTTATATAATGTTTTTTACTTAAAATATTTTTCTCAATTTACTGTTAAAGTTTGGCAAGTTAGTGCTAAATTAGGGTTGCCATACGTCCTGTTTTCTCCGGACAGTGTCCTCTTTTTAAGGGCGTCCGGGGGATTTATTAAGTGTATCCGGGGTTTTTAAAACGAGTCCGGGGTAAAAAAATTGGCAAAATAGCTAAAAAAATAAGGTCTTTGCATTTAGTAACGCACATAGTAAAAATATATGAATAGATTTTCTACGAGTATGTTTTACATTGAAGTTAAAAATTAAAAAAAATGAACGAGGGTCAGTCCGCGGTGACGGTCGTGACATTTCAACTCGGATTGGAGTTCATAATTTCTAAATAATACTAGTAAATAACATGGTTTTACCTTTTTTCTGTAGATTTTAATGCAATACATGTAGGTATATTGAAAGAATAAAAAGTCTACAGTTATTTTACAAAAAATTGTCAGCGTTCAAAGCTCTGTGACGGTTGTAACGCCAACTATTGCAAGTTTTGCAACCTCTATCCAAAAACCCGAAAGTTTAGCGAAAATATTGAAGTTACTTTATAATAATCATACTTTAATATGTTACGAAAAAATTATTTTTTAGTTACACAAGAGCATCAGGTAAATACGTAATCTATTTAACTGGTTATTACCCAATAAACATTGTGACGGTTGTGACAGAAAATTGTGACGGTCGTGACACGTTGAATAAAAGGATATAATAAGAGTACTATTTGTGTGTTTAATTGCTTATTGATATTATGAACTAATACTTATAACAATTATTTATCAAATACATCAATAGACTAATTAAATTTATAATAAATGCGGTTACCCTTAGTCATTATTGTTGGTGAGGGTAATTTTTTTTTTTAATTCGGTCAAACGTCACGTTTGATATGTAATTGTCAAAGACTTTTAATAGTTTGCCACGAGCGTCACTTATTGTCAAGTAAGTTATTGCGATTTCACATTATTTGTTGTCTTTTTCGAAAAAAATTTAAATTTTTTGTAATATTTTGAAAATTAATTAAATTTTTTTTTAATTTTCTTTTGGTTTATGAAAATTGATGTTAAATAGCTTGTTAATTTTATATTTTAGTAGGTATTCATTTTCGTAAAATATTTTTTTAACTATCTGGTATCGATTACCGCGGACTGACCCACGAGTGAAGATAGTTGCATTGTCATATGAATGGTTCGCATGCACGTGTAATAGGAACTGTCATATCAGTGAAAGACATTGTATTAACAACATTGTGTACTTTTGAACAACAATAATAGATTGAATCATTACAGATTCGGCGAATGGTTCCAATCAAAATGCCAGGCACACGCATCCGTGTTCACACACAAACACACCTAGTATCTATGTATATATATTATACTTATACTGTATTGTATATTGTATAGTATAAAACAATAATAGTAAAATAATTCTACAGTTCTTCTACATACATTTTATAGGAATGTGATTTTTTTAAATGATAAATTGAAGTAGATATCACTATCATTTGATTCGCACATCCTATATCCGTTTTTTCCGGAACTTCCGGTGAGCCTTATTCCACTATGAAGTCTAAGAATTTTTTTGAGGTTAATAATTTAACGTTTGAAAAAAGCTCAATGACTCATCACAATGGATTCCCACGATTAAACACTGTCATCCCTCTCCCCATACCCTCTCTGTAGGGTCATGACTCCCTAAATTAAAAGAACAAATCTTATAGAATAAAGCTAACAAGCTATATTTAATTAATTTATAATACCGAGCATAATAAGTTTCAAAGTTAAATGAAATAAAAAACTCATTAGGTATATTGGACTCCCAAGATAAAACCCTGTCAGCCCCCTCCCTATTTCCCTCTATTCCTAAATTCAAAAACTAATTTCATAGAATGAAGCTAACAAACTGTGTTTAATTTCTTTTTAATACCGCCCATAAGAACGATTGGGTTTTGAAGTTAAAAGAAATAAAAATACCTAAGCTCCGAAGATGTTAACTGCAATTAATAATCATAACAACGCTGTTTACACCCAGAAACCAAGTAATAAAGTCATGATTTGATAAGAGAAATCTTGTTTAATTATATAGGTGCATAATGTATTGAATATTTTAAATTATAAAGTTTCCCATCGATTAGCTTTGCTTGATGACCACAAACGATGTCAAAACAAGTGAATCATAAATATTTAATGTATTCTTTGAATCAAGACATAAACTGATATTGTGTTAACACATAGAAAGTACAGTTTTCTCGAAGATATATGTAGAAATTACTATTTATAATCTCTTTTAAAACAGTATGACTAATGTAGATTTTATGTAAAAAAATATCAACATGGTACAGTAATGATTAAATTAAAACTATTGCGTTAGTACCTTATAACATTTATAAACAATGGAAAGTGTAAAAATGTTAATATAATATCATCTACTTGCAACGTTGCAACTGTAACTTTATTTAATTTCACTGAAGACAACTGTTTCAATTTCTTATAATTTTTACTTTAATTTGGAAAATTTGAAATTATCAAGTTTATTTTAGAAAAAAAAAATCAATACATTATTATTGTATAATTGGTAACACTCAAATAAATGAAAACTTACAAAGTACAGGTTGTGAAATTTGACCTTCTGGGGAGTCGCAGTGTCATTTTTCTAGGGGGATCACGAGTTATAATAAAAAAAATCGATCGAATTATTTAAAAAAATCTTTATATTAATGTTAAGTGTAGGTAATCTTATTTTTGTTTTGTTTAATTTATCAACTTGAAGTTTTATAAAATATTTGAAACACACATCATTTTCCAGCTCTCTGTTCATAATTTTTATATTTGTCATAGAAAACATTAGGTACCTCACAGAGGTACGATTCATAATTATTTTAAAAATGCGTATTTTTATCTTTAAATGGGTCGCTGTTCGAAAAAAAAACTAACAAAATCCCATTTTAGTTAAAAAAGATACTATATAATTATCCAAAGCTCCAGTCTATATAAGTTTGTGAAACCGGGCATTAATCAATTAAATCTTAATTTAAATAAAAATCATTTTCGATTTTTTAAAATAAAAACATAAGTGACAATTGTCGAATGAATTATAATGACTAAAATCAATACATATAAAATACAATAAATATTATGTTCAATCTGAACGTGTCTAGATTGTACATCGATCAGTGAATGGCAGTTTCCCAGAATGCAGACGATGCATTCTCACCGGTCTATGAATAAGCGGGTCTTTCCAACTTTACGAATGTGTGTTTTGTGTAGGTGTGTATAGTTACAGACACGTATTGAGGGTATTTGAAGGCCCCAGATGGTAATTAATATTAAAGCATGTTAAACATAACTTAAGACTGAAGACCCAAAGCTTTTGTTGAGACTGAACGCCATTAATATGATGGTATTGTGGCCCCTTAATAAACTGGACTAACTAAAAGGACCTATTAGATTGAAAAAAATGTAAGTAAAACTTTTGTTACCTTTAAATAGGTATATTGAACTTTTAAATAATAATTCAACATACAAAGACCTTTAAAATCGAGATTTTTTTATACTTTTAAGGAGGTTGACACCATAGAAAAATAACAAAGTGATTTCGATGAAACATTGAAAAAACAAGACATTTATATATATTTTAATTAAGAAATTAACATGCATTCTTATGAGAACTGCGTAATTTCGAAAATGACAGGACTTTTCAAAGTGATGTGACAGAAAAAATTGGATGAAAATTTGACCATAAATTCTTTATTCATTTACAAAGATATCAGTGCATTTTCAGAATGATTAGGAACCGCGTTTTTTAATTAAAAAATGATAAAGTGAATTTAAAAAAAAGAGAGAGACGCATCTATGTAATTTTGTATGCGTCAGAGAGAGACACATCTTGCATCTACTTTATGCTTATACACAGTGCTTACCCGCACTGTTCCCCGCAAAACCAGCCCCGCATCATATAGAGTAAACCTCCTTAAACGTTTCGTTTTCCAATCGATTCGTGAATTAATCCCGAGTCCAACGAGGACATGAAGCCATATTTGAAAAATTTATGAGAGGGGGGACATGACCGGAAAAATTCCTAAAATTGGCTAAACTAGAACCACAGACCTACCATTTAGTTAAAACCCGAAGTCTCTAGGTGGTTAGGGGGCCGAGATCTCGCGGTAGAAGACAGACAGAAAATCGAGCATATAAGCATAGGTGGGCATTAACTCGTTAATCCATTAATCGTTAATTAACGAAATTAACAAAATGCTTAACGGATCAACTTTTACGTTATAAACACAAAAAAATGTTAACGCTCTTATTAACTTCCGTTAAATTGAACTTCCGTTAACTTTAGTCTGTTACATTAGTTGTTTGTTGACATGTTGTCATTATTTGTTTGAATTACGCGCCACGCGGGCACACCGCACCGGCGCGGTGCGGCGCTATTACTCAAAAGAGCAAGAATCCAGAGCCGAGAGACTCTTAAAAATAAAGCGGCCCTGTTGATTACTTGCTATGTGCCAGTGAATACAAGTTATTATAACCTGACTTTTTAGCGTTTGCGTCATTTTTAACCGACTTCATTTAGAGTTTATCTTTTTCTTCCATATTTCATATTAGTATACAGTAAGTAAAGTAAGCATGAGGAAGGTTTAAAGATAAAAAGATAGAATTTAGGTTATAATTTAATTCATTAAGGTTAAGTTTAGGTGCGTTTATGCTCTACTACGAGGGCGGGTCGCTACTGTCGCTTGTAATAATTAAATTAATTAATCTATCTACTTGTTTTATTTATCTATGTATCCCATCTCAAAAGGCGTCAAAAGCAGTATACATTTTGGATGGTTAATTTTTAACGGTTAACTTTAACTTGCGTAAAATTTTCGAAATTTTAACGCTTTAACGATTAACGTAGTTAACTTTTTTATTAACGAGTTAACTTTTGGATTAACTGTGCCCACCTATGATTATAAGCACTTCAACTTTGTGGGTTACGATATCGAGATTATCCGTTTTGCTTTCCTGATAGAACAATATAATCAGGCACTGTAATATTTATGCATGAATGCACTTAGGTGTATACCGGTTTGTACATAAAGATGAATATATTACAAAGATGCATTTGCAATATTCCTGACGTCATGCATGCACATTGCACATCCGTGTATAGAAACATATATTGAGAGAAGAAACGTGCTCTGCGGGACTAATACATTTAATTATATTTTAATAATAACATTTGTGGTATGCAAATCATTAAAACACTTATCTTGGCATAATATTTTCCTTGTAATAGTACATTAAACTAATCTCTTTTACATTAGCATAATGTTCGCTTTCTATACTCATACTTTGAAATCTTAAAAAAACAACCTCTTCTTCTTTCTATTGACGAGTTAAAGTACGTAAAGAACATCTTCCGAAAAATTAAAAAAAAAAAAAAAACGAATCAGATAAAAATGCATCAACAACGATCTAAACCAGTGATATCCAACGGAGTCCAGGTAGACCTCTTGGATCTATTGAAGTTTTAAAAAGGTCTAAAGTATTCTAGGGGTCCATTGGGAGTCTATGATATATTTGTCTGTTTTAAAATTTTAAATTGCAATATCTTTTATTGCTTTTCAATTATATTTATCTAGGTATATACAGAATGTTCCAGATAAGCGTGAAATGCATGGGATATCCTAAACGGTAAGAGATACATATCTGGTTAAATGAGATGAATTATTTGTAAGAAAGGGGTGAATATTAGTATATCAAAAAATATTAATAATTTTATGTGGTTTAGGCGGTGTACCCAAAAAACTGAAAATTCTGAAATTCTTTAAATGACCATAACTTTTTTGTCAAAGTAGATAGATACTTTCTGTTTGCGGTTTCTTAAAGCACTTTTTGTGTAGAATTGATTGGTTTATTTAGAATTTTTATATCATTTTTTGTTTCCGAGTTACAAGCCCTAACTTTAGTTTTTCTTATGGGTCACCAAGTTGGCTATAGCATATTTGAACGTATTCTTTACTCTACTTTACAACGATATCTCACATGTCATATTTATTTTCGAAAATAAGTCTAACAATAAGTACTAAATGCCAGTGATATTTATAAAGTATTTTATTACAAACATTTAAGTAGGCAAACAAAAATCACAATAACAACAATCAAAATAACTAATGAATATTTGAAAACAATAAACTATTACAAAAAAAATGTTCATACTTTTTTTCAATAATAAGTATGACATGTGGCATATCGTTGTAAAGTAGAGTAAAAAACACGTTCAAATATGCTATTGCAAATTTCTGTAGTATCTATAGATTATGATTCAGTAATGATAGTTATCAAATATCAATAAATATTTCTTATTTAGTACATTTAATTAAACAAAAGTTCAATGGTATGAATGGTATGATCCAAAACTGGTACCAATACCTTACTATATCAATATACATTTTTTTGCTGATGTGACTTGACAACCTAGTATGATATTATTTAAAACATGTTTTTTTACTACGTATCGTTTCAAAAATAATCAGAAAAAAATTAATATTGGTTAGAGTAAACATCAAATTCTTGTTATCAAACTCTCAGAATAGAAAAGAAGTCAAAATGGATTTTTGGGAGGTTGATATTTCAACTAAAATTTCGATTTCAATTTTCAAAAATTTTCATCGACACTATTCATTCTTATATTTATAATATACGAAAGTTGTAAAAATAAAGTACCTATATCATTGTTTCTAAAAATAATTTCTTAATAATAAACATGCAAGAATTTCAACAAAACAATGTAGGTAAACTCTTAATAAAAAATTTAACCTTCACCTGTGCCATCTATGACGATAAACGATAACTATTTAAAGTATCCGACTAAATTACAGAATATACAAGTAATTTATGAAACGTAGCAATAACCAGCAATTCTAAGGAATAGTTGTTTATTTTATGCCCAGTATTATAAAAAAAATTCTATGAATTATATTATATTGTATATGAAATGCACATTTTTAACCCTCGAGCGGTTATCTACCATATATCATTTTGTGGAAAATAATTAAATAATTTAAATTTAAAAAATCCTCTCTTCTCTTAAGAAAATATTCTACGAACGCCTCTGCATAGAGTGCAACCAATTTTTCTGCCATATAAAAACAATATATTAGTAATAAAAATTTTAACTATTCCAAAAAATCATATTTTAAACCGGCTTAACAGCTTATTTAATTAATAGTATAGATATAAATAAACAAAGAATCCAATTGAGGAAAAACATTGGTAACAAGATTTTTAACACTAATTTCATACCCACGTTTCTATGGTAATAAATTTAACCATTGTCAAATTAGAGAGAGAAACATAATACTAATGAATTCATCTTTATTTTCATCGATGAATAAAATTATTTTCTTTTGTATTTTCCTTAACAATGTATAATATATCAAGTTTAAATAATGCTGAAATCTTTCGTATACATTTAAATTGGCATAAAATACGGAACAATATGATTAATATAATACCTGCATATACAAAATTCTGCAATTTCTGCGTCAATATAATCTATATTAATATTATAAACGCGAAAGTTACCTTTTCACAGCTAAACAGCTGAACCGATCTTAATGAAATTTGGCAGGGAGATTACTTGCATCATGCAAGGGCATATTTCTATGTCCATGGCCTTCAAACATAGGCATTAAGACTACTATGTATCCCGAAAAATATTAATTACATTTTTTTAAATATACGCAGTAATATTTTGATTCAGTTTTTTCATATACAGAGTGATTCAGCACTGTCGTGCCAAATTTCAACAGTAGATTGAGAAAATTATTTTAAACAAAAAATTTCCAATAAACATGTGTCCGGAAATTGTTCCTTAGGGAACTACAGGCTTCCAAAGATTTTACTAAAAATTAGTTTTAATTTAATATCTATATAGAGAAGCCTTTGTGATAGAATTATGAAATTTAGTATTTGGTTTAGTAATAATATGTGTTATCGATTTCTAATATTAACCAATTATATTTTAGGCCTGGGCTGTATGGGGCCAGTGGGCCCATCGATTTTGATCTTGTAATTGTTTGTTCCTTAATTTTTTTCTTGAGTTGGTACTTTTATCTTAATATATATAAATTACGTGTCACATGTTTGTCCGCGATGGACTCCTAAACTATTTAACCGATTTTAATCAAATTTGTACAGCGTGTGCAGTTTGATCCAACTTAAAAGATAGGATAGCTTACATCTCAATTTATGATCGCAATATTATTTTATTGCAAATTATTTGTCTTTATCTGTTAGCTCCAAACGATTCTAACAGATGGTGACATCTGTTGACTGGATTGAGTAAGTATTCAATAGATGGCGCTATGTCAAACTTCCAAACGTTTCATGTAACCTACAATTTAATAGCATAACCACCACATGTTGCTAAAGTATAGGTTAACCACAGCAACGCGTGGCCGGGTCAGCTAGTAAGATTATATGACACAAAATACACAAAAACATACTTTGCTTGTTTATCATAGGATAAACCGTTTTCGAGAAATATCGATGGAAAAGAAAGCATGCAGAATTAACCTAAATTTCATAATTCTATCAAAAAAGGTTCTCTAGATATTAAATTAAAACTAATTTTTAGTTAAATCTTTGGAAACCTGTAGTTCTCTAAGGATAAATTTTCGGACACATGTTTATTGGAAGTTATTTGCTTAAAATATTTTTCTCAATCTACTGTTCAAGTTTGGCATGGCAGTGCTGAATCATCCTGTATACTTTAGAAAATAATTAATAATAATTTATTATTAATTATAATAATTATAATAATAATAATTTCTTAAATTAGAAATAAACATTACATAAATAACGTATTTGACTCCTCCCTTCCTCCAAAGCCTTAAAAAATTAATGGATGCTTCCGTAAACAAAAATAAATTTTTGTATCTCTTTTTAAACTGCAATTATTTAGTGGAGTTAGTTTTTTTGACTTCTGAGCAATACAATTTACAGTGACAGTTGCAATAGTTAAAATTTCAATTCGATATTAGTAATTAATGTTTCAAAAGTTTTTTTATTGGAAAGTCATAAAGTTTCTTTTTTATCGTTTGAATTAATCATATATTTTTGGTTGTATGCTAAAAATATACATATTTAAAAATATCTCAGAAGTAAATAAATTAGATAACATATTAAAATAATAGTTTTGTTTTAATAAACCTGCCATGAGTGCCACGGAACTTTCTTATACGTATTACGTCGTGTATGTGTATTTTGTAATTGGATAAAACAAATCTTTCTGGTTAACTAATTAAATATATAAAAAAATGAATGGAATATAATTAATAGCAAATAAAATTAGCTACAACTAACAAAAATATAAATTATTATATAGAAAAAAATCTGATCTAAAACTTTTATTATAAACATTTTTTTCTAATTCGTACCGTTTCAAAAATAACTCGAAAAATAAAAAAAATCAACAAGAATAAACATCCATTTCCGGTTATAGGATCATTTACAAATTATAAATTTTTCTTCTCAGATAAATATTGATCCTAAATAGAAAATTTTACCCTTCTATGTTTTGTCGTGGTTGAGTTACAGAATGTCAAAATGGTTTTTACATCAAAATTTCAAATTCGAAAAAAATAACTTTATATAAAAATTTACCTACAAGATTATAAAAATAATACATACTTATAGTTATCTCGTTCAATAGTTAAAATAAATCTTCGACCTTGATATTTTTACAATTGCATTGTTTCAAGTCCAAATTTATTTATAATTCATTTAAATATCTGACGGTGATCTATTGTTCAGTGACAAAATCACTCCACGCATTGAATACGTAATTAGTTATTTAACTATTTCACTAACAAATTATAAAAACGCATCTTTAATCAATTATAGTTAAAAAATATTTTTTAGGTGGGCATATTGCGTGAGATATGTGTGAGTGATCATTTTGGATGGCTCTGTGGAGAGTGTTATGTCTGGTGAGCATTTTGGGTGGGTATGTTAAGTAGGGGAAAGTCGGGTAACCCTGGACGGCGGGTAGCCCCGGACATTTAAAGTTCTAAGAAACCAACCACGTTGCGTAAGTAAAACATTATTTGAAATATGTGCCCTCAAGAGTAAAAACAAATACAACTCAGTTGCGATGTGGACGCCAATTTGTTTACACACTGGTGGGTGTTGTGTTTTCTGCAAAAATTTGTCGTCGCTCCTGTCAAACTTCGGTACATGTTATTAAATATTGTAGAATAAGTAAGTATTCGTACTTGACTATTGTTTAAAGTTGTAGGGCATTTGATATATTTAAAGTGTGTGTGGTATTTGTAACATGTCTTGTACAATTTAAGAGGTGTTTAAAAATGTTCCATGCCAGCAATCGGGTACCCCCGGACAGTGTTTTCAGTTTTGAATTTCGCAGTATTGTTTTAACGAATTATGATCCAATATTACAAGGTCTACTGGACAGTTAATTTGTTTTAAACTGTGACGTCATCGCCAAGAAAAGGTTCGACATAGCACAAAACGGGTTCAAATGCACAAGAATTTATCCTTTCAATCCTAAAATCTTTACTGACATTGATTTTGTATCAGATGTTGCACAAGAAGTTACTTCTAAAGAAAATATTTCTGATCAATCTTTTGCAGCCCATTCTTCATCAATAGTGCCCTCCACTAGTCGAATATCGCCTGCAACTGAATCGGTGCCTTCAACCAGCACAACAAATTTATTATTTAACGTGGGCCCGAAAAACCCAAAAGAGCGAAATTTCAACTTCTTCACATTATAAAAAATATGTAGAGGACAGACAGAAAAGTAAAGACAATAAAAAGGACGAAGCAAAAAAACAAAAAGATAAAGGCTCTAAAAAGACATTGACGGCAAAGAAAGATATTTAAAGTCTTTCTGAAGAAGATCGAGGAAAAAAGATCGAATGAATCATATGTGGAGAAACTTTTGAAGAAGACTGGATTCAGTGCTATTTATTATTATTGTGATGTTTGTAAGGACGAGAAACGATTGGGGCACCATTTATTACTATGTCTGGGGCTACCCGCCATCTTTTGTGTTGCCAAAAAATTAAGGTCAAAGTATTTGTAATATATGTCGGTAAAAAAATTTGTTGTGAATACCTACTAATTTTTAATTAATATGATTGATAAAGGTTCTAGTTTGATTTTAAGATTAAAATAAAAACAGAAAATTTGTTTATTGTGTTTTTTATTTGCAATTTATTTAAGTGTCCATGGCTACCCGAACCTCCCCTATATTGTATGTTGTGTGTGGTGGGCATTTTTTTATTTAAAACTTGTAGAAAAATAATAGTACGTAACATTTGCCTATTATTTTAGTTCAGGGGTTCCCAATCGTTTTCCTGTAGAGACCCCTTTTGTAAGAATGATTTTCTTTAAAGATCCCTTACATTTTTGGATTATAGAAAATCTAAATGTACTACAATTTTATAGAAAAAGTACAAGTAGAAAGCAAAAAAAAAACATAGACTCCTGGAATACTAGAGAGCCTTTTTAAACTTCCATAGATAGACCCCCAATGAGTCCACCTGGTACTCGTTGAGAATCCCTACTTTAGTTTCTGGGACAAAGAATATAACAAAAAAATAATAATTTTTTTAATATCCAGTACATATTAAAAATCTACAAGCTGTCTAAAGAACAAAAACCCTATAAATAAAAAAGATCCAGCATGTGCATAATCTTTCGATTATCACATAAATATTAAATATTTACAAAACATTTAATTTTGGTAGCTTATCGGTTATTCTTCAAGTGCTCTCCTAACTATTATATTATAATCTACTTAATAAGAAAAGATTATACGAAATTAATTATAATCGCATATAATCAAAATTAAACAAAAAAAAGTAAATTATCTCATTTACAATAATCTATAAAACAATATCAATAATTGTCTATTTCTACAAAGATTAGATTATTTATTTTATATTGGTTGGTATATTATATTTATAACGTAAAATAGTTTTCTTATTGTTTAATTATACATTGTATATTATTTATATTACTACGAAATACTATCAGGTATTTTATATTAAAACAACAAACATATGCAGAATGTTACATAGGCGCCGACTTTTCATTTCAGCTGGGGGGGGGGGGCGAGATTTTCATAAGTATTTTTTTTGGGGGGGGGGTCTAAAATTTGCAATATCCAACTTTTGTAATAACGACCAAATGATCACAATGAAATTTAAAATAATGGAAATAAAGGTCTTTCTACCTTAATGTTCTTTAAAAAAATGTTTTTTCAAAAGTTACTTAATTTTAAATTTTTTTTGCGTCAAAAAATTTCAGAAATACAACTAATCGTGCGTTGATTGTAAGAAAATTACAATATTTTTTCAACAAATTATTGAAGTTTGCAGCAAAAATCATCGTAAAACTGACCGCATACAACATTTATTATTTGTAGTTGTATGCCCGGTATTATAAAGAAATTGCATGCAAGAAAATTTGTTTCCATGCAAATTTGCGATTTGCAAACGCTATCTACTAGGAGTCAAATGTAAATGACAACCAATCACAGATTGTAGCTTTAAAATATCAAGACAATTTGACTCCTAGTAGATAGCGTTTGCAAATCGCAAATTTGCATGGAAACAAATAAATTGCTTGTATGCAATTTCTTTATAATACCGGGCAGTAGTGTAGTTTCGGTAAAAAGCGATCAAACTAATTATTTGAAATAATTGAAATGTGGATATTTGTATCTGAAATCTTTTTATTTTTTTATTTGTACAGTAACTTTTTTAATTTACAGAGGCTCACGAAGCGAAAACGACGATTCTAACTGAAAACTTAAATCATAGATTTTTTTTAATACTGATAGTCTAACTAAGCTTTGAAAGGAAACAAAGAAGATGTTTCAGGTATTAATTTCCTTTTTGAAGAAATTTTTAGTGATCATTTTTACTCAAGTTTGAATATTGCACCTATTTATAAAGAAAAAATCTTAATGACAAATGTATCTTTAATTTAAAAGAAACTAGAATGCAGCATCACAGGGGGGGGGGGGCGAAGCCCCCCTGGTATAACATCTAGAGATGCAATCGCCCCCCCTCCTATAGTCGGCGCCAGTGGAATGTTATGTAATTATTATAAATAGTTGAATGTTTATCATATAAATAAAAACTATAAAATCATTATTAAGACTTTAATCATATGATAATTTATAATTAATTTAAAAACGTTTATGGTAATTTACTTATTTAATTTATATTCTTTTCTATTTACCTGTATGTTTTTATAATTTGTTCAAAACATATTACAAATATATTACCTGTCTTCTTTAAAAATGAAAATATGCTTCTTAAGACGTTGCAGTCAAATATATTATTAAAAATAAATATAAACCGTTATTTTTCAATTTATTATTAAGTTAATGCTAGTTTAAGTTATAGACGGGTCTTTTTTTTCTATTAAAATACTTATTTCACCCACCACATTTCCATTCCCCTAATTACAATTTCATAAAACTAATAATATACAGTAGAAACCGGTTATAACGACATCGGTTAATATGGCGTATCGGTTTTAACGACTCGAAATAAAAGTTCAACTGAATCCCATATAATTGCATTTTTTTCGGTTATTACGCAAGGTATATAAAGACAAGGTAGCCTGGTTAGCGCCTTGACCAATCAGCGATGGCGCGGGAATTGACGTCACCACGAAGAGATATTCAAATGTCATAAATGCATAATTGAATATAAATTACAAAAAATTACTTTATTTATTCTTGTTTTCGTATTTTTGATATTTTATCAACACATACCATCAAAGAAGTATAAATTCGACATTGCAAAATCATTAAAAGCTGTCAGAATCACATAACGTATTGCCAACTTAAGAATAGTAAATATGACGTTTCCCGAGAAGACCAAATTGTCTGAAACAGCTTCTTTATGATTTTGCAATGTATTTCTTTGATGGTATCTGTTGATAAAATATCGAAAATACGAAAACAAGAATAAATAAAGTAATTTTTTGTAATTTATATTCAATTATACATTTATGCCATTTGAATATCTCTTCGTGGTGACGTCAATTCCCGCGCCATAGCTGATTGGTCAAGGCGCTAACCAGGCTACCTTGTCTTTATATACCTTGGTTATTACGACTATCCGCTTTTTACGACCAATATGACCGATTTCTTTGATGTCGTTATAACCAGTTTCTACTGTATATAGATATAAAAAACTAATACATAGTTTTAAATAATAAATGGCAGTTGTTAAAATTGAGTTTTTTTATCTTTGCAAATACTTTCTGCAAGTTATTTTCTCCTTTTAAAAAGATGCATATTTAGTAATAATAATAATAATATTAATGAAACTTACTCAAAAACGTGAGTCCAAACATAACAAAGAACCCGGCCAACATCGCCACGTAACTCGCCAATCCATGCCTGCCTTCCGTCTGGAGTACCTCAAAGAACACCACGTACAGTAGCGTACCCGTTGCGAGTCCTTGCAGCACCACCGAGGCAACCCCACTAGCCAATGCTCCTTCTTCACCTCCCGCACTTAGAGCCACGCCGGCACCGATACCCAACGGACTGACTACCGCAAAGAAAAACACGTACAGCAGAGCCAGCGCCGGTCGGATTTCCGATACAGCGAGCTCAACGCCCACACAAAACGCTATAACAAGTTTATGCGCTGCGACCGCACCGAACATGTACCAAACATTAGCTGCAGAGGATTCTAATCCCACTGCGAGACCTTCGAACAGTTCGTGTACGGAGAGGGCAAGAACAACAAGTAGGCCACGAATTCCAGCAACTACAGGATCAGCAACTGCATGACTATGTCCTGAATGTCCTGTTTCTGCTTTGACCAATTCACAAGTTGATTGCGTTGTGGAAGGAGGTTGCTGAGGAAGTCCACAACCGCTCCTACGTACTGAAAGACTTCTGCGAAATGCCACATCGATTTTAGAAGCTTGCTTCTTCTCTCGACTATGTAAATATACATGCACTAGTTCTTCCACGAGGAATATTACGAAGAATCCAACACACATTAGGAGTTCTGGAAGATGGAATTTATAGTTTGGAAGAGTTCCATGTTCTTGCAATTCTGCTATCGCTTCAGATACTTCTGGAAGCAAATGCATGAATGTGGTACAAAGCAGGACACCTCCACCGATAGCTAGAAGTATTGATACTCTGACATCTGCTCTTGCATCACCCGGAGTCCATTTGAACCATCTGGAGAGTCGGGTTGGGATCAAACCAGCAATCAGGGAAGCAGTGAAGAGGACCAGCATTGCTGTGAGTTTCGCTACAACCACTGCATTGAATGTAGATGTAGATTCTGATGCACTTGCATGTTCAACATGATCGTGGTCATGATGATGGTGTTCTTCTGATATAGTCCCCATTTTTGATTTGGTATTTGACACAAGTATTAACAGTTATTTCGCGACCACGTATTATAGATTATAAGTATCACATAAAATACACATTGTATTTTTATAGAACGTGTTTTAGTTTCTTGTATGCACTAAACTGTAGAAAGTAGTTTCTATTAATCAGATCTTGTTTTGTGCTGAGTTTAAGAATGAGTTTTATCGAATCTGAAACAAACAATGAAATGGTTAAGTATGTGAAAATGTATTTATTAAGATAAAGTTTAATTGGCATACGTTTGTAACGTGTTATTAAATTTAAAAAGTCATGGATATTTTTGGAATTATATACATAAATGTCTGTCACCTTTAATTGGTCTCTCTTTGATAATAACACGTAATAAAATATTATCTTAATTGCATAGTTAGCTATTAGTTATATTACCTATGTATATTATATTTACAATTTATTTCCAATTGTGTAAAAAAATGCCATGTCTTTCTTATGGCGGGTGGATAAAAAAATATTGTTTGACGACATAGTAATATGTACCTACCAATCATATAGAAACTATTAAATTAATGAAGTTTTTTTTATGAACCACGCTATCGAAATAATAGCTTGGTAACCGACCATTTAAAGCTGAAATATTTTTTTTATACCTTTTCTTATGCGACCTGTATAACACACCAGTCTTGGATAAAACCCCAGTGTTGAACAATTTTAACTTAAATGTACTAAATTATAAATACAGGCTGTATTTATATATATATATATTCTCCTTCTATGATAACAATTAAGACAAAAAGTTAACAAAAGATACCTCAAAAATGCATCCTTATCAACAAATAGCCATTTTTAGTTTCGTTTTTTAGTCAAGTTTTGTCCGGTATTATAAAGAAATTGCATGCAAGCAATTTGTTTCCATGCAAATTTGCGATTTGCAAACGCTATCTGCTAGGAGTCAAATTGTCTTGATATTTTAAAGCTACAATCTGTGATTGGTTGTCATTTACATTTGACTCCTAGTAGATAGCGTTTGCAAATCGCAAATTTGCATGGAAACAAATTTCCTTGCATGCAATTTCTTTATAATACCGGGTATTAGTAAAGTACGTGTAACAGTAATACAACTGGCTATAGATCTTAGAGGATTCATCTTAAGAGGTTTCTTTATATGAACTTTTTTTCTTACCTTTAATCATAGAAGAAGAATATACATTTATTATTTATAATTTAAAGCATCCGTATTAAGTTAAATTCTGCATGCTTTTTTTCAATCGATATTTCTTGAATACGGTTTATCCTATGACAAATAAGCAAAGTATGTTTTTGCGTATTTTGTGTCATATAACCTTAAATAAATGCCCAACTTTATAAAAAAATTAAAAAACAAAAAATACTAAATAAAAATCGATGGGTCCACTGACTCCATATACCAATCCCTAGTCTAAATTATAACTAGAAATATGAGAAATCGATAACACTTATTATTACTAAACAGTAATAAAAACTCATTTTGTGCAAAATCTTTGGAAGGCTGTAGTTCCCTAACGAAAAATTTCCGGGCACATGTTTATTGGAAGTTTTTTGCTTAAAATATTTTTCTCAATCTACTGTTTAAGTTTGGCACGACAGTGTCTTAATCATTCTGTATTTGTTGATATTTGATTACTGCCATTACATGATATTTATCTAAATAATTTAACTGTCTTACAACGTGATTTGATGATAATTGATCATTTTGTTTATAAACAGTGGACAATTAATGAATTATCAAAAAAGTGTATTTTCTTATGAAATGCTTTACATTGTTTTAAATTTTATGACTTTATTTTATAACGTTTGTGTAATAGTACTTATCAATTTATAATCATTAGTAAGTGTTCATCAATGGGTATTCATAACTGGTTTTACTTTGTCTATTACTGGAGAAAAAACATATAATAAAATAAAAGGCTATAATTTAAAAAATAAACTATATTTGCGGATTTTTGTATATATAGTAATATAGGTTCATGAGAATTACAAAAAAGTAGCTCACCACTCTAAAAAAACAACAGTGCGTTGATGTCAGTATCTTACTTATATGTAATAATATTAATAAGAATAATTTTATTTAAATATAAATAATGTTATATTAAAATATTCTATTATTTAAAGAAAAACATTGTTTATTTATTACAAATAAAAGTTTTATTATATAATCTATTAAGAAGTATCCATTTAAAAATTTCACTTATTTTAATAAATATATTACATTCTACATGACATTAAGTTAGACAGCAATTTGTGATTTATAATAATTATAGTGCATGTGGTAAAAATATTAACAAATATAAATACAATTACTGTGATTATTATGAAAGAAAACAATAGACTCAAATTATCGAAAGTCGGAAGTAAATTAAGCTAAGTAAGCACTCTTATTGTAAGTCAATATTAAATAATAATAATTTCAACGTTCATATTTTAAAATTTAAACGAGTGTTGATTTTTTCGTTAATACATAAAATAAATATTCTATAATGCACAATTATTTTTTAATTAATTTTAAAAATTAAATTAAAATTAATCGTGCGTTAAAAGGTTAAACTACAATTAAAACAGTATCAACTGGAAAGTGAACAATTCTTTCATTTCTTCGAAAAATAATTTACATACAAACCAGGGTCGTAGCTTCCGTGGTCGTGGAATGATTGGGGAAAGTCAAAAATGAATGTTTGTGGATTTTACTTTCTTTTCAGAATCAATGTAATTGAAAAAAAAAACCGATTTAAAATAATTAAATCTAACACCTCGTATATAGAAAACATTCGATTTGGCTTTGGTCTAAATCAGGGATTTCCAATGGAGTCCTGGTGTACCTCCTGGGGGTCTTTGGAAGTTTAAAAAGGGTCTATAGTATTCCAGGGGTTTATTATATAAAAAAAATTAAATTGAAATATAATTGCAATGATTTTTTATTTTACTTTTCAACTTTATTTATGGAAATCTAAAAATGTAAAGGAGTCTTTAAAGAAAATTATTCTATTAAAAGAGGTTTATATAGGGAAAAATGTTGAGAACTCTTGATCTAAATCAAATTCTTTATAATACCGAACGTATAAAAGACATGGCAAATGTTTTAACAGTTTAACTAGCATGAGACTGATATATAAGATAATAAGCTTTCAATCGTTATTATTTGTTTTTAAAGTTGAGTGTACCAAAAATTACTGCAATGCCAAAAATGATATACCATACACCAGTGGTTCCCAAAGTGTGCGCCGTGGCGCCCTGGGAAGTCACGGCGTCTTTTATACAGGGGCGCCGCGGATCGGCAATTGTTTAACTTGTTCATTACTATAGTAGGTCATGCTTTGACTTAGGTATAGACGCCATAGTTTAAAAAGGGCGTCGGACGTCGAAAGAGATTGGGAACCACTGCTTTATACGCATAAAAAATGTAGGAAAAGGTTGCTAATATCGTACCACTTTTTCGTTTTTTCATTCTAGCGGACTCAATAGATTATTGGCAAAATTTGCATTGTTATAAATATTAATATTGTTGTTATACATATATAAAACATGGGTTATCTTACAAGGGAACCTTTTCAAATCGAAAATTCGTATCGAGTTTAAACTTTGTATATAGTTAGAGGAGGTCAAGATAAGTAAGAAAAAAATATCTTAGCTGCGGTAAAACGGTTTAAGGGGGTGAAACACCCCTATGAAAATGTGCAAAATAATCATATTTTTTCAAATAACTCTGAAACTAATGAAAATTTAAAAAAATCTACAATACAAAATTTTCATAAATTTTTTATGCTCTTTTGAATGACGATAGTCAAAATTCGATAGAGCATAAAAATCATGAAAATTTTGTATTGTAGATTTTTTTAAATTTTCATTGGTTTCAGAGTTATTTGAAAAACTATGATTATTTTGCACATTTTCATAGGGATGTTTCACCCCCTTAAACCGTTTTACTGCAGCTAAGATTTTATATCTTGACCTCCTCTATCTATATACAAATTTTAAACTCGATACGAATTTTCGAATTGAAAAAGTTCCCTTGTTAGTCCAAGATAGTATTTTTCCTGTGTGCCATACTCAGTGCTGGATTAAGGGGGGGTAAAGGGGCTACAGCCCCGGGCCCCACTTACTCCAGGGGCCCCGTACGCCTTTGGAATAACCCAAGTAACCCAAGTAACTCAAGTAACTTCAAGCGACCTAGCTAGAGCAATTTTTTACAACTTTTAATCTACAAAACCCAAGTTTCTATCTTAAAACGCGTTAAGAATATGTATAGATCTACAATGACTGATTATAGATTGTCGTCATTAGCCAGACTTAGTATTGAAAGCGAAATTCTCCGATCACTCAATTTTGATGATGTTATAAGTGAATTCGCTGAATCGAAATCAAGAAAAAAGTATTTTTAATTGTTAATTTGTTTTAATAAAAATTATTTGTTCTATTCATGCAACGTAAAAATTGTTTTATTTTTTTTACTTTCGTTCCTCTATTCTACTGATTTACTTAGGATGTTTATCTGCTTTCAAGCTCTCTTTCCTACTGGACTACTTGGGTTATGATAGGTTACGTGGGTTACTTAATGTTCTTGGGATGCTGTTGCGTAATCATAGGGCCCCATTTTACTTTTAGCCCCAGGCCCCACGAAGGCTTAATCCGGCACTGGCCATACTACTTGTCTGCTAAAAAAAAATAACTACATACACCATTAAAAAGTCCATACTTAACGTTTCAATTTCAAAATAAACATAATATTATTAAAGTTATTTTTAGCGTGGATCTGCAATTCAATCAGCGAGTAAAAAGAACAAAAACAAGTACACCAGCTGCATACAGAGTTTACTGTGTTGTTTATATATTACATCACAGTCACCCCCACATTGCGCCAAACTGGTTTTAAAGAAATTGCAGAATTTCTCGCTAAAATCGTACATTTATCTACTTGTTCTAACGATACTAACGAATATAAGTTTTATAACAATAACTAAGGTAGTGGCATCAGTCTTGAACGCTTTAAGAGCAAAGTATATTGTTATTTAGGGATGATGCTACTTTTCATTAATTCTCATGAATTCATGTTACTAATAAAACAACTACCCTATTTATTAAATCAATCTAATTACCGAAACCTACAAATATATAGTTTGTTTTTTTTAAATAGTTTTTTATTTTGTATATGTTTTTTCTCCAGTAATGAACACTTGCTAAAGATTACTAAATTATTAGACTACCACAGAAATGTTATAAAATATAGAGTCGGAAAATTTAAAACAATGTAAAATATTTACATAAGAAAATACACTTTTCTTGATAGTGTGCAAGAACCATGATAATTATTTGTCCACTGTTTTTAAACAAAATGATCAATTATCATCAAATCACGCTGTAAGACAGTTAAATGTATTTATACAGGATGATTCAGCACTGTCGTGCCAAACTTTCTACAAGTTTAAACAGTAGATTAAGAAATATATTTTAAGAAAAAATCTTCCAATAAACATGTGTTCGGAAATTTTTCGTTAGGGAACTACAGCCCTCCAAAGATTTTGCTCAAAATGAGTTTTTATTTAATATCTAGAGAACCCTTTGTGATAAAATTATGAAATTTTGTATTCTGTTTAGTAATAATAATTGTTATTGATTTCTCGCATTAAACAATTATAATTTAGACCAGGGATGTATGGGGCGTGGGCCCATCGATTTTTATCTAGTATTTTTTGTTCTTTAATTTATTTACAAAATTGGGCACTTATTTAAGGATATATGACACAAAATACACAAAAATATACTTTGCTTATTTGTCTTAGGATAAACCGTTTTCGAGAAATATCGATGGAAAAGAAAGCGTGCAGAATTTAACTTAATACCGATGCTTCAAATTACATATAATAAATTTATATTCTTGTTCTATGATAAAAAATAAGACAAAAAGTTAACAAAAAGTGCATCCTTATCAACAAATAGCAATTTTAGTTTCGTTTTTTAGTCAAGTTAGTAAGATACGTTTAACAGGAATAAAACTGGCTATAGATCTTAGAGGATTCATGTTAGGAGGTTTCTTTATATGAACTTTTTTTCTTACCTTTAATAATAGAACAAGAATGTAAATCTATTATTTGTAATTTGAAGCATCCGTATTAAGTTAAACTCTGCAATATTATCTTTACCATCGTATTTCTCGTAAACAGTTGATCTTATGATAAATCAATAAAGTATATTTATATGTATTTTGTGACATGTGACCTTATAAAAGTACCAAACATTAGAAAAATATTAAGAATAAAAAAATACTAGATAAAAATCGATGGGCCCTTTGGCCCCATATATCCCTGGTCTAAATTATAATTGTTTAATGCGGGAAATCGATAACACTTATTATTACTAAACAGAATACCAAATTTCATAATTTTATCACAAAGAGTTATCTAGATATTAAATAAAAACTCATTTTGATGAAAATCTTTGGAGGGCTGTAGTTCCCTAACGACACATGTTTTTGGAAGTTTTTTGCTTAAACTATTTTTCTCAATCTAGTGTTTAAGTTTGGCTCGACAGTGCTGAATCACCTGTATATTAATATCCAGTAATAGTAATCAAATATCAATAATTATATCTAATTCAGTACATTTTATTTAAAAATGTTCAATATTGGGGTATTAGCCTGGGTGCCTGATCTTATAATTATATTGCAAAATCTCTCAGTATCTAATGTCTAGTGAATATGATATCTTGAATGGCTAAATTCAGATCAAAATCTAACTGGCCGTTTTTATTTAATATTTACACCAAAAGAAAAAAGTAAAATATATAATTCAAAATCGGTTATGTTATTCGACAATTTGATTCATGCTTAGCACTTTGATGGAATAGCGATAAAGTTTCTTGTAATTAAACTCATATTGTTTTACAAATTTTCGAGTTTATTTGGGACAAATAAGCAGAAAAACAATTCTAAATACAGTTATCTCTCTATTTACGCGGATTTACTTTTGTGCGAATGAAAAAGTTTGGAAAAAGGGTGGAAAGACTTAAAAAAACAAGACAATGGAGGAATTTATATTGCTCTATTTATGCGCTGTTTACATGGAATCAATTAACTTTGTGAATGGTGGGATTTCTATACTATCATATTGTCTTTAATATACTCAAAAATTATATAGTAAGGGATTTCATGCATTATACCAAGTATCTTTTCTGAAAATATTTTATTGTCATATGTACCTACATATGTATATTAACGGAACGTCTCCTTAATCTGTTATTTGTGACAAAAAAAGGTAGCCGAAAAAATCAGCGTTGACAATTAATATTTAGGCTATGCTCTATGAACTTTAAATTTAACGTATATTTTAAATAGCAATTTTCACGTTTTGTTGAAAATACTACTTTTCTCTCAATTTTCCCCGTTTTGCCTTTATATCAGAGTTTCCCAACGCAGTGGCGTCACTAGTGTTGGTGTCACCCAGTGCGGTAACTCATGGTGTCATTCGTCAGTGCCGACTATGATGCCGTCAGCACTAATTATGTCAAGCTTTAATTTTGAAGACCTTTTTTTTTGTCAAAAATTGTAAGAAGTTGAGAACTAACAATCGTATATGTGTTGTGATGTTTTGCATTTTGGTGTCACCCCTTGTGATGGTGTAACCCGGTGCGGTCCGCACCCCCCTAGTGACGCAACTGTCCCAACGTGGTCTATGTGAACCCCCTGGGGGTCTATAGTACACCAGGGGTCTATAGGGGGTCTACGGAAAATTTGTATGTTTTGAAATTCGATGAAAGAGCAAACAAATGGTCATTTACAATAACACGAACAAAAAAAAATTATAGGAGGGGTCTATGAACTTTGTCATTCCTTCAAAAGGGGTCTATGTGCAAAAAAGGTTAGAAACCCCTGCTATATATTATGACTTTTTCTGGTAGTTTTTTTTATATTAATAATTAATAATATAAATTCCATCTCCGCAGAAAATCGATTTTCTGTAAAAAAATTTTATGTTAAATCGATTTTCTGCGGAGATAGAATTTATAAACACAAAAAAACAGATTGAGGGGGCGTTCCGTTAATATTTCAATTTCAACGAACGCCCTAATGTACACACACGTATGTATGCATAATGTATATGTGATATTTATTTTGCAAGACAGATTATTCTAACCTTGAATAATGCGGAATTCAAAATATCTTTTATTTGCAAATGCAAATCAGATAAGACAAAACAAAATTTAGTATTTTTTTCAATTGCAAAAAATTGACACTTTATTCGATTACTATTTTTTTAGCTGGTTTTTTGATGACTTACTTAATATTTTTATTTTCAAAATCTCTAGAATATTTTGATCAAAATATACAATTTTCCTTTAAAAGTATTTAAGAGAAAAGTGTGTTTGCCCTCCCTCTAGTATAATATTGATAAAACATACTTACTTTTATTATTGTCATTAATTACTTTTTTTTAAATTTATTTGTTTTGTCTTCTGTAACCCAGAGGTCTATGTTTAGCAATCTATTTATTTGGAAGTTTTGAGCTCACATTTTATATATTTTCTTCAATGATAGGACAAAAAATAACTAATACTATAGTTTAAATATATAAAAATAAAAAATTATAATAAAACAGTATGCATGTCATTATTTGTACCTATTAGGTATTATTATTTATAATTACACATACATATTTGGTGCTATCAGTTTCCAAAAATATTTACATAGATAATTATTATAGAATTAATTATTCAATAGATATTACGATTATTTATAATCTAAATGTTCGTCACAACTGATTATCTTTTTTTATTTAAATAAAACATTTTTTCTAAATAACTTTGACTACTTGCATCATTTTGTGAACTATGAAGGTAGTGTCTTATTAATAAAATATTGTGTATTCTGTTAATTTAAATACATACGATCAAATAAACTAGAGTTATCGCAAGAAAAAATTGATCTTGAGATTTAATTTTGTTTTGAGAGTCCCTGAATCGAGTAAATACGTTGGCAAAACTGTAAAATTAACAAACAAACTTTAAAAATTAAAATTCTTGTATATTTTAAATGTGTACGTTTTTTTAAGAGTATCACCATACCGGAAATGAATTTTTATTCTTGTTAATTTTTCTCAACTATTTCTTCACGGTGCGTAATACAAATAGTAATATATCAAAATTTTGCATTAGGGTCGTTTTTATTACACCTAAACAAACTATGGATTGAACTCCATCTTTTTGGAATTAAAAGTATTTTTATGAAAAATATATATTTTATATAATATACCACGAGGTGAGTCATATCAGGTGGAACAAACTTGAACAGTTGATCGAGAAAAATATTTCAAGCAAAAAAGTTCGTATAAACATGTGTCCGGAACTTCTTCGTGAGGGAGCTACAAACCCTCAAATATTTTTTTCTAAAATTATTTTTTAATTAATTAATATCTGGAGACCCCATTATGATATAGTGAAATTTGATACCCGGTTAAGTGTAATGAGTATTTGAACTAGGGATGTATATTTTAAGAATGACCCATATTCACGAATTTGTTTTGCATGTCTAAAATTACTGCATCAAGTTGTTACAGATACTTCAAATGTTATTTTTCTCTTAATATACAAATGACTGACGTCTTATGATTTGTAACAAAAGTTTAACTTCTCGGTTCCTTGATCTAGATTTTATGTTTTGATATACATTCAAATTTTTATTATTATTGAAGTACAAGGTTGAAATAAATTAAAAGTTATAAAAATAAATATACATTCATATTTAGTTAATCTTTTATATTTTATATCTGCATCCAACAAAAATATAGAAAAACCACATTATTTGATTATTTATATACAGTGTAATATTTAATCAATTTAATTATATTTTATCTCATAGCGTCATATTGGCGTTGCAAAAAAATTATTTAATTAAATAGAAATATCAGATACGGGAATGAACGTAAATATGTACATATGTATGTATTATATAATATTATGACATTCACTAAATTTTTTTTATAAATAAATTTTTGACAGCTCGATAATTCTTATTTAAAAATAAATAATATCGGTACATATAAATGAATGAAATAATATGATACTATATTTATTAAAATATCAAATATCTGTTGATACTTTTAAATAAACAAAAAGAACATTATTCATTCAAAATTAAAAAATAAATAATATTAAATAAACAAACTCACTAGATATTTAAAAAAAAACACTACACATCTACCAAAAAACAAGAAACTATCAAAAAATACAAAAAAAATCTACAATCAACCACTATCTCGCAATCTAAACAATAAACAAAACATTAAACTCGCGGGAAAGCCGGTCGCGTATATTTATCACACAACCTGCTACACACACACCTGTGCACGTGAAAGTGCGTTGCTGTGAGCCGTGGGGCCGCCGCCCCGGCTTATATACCCCCTCCTCCTGCTTAGCGAAATCCACGGCGCTATTAAGAGATAAAACTAAGTGCGCTACTCACTGATCGAGATATACAAACGCTTTATGCATATAAAGCGTAAAAATAGAGATTATAATTATTTTATTATTAATTGTTAATTTAATGTAATTTATGCTCATTGTTTTAACAAAAAGTGTACAAATATAATGATGTATAAAAGTCATGTGCTGGCCAAATCATTTTGAGTTATGTAATAAACATATGGTTGGATAACTATTCAGTTTTGTAGTGAATTTCATAATGAAGAAAACTGATTTTTAGGGTTCCGTAGAAAACTAGGAACCCTTATAGTTTCTCCTTGTCCGTCCGTCTGTTCGTCTTATAAGTTCGACATAATTTGGTATACGGTCGTAGATTGATTACCCAAATGATTTTTGAAAAAAAAAATTTTTTAGACCTCCTTTCCATAAAATGAAGTCACTTTAAACTAAAAATACACCTTAACCACAAAATTTATGTCACTCGACACGTGTTTCGACTTCACAAGAAGTCCTCATCAGGAGCCTAACGATTCCAGACTGATATAGTCTTGGTCAGAACCTATATATATACTAAAAGGACTTATCACGCTTCAATGATTCAGACCAATCAACGGCAAGGTCTAGAAGGATTGAAGCTGGGATAGGTCCAGTACCTCCATTAAAAATACTATTCTTATCCCTCAAGATTTCTAAGCTTTCTGCTGCGTCTAATTGATTATTATTGCACGTTTTAATTAATTTTAAATTATTAATGTCCGTTTTATGATTTAATGTAGTCATATGATGAGCTACGCTAGATTTATCCACCCGATTGTATTTAAGGTGAGCCATGTGCTCTTTAAATCTAATGTTTATAGATCTCCTAGTTTGGCCTAAATAACTTTTTTCGCAATTTAAACAGCTAATTTTATAAATACCGGATTTATCATTTACTTCTATTTTATCTTTGGGGTTACCTAGGAGAGTTTTAATGTTATTATTATTAGAAAAAGCTAATTTAAAATCAAATTTCTTAAACATTCTGGACAACCCTTTGGTGGTCTTGTCAAACGGGAGTTTAATGTAGTTTTTAGGTTCTTCTTTAATTTCTTTAGTTAGAGTAATGTCTTGGAGACGATTTAGTTTAGAATGTTTTTTATTTAAAATGTTATTTATAATTTGTTTATTAAAACCATTGAATTCCGCAATCTCTTGGATGTATTTAAATTCTTTATTAAATCTTTCTTGAGTTAAAGGGATATTAATTAATCTATGGACCATCGTATTAAATGCCGCAATTTTATGTTGGTAGTGGTGATTAGAGTCAAAAGTTATGTATCGTTTAGTAGTAGTATCTTTCCGGTAGATATCAAATTCTAAAATATTATTATTTCTTATTATTAATGTGTCAAGAAAAGGTAGTTTCCCATCTTTTTCTATTTCACATGTAAATTTAATACTTTGAAATTGCGCGTTCATGTCGTTAATGAAATCATTTAAATTATTATTTTTATTATCAAAAATCGCGAAAATATCATCGACGTACCTGTACCAGATTTTAGGAAAATATTTAAATTTCTTTTTAAAGCTGTGTTCGAGATTACCCATGAACAGATTAGCCAGAAACGGTGATAAACAATTGCCCATAGCCGTGCCTTCTGTTTGTTTATAAAATTTATTATTAAATTGAAAATAGTTTTGGTCCATGCAAAGTTCAGTTAAATTAATGAGTTCTTCGATCTCTGAATTATTAAAATTGTTTTTAAGTAGGAGTTCTTTTAAATATTTAAGAGTTTCTTTAATGGGTACGCTAGGGAATAAAGCTGTGACGTCAAAGGAAACTAATATGTCTGAGTCATATAATTTAAGATCTTTAATTTGGTTTACGAAATCTATGCTGTTTTTAATCTCAAAGGATTCCGGTTTAATTTCTAGATTACTGAATTTACTGTTAAGCCATTTGGATATTAAGTAGGTAGGTGAGTTAATGCCGGACACTATGGGACGTAAAGTTTTACCTGGCTTGTGAATTTTAGGGAGACCGTACATTTTTGGTATTACAGGGTTAGAAATATTTAATTTAAATTTATTTAATTTATCTAAAATAGTAGTACAATTATTTAAGATGTTTTTACTTTGCTTAATCATTTTGTTTATCGGATTTGATTTAATTACTTCGTAAGGACCTTCCTGTATTAGTTTTTCAACTCTATTATTATAATCGTCTTTATCCAGAATTACTATCGCGTTACCTTTATCTGCTTTTAAGTAGAAACAATTTTTATTTTTAAGATTTTTAGTTATTTTATAGTTGATATTATACTGGTTGTAATTTTTGTTATTATTAAGATTTTCTATGATTATGTTTTTGGCATTGTTACGTATAGCGCTTTTAGTTTTTTCGTCTTTATATTTAATCGCGCTTTCTATACCGATAACTATTTCGTCAATAGGAGGTGTCGAATAATTTAAATTGAATTTAAGTCCTTTGTTTAGTAAGTTTAATTCCTCAGGTTTAAAAGTTATGCTAGATTCATTTATAACTAATGGTTGTTCCGTAGTTTTAGAGATTGACGGTTTAGTAGCTTTTGTTAAATTTTCCAATTTTAAATTCTGTTTATCTGATTTAGTTTTAGCTTTATTATCAATGGCATCATACATTTTACGCGTGAAATGGATCCATTCCTCGTGTTCAATGCGGTCAAGATCCTTGGTTAAAATTAAATAAAGTTTATAAGCTTCTATTTCAAGTTTAGATAATTTACTGTATAGATTTTTAATTTCTAGATTAAGCCATTTCTTTTTTGCGGTTTCTATGGATTTGACGGCCGAATGTGTTTTAACTTTACATTTTAAATTATTATTTATAAACGAAGGAAATATATTATTAGATTTGCAGTTGCGAAGAAACCTAAGGTCTAGCCTAGTAAAATTAATGATGGTACTTACCCTCGAGTAGCGATTCCGTTCACTTGACCGGTTAGCCATACTTCTTACTTGAAAAACGGAGAAACTGTGGTTTCTTAGTCACTTTAAACTAAAAATACACCTTAACCACAAAATTTATGTCACTCGACACGTGTTTCGACTTCACAAGAAGTCCTCATCAGGAGCCTAACGATTCCAGTTAACGAACCGGAATCCTTTGAGATTAAAAACAGCATAGATTTCGTAAACCAAATTAAAGATCTTAAATTATATGACTCAGACATATTAGTTTCCTTTGACGTCACAGCTTTATTCCCTAGCGTACCCATTAAAGAAACTCTTAAATATTTAAAAGAACTCCTACTTAAAAACAATTTTAATAATTCAGAGATCGAAGAACTCATTAATTTAACTGAACTTTGCATGGACCAAAACTATTTTCAATTTAATAATAAATTTTATAAACAAACAGAAGGCACGGCTATGGGCAATTGTTTATCACCGTTTCTGGCTAATCTGTTCATGGGTAATCTCGAACACAGCTTTAAAAAGAAATTTAAATATTTTCCTAAAATCTGGTACAGGTACGTCGATGATATTTTCGCGATTTTTGATAATAAAAATAATAATTTAAATGATTTCATTAACGACATGAACGCGCAATTTCAAAGTATTAAATTTACATGTGAAATAGAAAAAGATGGGAAACTACCTTTTCTTGACACATTAATAATAAGAAATAATAATATTTTAGAATTTGATATCTACCGGAAAGATACTACTACTAAACGATACATAACTTTTGACTCTAATCACCACTACCAACATAAAATTGCGGCATTTAATACGATGGTCCATAGATTAATTAATATCCCTTTAACTCAAGAAAGATTTAATAAAGAATTTAAATACATCCAAGAGATTGCGGAATTCAATGGTTTTAATAAACAAATTATAAATAACATTTTAAATAAAAAACATTCTAAACTAAATCGTCTCCAAGACATTACTCTAACTAAAGAAATTAAAGAAGAACCTAAAAACTACATTAAACTCCCGTTTGACAAGACCACCAAAGGGTTGTCCAGAATGTTTAAGAAATTTGATTTTAAATTAGCTTTTTCTAATAATAATAACATTAAAACTCTCCTAGGTAACCCCAAAGATAAAATAGAAGTAAATGATAAATCCGGTATTTATAAAATTAGCTGTTTAAATTGCGAAAAAAGTTATTTAGGCCAAACTAGGAGATCTATAAACATTAGATTTAAAGAGCACATGGCTCACCTTAAATACAATCGGGTGGATAAATCTAGCGTAGCTCATCATATGACTACATTAAATCATAAAACGGACATTAATAATTTAAAATTAATTAAAACGTGCAATAATAATCAATTAGACGCAGCAGAAAGCTTAGAAATCTTGAGGGATAAGAATAGTATTTTTAATGGAGGTACTGGACCTATCCCAGCTTCAATCCTTCTAGACCTTGCCGTTGATTGGTCTGAATCATTGAAGCGTGATAAGTCCTTTTAGTATATATATAGGTTCTGACCAAGACTATATCAGTCTGGAATCGTTAGGCTCCTGATGAGGACTTCTTGTGAAGTCGAAACACGTGTCGAGTGACATAAATTTTGTGGTTAAGGTGTATTTTTAGTTTAAAGTGACTAAGAAACCACAGTTTCTCCGTTTTTCAAGTAAGAAGTATGGCTAACCGGTCAAGTGAACGGAATCGCTACTCGAGGGTAAGTACCATCATTAATTTTACTAGGCTAGACCTTAGGTTTCTTCGCAACTGCAAATCTAATAATATATTTCCTTCGTTTATAAATAATAATTTAAAATGTAAAGTTAAAACACATTCGGCCGTCAAATCCATAGAAACCGCAAAAAAGAAATGGCTTAATCTAGAAATTAAAAATCTATACAGTAAATTATCTAAACTTGAAATAGAAGCTTATAAACTTTATTTAATTTTAACCAAGGATCTTGACCGCATTGAACACGAGGAATGGATCCATTTCACGCGTAAAATGTATGATGCCATTGATAATAAAGCTAAAACTAAATCAGATAAACAGAATTTAAAATTGGAAAATTTAACAAAAGCTACTAAACCGTCAATCTCTAAAACTACGGAACAACCATTAGTTATAAATGAATCTAGCATAACTTTTAAACCTGAGGAATTAAACTTACTAAACAAAGGACTTAAATTCAATTTAAATTATTCGACACCTCCTATTGACGAAATAGTTATCGGTATAGAAAGCGCGATTAAATATAAAGACGAAAAAACTAAAAGCGCTATACGTAACAATGCCAAAAACATAATCATAGAAAATCTTAATAATAACAAAAATTACAACCAGTATAATATCAACTATAAAATAACTAAAAATCTTAAAAATAAAAATTGTTTCTACTTAAAAGCAGATAAAGGTAACGCGATAGTAATTCTGGATAAAGACGATTATAATAATAGAGTTGAAAAACTAATACAGGAAGGTCCTTACGAAGTAATTAAATCAAATCCGATAAACAAAATGATTAAGCAAAGTAAAAACATCTTAAATAATTGTACTACTATTTTAGATAAATTAAATAAATTTAAATTAAATATTTCTAACCCTGTAATACCAAAAATGTACGGTCTCCCTAAAATTCACAAGCCAGGTAAAACTTTACGTCCCATAGTGTCCGGCATTAACTCACCTACCTACTTAATATCCAAATGGCTTAACAGTAAATTCAGTAATCTAGAAATTAAACCGGAATCCTTTGAGATTAAAAACAGCATAGATTTCGTAAACCAAATTAAAGATCTTAAATTATATGACTCAGACATATTAGTTTCCTTTGACGTCACAGCTTTATTCCCTAGCGTACCCATTAAAGAAACTCTTAAATATTTAAAAGAACTCCTACTTAAAAACAATTTTAATAATTCAGAGATCGAAGAACTCATTAATTTAACTGAACTTTGCATGGACCAAAACTATTTTCAATTTAATAATAAATTTTATAAACAAACAGAAGGCACGGCTATGGGCAATTGTTTATCACCGTTTCTGGCTAATCTGTTCATGGGTAATCTCGAACACAGCTTTAAAAAGAAATTTAAATATTTTCCTAAAATCTGGTACAGGTACGTCGATGATATTTTCGCGATTTTTGATAATAAAAATAATAATTTAAATGATTTCATTAACGACATGAACGCGCAATTTCAAAGTATTAAATTTACATGTGAAATAGAAAAAGATGGGAAACTACCTTTTCTTGACACATTAATAATAAGAAATAATAATATTTTAGAATTTGATATCTACCGGAAAGATACTACTACTAAACGATACATAACTTTTGACTCTAATCACCACTACCAACATAAAATTGCGGCATTTAATACGATGGTCCATAGATTAATTAATATCCCTTTAACTCAAGAAAGATTTAATAAAGAATTTAAATACATCCAAGAGATTGCGGAATTCAATGGTTTTAATAAACAAATTATAAATAACATTTTAAATAAAAAACATTCTAAACTAAATCGTCTCCAAGACATTACTCTAACTAAAGAAATTAAAGAAGAACCTAAAAACTACATTAAACTCCCGTTTGACAAGACCACCAAAGGGTTGTCCAGAATGTTTAAGAAATTTGATTTTAAATTAGCTTTTTCTAATAATAATAACATTAAAACTCTCCTAGGTAACCCCAAAGATAAAATAGAAGTAAATGATAAATCCGGTATTTATAAAATTAGCTGTTTAAATTGCGAAAAAAGTTATTTAGGCCAAACTAGGAGATCTATAAACATTAGATTTAAAGAGCACATGGCTCACCTTAAATACAATCGGGTGGATAAATCTAGCGTAGCTCATCATATGACTACATTAAATCATAAAACGGACATTAATAATTTAAAATTAATTAAAACGTGCAATAATAATCAATTAGACGCAGCAGAAAGCTTAGAAATCTTGAGGGATAAGAATAGTATTTTTAATGGAGGTACTGGACCTATCCCAGCTTCAATCCTTCTAGACCTTGCCGTTGATTGGTCTGAATCATTGAAGCGTGATAAGTCCTTTTAGTATATATATAGGTTCTGACCAAGACTATATCAGTCTGGAATCGTTAGGCTCCTGATGAGGACTTCTTGTGAAGTCGAAACACGTGTCGAGTGACATAAATTTTGTGGTTAAGGTGTATTTTTAGTTTAAAGTGACTAAGAAACCACAGTTTCTCCGTTTTTCAAGTAAGAAGTATGGCTAACCGGTCAAGTGAACGGAATCGCTACTCGAGGGTAAGTACCATCATTAATTTTACTAGGCTAGACCTTAGGTTTCTTCGCAACTGCAAATCTAATAATATATTTCCTTCGTTTATAAATAATAATTTAAAATGTAAAGTTAAAACACATTCGGCCGTCAAATCCATAGAAACCGCAAAAAAGAAATGGCTTAATCTAGAAATTAAAAATCTATACAGTAAATTATCTAAACTTGAAATAGAAGCTTATAAACTTTATTTAATTTTAACCAAGGATCTTGACCGCATTGAACACGAGGAATGGATCCATTTCACGCGTAAAATGTATGATGCCATTGATAATAAAGCTAAAACTAAATCAGATAAACAGAATTTAAAATTGGAAAATTTAACAAAAGCTACTAAACCGTCAATCTCTAAAACTACGGAACAACCATTAGTTATAAATGAATCTAGCATAACTTTTAAACCTGAGGAATTAAACTTACTAAACAAAGGACTTAAATTCAATTTAAATTATTCGACACCTCCTATTGACGAAATAGTTATCGGTATAGAAAGCGCGATTAAATATAAAGACGAAAAAACTAAAAGCGCTATACGTAACAATGCCAAAAACATAATCATAGAAAATCTTAATAATAACAAAAATTACAACCAGTATAATATCAACTATAAAATAACTAAAAATCTTAAAAATAAAAATTGTTTCTACTTAAAAGCAGATAAAGGTAACGCGATAGTAATTCTGGATAAAGACGATTATAATAATAGAGTTGAAAAACTAATACAGGAAGGTCCTTACGAAGTAATTAAATCAAATCCGATAAACAAAATGATTAAGCAAAGTAAAAACATCTTAAATAATTGTACTACTATTTTAGATAAATTAAATAAATTTAAATTAAATATTTCTAACCCTGTAATACCAAAAATGTACGGTCTCCCTAAAATTCACAAGCCAGGTAAAACTTTACGTCCCATAGTGTCCGGCATTAACTCACCTACCTACTTAATATCCAAATGGCTTAACAGTAAATTCAGTAATCTAGAAATTAAACCGGAATCCTTTGAGATTAAAAACAGCATAGATTTCGTAAACCAAATTAAAGATCTTAAATTATATGACTCAGACATATTAGTTTCCTTTGACGTCACAGCTTTATTCCCTAGCGTACCCATTAAAGAAACTCTTAAATATTTAAAAGAACTCCTACTTAAAAACAATTTTAATAATTCAGAGATCGAAGAACTCATTAATTTAACTGAACTTTGCATGGACCAAAACTATTTTCAATTTAATAATAAATTTTATAAACAAACAGAAGGCACGGCTATGGGCAATTGTTTATCACCGTTTCTGGCTAATCTGTTCATGGGAATCTCGAACACAGCTTTAAAAAGAAATTTAAATATTTTCCTAAAATCTGGTACAGGTACGTCGATGATATTTTCGCGATTTTTGATAATAAAAATAATAATTTAAATGATTTCATTAACGACATGAACGCGCAATTTCAAAGTATTAAATTTACATGTGAAATAGAAAAAGATGGGAAACTACCTTTTCTTGACACATTAATAATAAGAAATAATAATATTTTAGAATTTGATATCTACCGGAAAGATACTACTACTAAACGATACATAACTTTTGACTCTAATCACCACTACCAACAAAAAATTGCGGCATTTAATACGATGGTCCATAGATTAATTAATATCCCTTTAACTCAAGAAAGATTTAATAAAGAATTTAAATACATCCAAGAGATTGCGGAATTCAATGGTTTTAATAAACAAATTATAAATAACATTTTAAATAAAAAACATTCTAAACTAAATCGTCTCCAAGACATTACTCTAACTAAAGAAATTAAAGAAGAACCTAAAAACTACATTAAACTCCCGTTTGACAAGACCACCAAAGGGTTGTCCAGAATGTTTAAGAAATTTGATTTTAAATTAGCTTTTTCTAATAATAATAACATTAAAACTCTCCTAGGTAACCCCAAAGATAAAATAGAAGTAAATGATAAATCCGGTATTTATAAAATTAGCTGTTTAAATTGCGAAAAAAGTTATTTAGGCCAAACTAGGAGATCTATAAACATTAGATTTAAAGAGCACATGGCTCACCTTAAATACAATCGGGTGGATAAATCTAGCGTAGCTCATCATATGACTACATTAAATCATAAAACGGACATTAATAATTTAAAATTAATTAAAACGTGCAATAATAATCAATTAGACGCAGCAGAAAGCTTAGAAATCTTGAGGGATAAGAATAGTATTTTTAATGGAGGTACTGGACCTATCCCAGCTTCAATCCTTCTAGACCTTGCCGTTGATTGGTCTGAATCATTGAAGCGTGATAAGTCCTTTTAGTATATATATAGGTTCTGACCAAGACTATATCAGTCTGGAATCGTTAGGCTCCTGATGAGGACTTCTTGTGAAGTCGAAACACGTGTCGAGTGACATAAATTTTGTGGTTAAGGTGTATTTTTAGTTTAAAGTGACTAAGAAACCACAGTTTCTCCGTTTTTCAAGTAATAAAATGAAGTGTTTAAAAAAAATTCACCTACCACATTAAGTGAGGTGTCGTTATAAAGGTATCCTAAAATGCAATAATAAATGTATCAAAACATTTTGTTCAGTCACGATATATTTGCTTTTTAATGTCGTTGTCAGAGCGTCCCCTCCTCTATTTTCTAAACTATCGATTCAAAAATCTGAAAAAAATTCCGAATGTATCTTTTAATTAGTACTTTCACTGAAAATTATAACGAACATTGTCAAAAATGTTTTGGATCCCCCTTTCATAGATTGAAAAGTGAACTCACATTTTTTCATTTACCCCATTGAGTGGGGTATCATTTGATAGGTCTCCTAAAATGAAATAATAAAAGCCAAATGAGTTTTTGATTTTAACCCTTCAGTCACGAAAATTTTGAAATAACTCTTTTTTTATAAATCGTAGTGAGAATGACTACGGAACCCTATCATGTGCGTCCCCAACACGTTTTATTATATTTTACAATCCGACTTATAGAACAGGAGATATTTTCAATAATGTACAAGAGAACCCATACAAAAATTCTTCCGGAGGCTGCCCCATGTATTCCCTGTGATGCATACACTGGTAGAAAGGATTTCTCAAACCAAGTAAACCTTGTTTTGTATATAACGAAAACAATATTTTCTTAAGATAAGCAATAATCTCTTAAACCAACTATAGTATTCTTGAACGAAGGAATAACGTAGTTGGATTAAGAGTATGCTTCTTATATTAAGAAAATATTGTTTTCGTTATATACAAAATACAAAACAAGGTTTTCTTGGTCCAATACAGTTTTTTTTCTGTGTACAGTGCAATAGTGATGATATAGAACACGTTAATAAAATAATTGCTCCTTCCTTCCATAGATCCTTAGCTGTCGTACAAATCTACATAGATTAAAAATAATATGTATTATATAATATTCGATTCCGAAAAAAAATTCATCGGGGAAAGTAGTTTTTCGTCATAGGGGTAAAATCAATCCATATTATTTTGTTAATTAACCAATACGAGTTTCCATTTTGTCGTTATTTATATAAATTTGTCAAATTTTTAATAGGCTAAACATTTTTTAAGTTGTGATCAGGGACACCATTCCAAAGAGGGCTTAAAATAATTATATTTTATTTCATCAATTAACTTCATTGGGGTTGGAGGGGGGCTCATTTGCTCTCGTCTCCAGACGCTTCAGTTAAATCTCAGGTTATTTAAATGAAATCCAATTTGACAAAGAATGTCTAAATTTTAAGTAGATATTTAATTTCCTAATTCATAGAATAAATAATCAGAAATTGTAATGCATTGCTATACCTATAGATAATAAAAATAATCAATAATATTATTGTTGCTACATAGATTAAGAATATGAGAGTTTCAATTGTTACATTGATAAAACATTATTTATATTTTTATAATTATTATAATTATTACTACTATTATTATTACAAGTGGTCCAATTGTCATAATTATAAATTATACAGACATATAAGTTTTCTAGGATTATTATTGTTACTTATTATTTTATTTGTAAAAAGCTTTATGAGTTTGATGATCATAAGTTCTTAGAATTATGATTACTTTTTCGTGATCAAAAAATTGGTTGCGATTTATTTAAAAAATATATAAATATATAAGTTATATATGCATATACAATGTTATGTATATTTTAGGCTTTTTGTGTTTACTCTGGGTAAACTCGTAAACTATTGAACCGATTTTAATGCAACTTTTACTATATAATTTTTTGTTATTTGTACCTACAACTTTTATATTGAATTCCGTACGCGCGGCATTTATCGGATACGAAACACCCGCACATAAAGAGGTATTTATTAATACAATAAGTATTCCCATATGGACATGTTTTTATCTGCACTCGACACAAAAAAAAACATTAGCTAATGCATATTTTTCTAACACTTGAATCTTTAATAATAAGATTAAAAGACAAACTTGCATATCACAATACACAATTTATCTATCATTAATATTTTCTATTATAAAGGTGGTTATAAAGTAACTTACGGAATTTAAAGTATCGGTTTAGTCAATTTTCATGAAATTTTGCAGTGATGTTCAGAACTACGTGGTACTTTTTTAAAATTATTTGAAGCGCTTTAAAAAATATATCATTACATTATCATAGGAAAAAATTGGACGGAAAATCAAAAATATACAATTGAATTTAAGTATTATTTAAATAGATTAAATAACGAAAACCACTGTTCAATGATTTAAACATTTTGTAAAACCTTAAACGAATATTCTGCACATCCATGCCAAATTTCATCACAATCGAATAAATCTCTGAAAAGATAGTCAACTCAAAATCAGCAATTTAGTTTATAATCACCGATATATACAAAATAAATATGAAATCTATAGGCTGTTGCATGTAAAGTGTCTTGTGATCGATGGGCCCACTGGCCCCATAAAACCCTTGACTAAAATATAATTGGTTAATATTAAAAATCGATAACACATATTATTACTAAACCAAATTTCATAATTGTATTGCAAAGGGTTCTCTAGATATTATTAAAACTTATTTTTAGTAAAATCTTTGGAGGCCTGTAGTTACGAAAAATTTCCGGACCACTTCCGGACACATGTTTATAAGAAGTTTTTTGCTTAAAATATCATTCTCAATCTACTATTCAAGTTTGGCACGACAGTGCTGAATCATCCTGTATACAAAATAAATATGAAATCTATAGTCTGTTGCGTGTAAAGTGTCTTGTGACTCAGCGTGTAGAAATTCATGATTCGATTATTTTCAATAAGACGAACAATACAATACAATAAGATTAAAATGATCTAGAATCTAACATAAGTATGTTTTTTTTATAAAATACATATACAATATTCGATATTAAAAAAAAATACATTTACTGTATTTTATTTTTTAAACGTTGGCATGATTAATTAAATTTATATTTTTCAAAATATTTTAAACTCTAGATACATCAAATCAGAGCCGGCCATTGCAATTCCGGCGCCCCGAGCGAATTTTTTTTTGCCGCCCCCAACGTTTTGACTGAAGACCTTTTTTACCTAATTTCATTCATTATTTTGATATTTTTATTTTTTTTAATCTGATTCTTAGTCTTTCGCGTGCCGCCCATCCTGGCTTAGCCCCCCCCCCCCCCTAAAACCGGCACTGCATCAGATCAATCCGAAAAACGGTTTAAATAATGACTATGTTCAGCAAACAAGCCGAATGATCTCAAAAAGAACCCAATGAAAAAAATTTATACTTCCGATTTCACTTGAAGTACATATATACCTAATACCTATATATTATATATACATTTTTATATACCTAAATTAAATACATTTTTTCAGCTGATATATAAAAATACATATAATTGAAATGATTTTTTATTTGAAATAAAGTGATGCAAAGTATTGAATATTTTTTTTATTAGTGCATTTTAAATTAATTAATAAATACTTTGAGCAATTCAAAAGAAATAATGTATATATGTATAATAATATTATATGATATAGTAATAATAAAATACAAATTTGAGAAATAAGCAGAATAAAACAAATACAATAAAAATTAGCAAAGTTACTTTCTCTCTGATAGTAATTCCCCTACATCTAAAATTCTTAAATATCATTATCTTTATGATGCAAATTATAAATTATAATGTATGTAGTAGGTACGTATATACTATATACAATATATGTACATACTAGAGATGTAACGAATGTATGATTTTAAACATTCACGAATGCGAATGCGATTGCGAATATTGGCTGTCGATATTTGCGAATGCGAATGCGAATATTGACTGGTCGATATTCGCGAATGCGAATGCGAATATTGACTTTTTGAAAAAAAGCTAAAAAAAAAAAAAAACGGTCTTCTGATTAAAAAACGATATTTTTATTTGTTAATACATCATATTATATTCGCAAAGATATTCGCAACTTTACCTGCGAATGCGAATGCGAATACGAATGTTTAAAAATGTGCTAATGCGAATGCGAATGCGAATACGAATGTTTAAAAATGTGCGAATATTCGCGAATGCGAATGCGAATATTCGTTACATCACTAGTACATACACATCTGTATTTATTTATATTATATGTTAAATATGTATAATGTATATTATATGTACGATATGCATACAAAAAGTACCTATACTTATTAAATTAATAGTGTAAAGAATACAATATTTTCTTAACAGCGAACCAAAGCGAAGGGAAAGAAACATCCTCAACCCCATTCAAAAAAATATTTTATGGTAATTTTGTATTCAAAATACTCCTCTTTACCACTAACTGATTAGAGTTATTTTTTTAGTCGAATATTTTACGGTTTGTTTATGAAAAAAACATAGTTCAGATGATTCACTATCTGCACATTTTTTTTATTTGTTATTTTAATTTGAATGAAAATATAAGTACATTACCAAATATCTCAAAAAGATTGAAGACACAATTCCGTCGTGAGAACAGTTTTTTGAACTGTTTACAGCGAAAATAAAAAGACTTTTTTGTTTTATTTTATACATTGTCATAAAAATAATTAGCAGTACTTGGAAATTACACAACATTTATTTCTCTGCAAATATTATATTTTTATTTTCATAAAAATAAATAACATTTATTAACTGTAATAATACTTTGTTTTCTCAAAAAGTTACAAAGAAATGCTACGGTATTGTGGTTTTTCCAATTCCAGCCACTTAAATATTACTTTAAAGGTACTTACCTACATAATTACAATTTTACACATTAAAGGTGTAACCACCTTTTACTGTCAGAGCTGTTTTTTTCATTCCACAAATCACAATTTTCATATTACGCGCACATTATAAAATGCCAAAAAAATTATTGTTATTCATTGTCACATTTTTTTACACTTAATATTCGAACATACAAACATAGGGGGATAGAATAACAAAACTTCGTAACGTTCTATTTTCGATGATAAATTCAACTTAAAATTATTAAGTGTAAATGCAATTTTCAGTTTTCAATTTTAAGTAGGTATACTTATTTAAGTACCTACTTAAGATTAGAGAAAAAATAGACACGTAATAAAAGTTATGTCGTATTTGATTCACTGAAACGATAGTCAATTCAAAATCAACAAATATGACTTTATAATCATCGATATATTCAAAATAAATATGAAATCTATACTCTTTTCAACTACTATAAACATTTTTTTTTTAAATCCATGCAAAATTTCATAACAAATGAATACACCGCTGAAAAATCAGATAACTCAAAATCAGCAAGTAACTTTATAATCATCGATATATACAAAATATAAATATGAAATCTATAGTATGTTGCGTGTAAAGTGTCTTGTGACTCAGCGTGTAGAAATTCATGATTCGAGTATTTTCAATAAGTCGAACAATGCAATACAATAAGATTAAAATGAATCTAACATAAGTGTGTTTTTTTTTTATTAATTATAAAATATCGTTCGATATTTAAAAAAATATATTTGTTGTATTTTATAGGTATAGAACTATTTTATTTTTTATACGTTGATATAATTAAATTTATATTTTTCAAAATATTTTTTAATCCTAGGTTATCTACACCTGTACATCAAATGAATCCAAAAAACGGTTTACAAAAATTACAATTTTCAGTAAACAAGTCGAATGATCTCAAAAAGGACTCAAATTTATTATAAAACTTCTATACAAAATCTAAAGCAAAAATACTTATTGATGAATTTTAAAATTTAGCTACTTTTATCACCGATTGTCTTGCAAATTACTCATAAAATCCGGAAATTATATTCCAATATAGAAATAATTTAACTAAAATAAATATTAGAAAATGATTGTATGTTAATATAAATATACTTTAATATAATATCCCTGGGTAACACCGGGTCCAATGGCTAGTTTATTATAAAATGGCAAAAAAATTATTATTAATCATTCGAACATATTTTTTTTAAACTTCATATTGCGTCCACTTCAGACATACAAACCAAGAGGGAGGGGAAAGAGGTAGAATAACAAAACTTAACAATATAAGAACACGTTCTATTTTCGATGATAAAACTTAAAATCGAACGTAAAATTGATAAGTGTAAATGCAATTTTCAGTTATCAATTTTAAGTATAGGTCGGCAGACTGCGGCTCTTTGCACAGTCGTTTACGGCTCTTCAGTGATTTTAACTATTTATTCAATTGCAAAAAAAGAAGTTACAAGTGAATGTCTAAAAAAAAAAGGTAATTACAAGTGAATGTCTAAAAAAAAAGATAATTAGAATTGGATGTCCAAAAAAAAAGGTAATTTCAATTGATTGGCAGCATTTATACCTATGGCTCTCTGATACCTTTGCAATCCTGTTTCCTTAACAACTTGGCTCTTCTAACTTAAAAGACTGCCGACCCCTGGTATAGGTACACTTATTTAAGCATCTTCTTAAAATTGGTGAAAAAATAGACAAGTAATACAGGCATTAAGTTATGTCGTATTTTATGTTGGGGGGGGGGGGGTGCTCCATTTGCCTCCTCTTTCTGTAAACACCAATACTCTGGACTAATAATTGTGTCCAACAATTTAATATTGAGATTTTTACTTTCTCAAAAGGGAGCTACAATGATTTTAAACGTTCTGTTAGGAAATATACAAGTATGATTTAATTTTTATTTAAAGTAAGGAAACCTCAGAATTACAAAATAATGTTAGGAGACCTTTCTAACCCCACTCAATGGAGTAGGTGAATTTTTTTTTTTAAAACACTTTTTTTTCAAAAATTTTAGCATTTCTGTTTTTGGGGCATCAATCTACGACCGTATACGAAATTTAATCTTGTTATGACAAAATTTTTCAGGACGGACGGACGGACATGGAGAAACTATAAGGGTTCTTTAGTTTTCTACGGAACCCTAAGAACCATAAATATAACATACTTGAAACTTTGAACATTTCTTATATTTTTGATAATATTAATAAAAAAACATTGTTTATTTCTACCCCTTTATTTATGAAAGCTCAGATAACCGAATAAAATATTTAAACACAGTAATTAGTAATTTCAATGTAGGGATAGCACAAAAACTTTATGTGTAAATAATAAATTATTGGTTTAAGTAATCAATAACATAAACATATTAAGGATTAACATTGTTCGTTATTACTCTTCAATATAATAATAATATAATGTGTAAACATAAAATGCACTTAACCTATTTTTTTCATTATTAATATTAATTGTGTTATGTATTTCATCATACACCTGCATATAATAACAAAATATAAACCTTAGTTTACAAATAGATTACCTATACACTATACATATATTCAATATTCATATGTAAACAAATATTATTTCTTATTTTTGAAGCAGTTAATCATAAAAATCAAATCGATGATGAACATGATAATTATACTTTGCTCTTTGTGAACAATACTAACATTTACGTCAGGCCCGGCAGAACAGATAAATTTCTAGGGTCTAGTAAAAAATTGGGGGGAGGGGGAAGTTGGAGAGTTTTTTTTAAATATGGTTTTTGAAACATTAAAAATTATCAATAGTTTTACAAATAAAAATTTAAATTAACTTTTTATTCATAATACCTGACTCAATTATTTAAAACCAATTTGGATGCTGTAAAGGGTTTTTATCTAAGTACATGTGACGACGAAATCATTTATTTCGATAAGGATTAATGATTTGCAGGTCATAACTAAGTCCACGTAAACAGAACCTAAAAAAAATTAAATGCTTTTCCAATCTCTGGTGAGTAATTCGACACACGCAAATTTTTCGAGTGTCTAGTACGACATACCGAAGCCTAGACTGATGCCGGCCCTGATTTACGTATATACATTACCTTATATAAATTATAAATTACCTTTATAAATTTTATTATTCAAATTAATTTTATCAATTATGCATAAATTATAAATATGACACACGTGAATACATTTTAGGTGTTATTTTTTGCATTAACCTTAAGAGTCTAACTGAGAGACAATGCCCGATGGCCAATAACTAAATATTTTTTAAGTCTCTACTACAGCCGGTCCTGTAAATAAATCAATAAAACGAATGTATCTATCTATAACGAGGTCAAGAGCGTAAAAAAATTACACAACCTATGAGATCAGTACAATCAACTTTGCTCGTAATATTTTAGAATAAAATAAAAGATGAACAACATGCAGAAGTTCAAAATCTTGAACAATACCCCAGTCTTGAACCTTTTAAAATTAAATGTAATAAATTAGAAATATTTGTTGATATTTGATTACTGTCATTAATGGATAATAATCTATATACATTAACTATCTTACACCGTGATTTGATGATAATTGATCATTTTGTTTAAGAACAGTGGACAAATAATTATAACTGTTCGGTAGACAATCAAGAAAAATATATTTTACATTGTTTTAAATTTTACGACTCTTTATCACTAGCAAGTATTCATCACTTGGTATTCATTATTGGTTTTACGTTGTTTATTATTGGATAAAAAACATAAACAAAATAAAAGGCTATAATTTAAAAAATAAACTATATTTGCGGATTTTGGTACCTAATTAAATTGATTCAATAAAGAGGTAGTTGCTTTATTAGTAGCATAAGTTCATGGGAATTACAAAAAAAAGTAGCCCATCAATCCCAAAAAACAATATACTTTGCTAATAATGCCTTCAAGACTGGTGCTAGTAACTAAGGAGTTTTAAGCACTTTTAGCTGTTATTTTTATTTGTGGTCCGCAAAATTTGTTTCGGAAGAAATATGTTCAGTATTACCAACTTTACCAAAACACAAAAAAAACTGTAGATGGAAAAATGCATGGTTGCTTTATTTCTTTTTCTTTTAGTTTTCTTTACTATAAGTAGAAACACAGTTTAGAAGAAATAAAAGTATTACGTGGTCAGGCGTGAGTAAAAAAATAGAAATCACGAGCAAAAATTACTGATGCACTAGTACAGCGGTTGGCAGACAATGGTTCGCGAGCCGCATGCGGCTCTTTACACAGGCGTTTGCGGTTCTTCAGTAACATTAACTATTTATTCAATTCCAAATTCTTTTATATTCACAACAAGAATCATAAAGTAGCAAGACTGCGAAACACATTTTTGGGGCACTTTTATTATAAAACAGGTGCGTACCGCGGATTAAAACTAATTAAACTTAGCAGCTAGCTCGAACGCATATCACTAAAAACTTGAAATATTTTTTTTATATACTCAGCTCTTTCATATAAAAAAGAAAATCGAAGTAGCAAGACCGCGGAACACATTTTTTTGATAATTTTATTATATAACTAAATTTTAAATAAAAATCTTGCGAGTTTTTTATTTTTTTTTTAAGTTTATGGCCCTCTGATACCTTTACAATCCTGCTTTAACAACTTGGCTCTTCTAACATAAAAGACTGCCGACTAAGTGCAGGGGACCCCTGCACTAGTAGATCTTACATTTGGTTAAAATAAAATATATCCAATCAAAAATTACAAATTACATTTTCGGTAATAGTAGGTACTTCCTACAAATACCTTCATCGAAATTTTGTATATGTACATATAATCTACACCCATACCTCACTTTGCGTCGTGGTTACGTTCCAAAAAAACACGACGCAAAAAAAATTATTTAAGTTACTCTCGTTTTAATTAAAAAAAATTTAAAGAATCGAACCCAAAACAACGCAACTTCGAAAATTTAACGACGCACAGTGAAAATTAGTACTAATTCAGCAGCGACGCAACTTCGAAAAAAACGCAAAACGAAACGACGCAAAGCGAGGTATTGGTGTAAATCTATAAAAGAGTTTGTCCTTAACCACTCACTCACTCACTCACTCACTCACTCATTCATATATCAACGTACAGCCCAAACCCCTGGACCTAGAAACGTGAAATTTCGTAGGTACCTTCCTTTTATGATGCAAACACCCACTAATAAAGGATTTTTCGAAATTCAACCCCTACGGGGTTAAAACAGGGTGTCAAAGTTTATATAAAAAAATATTTTTTGTGTTCGCATTTAATTGAAACTTATCGAACATACTCTACAATATATGTAAATTATTTCAACATTTTCCAAAATTTAACCCCTAAGGTGTTAGGGGGGTGAAAAAATGTGTAAAATATTTTTTTTGTATTCGCCGAATGAAACATGGTAAAAGAAGGTACTCTACAAGATAAATATCAGTTACGAAAATTCAACCCCTAATGGCGAGGGTAGAGTTAGTTTTTACAATTTTTAACTAAGATCCAAGATATTTACGTTTTTTAATAGGTAATGAATAAAAATCAATATAAAAAATGTATTATGTCATCCCCTATCACGTATGGAGGGTTCTAATTAGTTTCGAAGTTTACGCGAGCGAAGCCGCGGGAGTCCGCTACTAAAAATAAATAAACGATTTTATTACTCAATTGTACCTACAAGACAGATAAAAATTTACATCCATAAAAAACAAAAGAAGAAGAATCTTCAAAATAAAAATAACTTTGCAATGAGCAACCAACAACTTATCCGGTGATTTCCTTGTGGAATTCCCCGTTGTACTTAATTATTTGTCCGATTCTTACGTCTTCTGACTATTTTTAGAAGCATAAGCAAAGAGAATTTTTTTTCTTCATTTGTATTCACATCGTGTAAAATAATAATTTAATATAATAAACATTCATATTAGTATGTTAAGCATAAATTAACACATACTTTCATTAATATGTGTTTATTATTCTGCATACGAGACGGAATGAGACGAGAGTCTTGATTCGTTTTTTGGAACTGAAATCTCGTCTTGTGAAAATTAAAGCTATCTCATCTCGAAAAAAAATATGTGGAACTCGTCAGTGGCGTAGCCATTTTTTTTTATTAAATATACATAAAAGTATATTTTACAATATATTTTATGATATAATTATCTGGCTCCTCGTTGGTTACATCATTACAGGGGGGGAGGGGGTATAGTTGACAAAACGTTTAAGGGGTTACATACAGTCAGAAGGCCAAAAAAGGGGGTTTTCAAGAATACTTTTTAATTAATTGATGTAAAAATGTGTACACATATTATGATAACTTTTAATTGTATTTTAACATTTTTTATTTGTAAAAATAATAATTTCGAAAGCTGCTACAGCTGTTCTCCAGGAGGTCCTCTCAAAAAAGGCGTCTTGCGGTGACCACGATATTTCTGGACTGGATCATTTAAAATAAAAAACCCAAACGGATTTCGTTAAAGTAATATATAATCTTGTAAATGGCGGCTTCTCAAAAAAAAAATATTTTTGACAAAAATTTTGACCTTAAATTGTTTATAAAAAAAAAAAAAAAAATATTTATCGGTGAGAAAAAACCTTCGATTAATTACTAAAAAAATATACTTAATAAACTTGTGTTAAAATTTGAAACTGATCGGTTCAGCCGTTTCCGAGGAATCGTGGTCACCAACTTTAAAAACACAGATTTGAGAAAACACGCGCTGCCGCTCCGACCTCCTACATTCAAACGCTCTGAGACGTCTTTACAAATATGCGTGTAACTTCGAAAATAATCGCCGGATTGACTTGAAATTTTTTGTGTGTATTTAAATATATGCACATTACGAAAATGAAATTAAAAAAACTTCGATTTTTTTAAAATTCTAACTGTATATAACCCCTTAAGGATAGTTGGAAATTTTTTCACGTTGATGAAATCCTCTTATAATGTAGTCAACTTTATGTTCCTTTTTCTTGGGTCCTACATAAACAAGTATTTTTGAAAAATCAATTTTTTTTGTCAAGGAAATTTCCAACTACCCTAAATTAGGACTATAAGTAAATACAAAGTACTTACTACACTCCCACACAAAAAATCTTAATAATAGAATATTGTATAAAACATTAGTGGAGCCTTATATACGTAGTTATTATAAAAAATAAACCATTAAGTATTAAAATATGTTACGCATTAGAAGATATATTTAAATAATTTAGCAATTAATAACAAAAAATGTATTTTTTTTTTAATAATTTTAAATTTTTATATTATAACTTCTGTTCATGCTTAAGTAGGTACAAATGACTAACAATAAGTGATGTTATCTTTTTAGATAAAGATAAAAGAAACAAAGCAAATAAATACTTAATTAAAACTTAATATCGAACTCATAACCTTCGGAATGATCGATTCTCTCGCCGATCACTAACAATAAGTCAAATGATTTATGTTTGATAAAATTTTAATTATATTTAACCCTTAACTGCACTACTTTTTATTTGAAAAAAAAATTATTTAGGTATTGACAGAGTTGTACTTAGACATTTTGAGACCTTGGGCGCAAAATTAATTAACAATGCAGTTTTTTGACTTGTACACTTACAAGTTAGTACCTAATGTCTAGTTCAAAAATAACGCCGCGAATTGAAAAAGTTTGGGAACCTATGGTTTAACCTAATTGTTCAAATAAGGTGAGTTTTTAATATTACATACCTATGTGTTTTATTTCATGAGCTGTTTGAGTGAATAAATACTTATTGAGAGTTTATTTCTACATAATATTATTGCTTGATACAATAACTAATGTATATTATTATTAGTTTTGTACTTAAACCACTGATACTACTGAATCAAGTTAAGATTTAATTATGCTTTACATATTTCAAAGTATATGTTTATAAATACATATGTAATATGAAATTTGAATATACATAACGATGTTCGATGTAATAATCAACCAATCTGAGAGCATATTTTAAAAGTTTGTTTGACCAATAAGAAGGAGCAACTCTAAACGTCACATTACCCATAGAGTATAATAATACATATCTAAAAGCAATTTTCTTTATTCTGTGGTAAAACGGGTTCCTCGTGGGTTCCTCAGGTTGCTTGAAGCGTCGCTGTGGTCGCCTCTGGAATATGTATGATATGCAAGGTTAGTAAATATACAGGTTGTACCATCGCTTTTGACCAATCAGCGCCCGCGCGGGAAATACGTCACACAGGGTGACATTCAAATGTAATAGAATAAAATGTATTGCAAATATACATATTCATTGAACGTTGTCTTCCGTATTATTTCGAATTTCTGGACATAAAAATAAATATTGTTTATCACAGAAGCACAAAGTATTACAAACGATCATATATTACACATACTAGTTGTTAAATACAAGATATATCTTCATAAAAATTAAAAAATGGAGTTAGAAATCAATAATTATTTTGTGTATAACGAGAGCACTTTGAGACATTTTTTTACTGAAGTACATTTATTATTATGTACCTATATGTTGTGGGTTATAATTATTATTATTACAAGATATAGAATGATACACTACATGATTAACATACAGAATGATACTCATTGATACAATTCAATTACAATCAGCTATGTTTCAAATATACAGTTGACAATCAGTTATTCAACCTAACATAAATGTCACTAACATGCATACCACAACAATCTAACATAAAATGTCACTAGGATACACATTTCAACACTCGCCCTTAAACTAGTGATAGTCTTTTACATTTAAGCAAGCTGGCCACTCTGTCAATCCCAAATGTTCAACACACTTCTTATGTTTTATACCATTTAACGATTTAGTTAATATATCTGCAGGCATTTCTGTTGTTTGCATATATTGTATCTTTATTATATTTTCAGAAACACAATCTCTAACAAAATGATACTTCACTCGTATGTGTTTAGTACGACTGTGATACATATTATTTTTACAAAGTTCAATTGCACTTCTGTTGTCATTGTAAATAACAATTGGTTCATTTTTATTGAATAGTTCATAAAACAGTTTACAAAAAAAATTAACTTCTTTTGCACTTTCACAAATGGCAATATATTCCGATTCTGTCGTAGAAAGTGCCACACATGACTGTTTCTTACTACTCCATGATATTGGTCCTCCCGAATATTTACACATATACCCTGAATAAGAGTGACTATCTTGTATGTCACCTGCGAAATCAGCATCAGCGTATGCAGTCAGCTTTTCACCTGTAGGTCTATATACCAAACATAAATCCATAGTTCCCTTTAGATATCGCAGAACTCTTTTAGCTCCTTTCCAATGTTCAATGTTATAACACGTGTTAAACTGGCTTAAAACACTTACAGCATGACTTATATCTGGACGACTTGTCACAGCTAAATACATTAAAGCGCCTATCAAGCTTTGGTATGGCACATCAGGTAGTATCTCATTGGTTCCTGTCTTTGGTGTCTCTGACCGGAAATTTATTTCCATAGGACTTTTAACAGTATTTGCATTTTTCATGTTAAAAATGTCTAATATCTTTTCTATATATTGTTTTTGGTCTAGATAAATACCACCAGCATCATCTCTGCGAAAACGCATACCAAGACAATATTTTACTTCTCCCAAATCTTGCATTCTAAATATAGACATTAATTCTTCTTTTAATTTACATGATCTTCTTTCATTGTTATAAAAAATCAAAAAATCATCCACATATAATGCTACAACCAAAAAATCACTATCCTTTATGTCATAGTAAACACATGGTTCACTTTTACTTTGCTTCAATCCAATATTATTTAACACTTTATTAATCTTCAGGTTCCAAGCTCTTGATGCTTGTTTTAACCCGTATATAGCCTTCTTCAGGAGACATACTTTATTTTCAGATTCATCAATCATAAAACCTTCGGGTTGTTGCATGTAAACATTAGTTGTTAACTCCCCATTTAAAAATGCAGTTTTAACATCTAAATGTAATATTTGTAAGTTCATTTCTGCAGCCAAGCCAATTAGAAATCTCAAAGTTTCTCTTCTTACTACAGGAGAATAGGTTTCATCATAATTTATTCCATACTTTTGTGAACATCCTTTCGCCACTAATCTGGCTTTATACCTGTTTGGTTCACCATCAGCTCCAAATTTCAATTTAAAAACCCATTTACTTCTTACAATTTTTTCATTAGCTGGTTTGCTTACTAATATCCATGCCTTATTTTCTATAAGTGAAGCATATTCCTCTTCCATAGCTAATCTCCAGTTATTACTATCATTTCTTGACATAGCATCTTTTATACTAATTGGATCATGATAAACATTATCATTACAATCCACATGATACATAACAAAATCTGGAAATTGTTTTGGTTGACGATTCCTGAGAGAATAACGTCTGACTTGTTCGACTGGTTCCCCATCTTCATCATCATCACTATTATCATTTTCAGATATTTCAGATTCACTGCTTTCACTAATATCAGCATCAATTGTAATTGGTTCTTCAGTTACAATTTCATCAGATATGTACATATCACCAAATGCATTATTTTGTTTATCTAGATTATTTTTATAATACATTTCATTTTCAAAGAACTCAACATCTCTAACGATTGCAACATTCTCTTTTTCTGTATTAAATAGTCTATATCCTTTCGATCTTGTACTATATCCTACCATGATGTATTCTTCACTTTTCGAATCAAACTTCTTTCTCTTTTCTTTTGGAATATAACCCAAAGCTTTACAACCAAAGACTCTTAAGTGACTAAGATTCGGTTTATTTCCACCCCATACCTCAAACGGTGTTTTTCCTTCAAGAGCAGCATGAGTGGATCTATTTTTCAGATATACAGCAGTATTACATGCTTCAGCCCAGAATGTTTTTGGACATCCAGCTTCTTGCATCATACACCTAGCTTTTTCAACAATTGATCTATTTGTTCGTTCAGCAACTCCATTTTGTTGAGCATTGTAAGGAACTGTAAGTTCATGTTTTATTCCTTCTTTCTTCAATATGCTACTTAATGTTTCGTTGACATATTCACGCCCATTATCTGATCTTATAGCTTTCAATTGTTTACCAGACTGCTTCTCAACATAAGCTTTGAATTCAATAAATTTTGTTACAGTTTCATCTTTATTCTTTAAAAAATATACAAATATTTTTCTACTACAATCATCCACAAACACTAACATGTATTTCTTTCCACTGAAAGATGCATTTTCAATTGGACCACACAAGTCAGTATGGACTAGTTCAAGAATTTCTTCTTTCTTATTATCAGAAGATAGAAACGATTTCTTACTGAGTTTTCCTTTCACACAGGCTTTACATGGACTTTCATAATTACCATTGAAATCAAGCCCATTGGTTATCTGTTTCATTATATTCATACTATTCATATTTAAGTGACCAAGTCTTTTATGCCATAAATCAACAGAAATACCAGTTGTCATTGTTGTATTACAAATTTCTTGATTATTTGTTTCAGGTTCATCTATTATATCCAATTTGAACATGCCATTTGTATGTGTCGCAGTAAATTCAACTTCACCAGTTATTTTAAAGTCAGTTGCATGATAAACTCTACATCCATCATTTGCAAAAACTACAACTAAGTTCTTTTGCACTAACTTTGAAACTGACAGCAGATTTGTAGCGAGTCTAGGTGCATATACAGCATTTTGAATATTTTTTAAACCATTATTAACAATAACAGGCACATCACCAACACCTAAAGCTTCCATCGAATCATTGTTGGCAACAATCACATCAAGATTATTCTTCTCTTTAAAATTGATCATCCAATCTTTGCGATTTGACATATGATTTGTTGCTGCCGAATCAAGATGCCAGCTAGACTTTTCAGCACGAACACCAAAAGTTGTTAACAAAGCTTCTACTCCAGACTTCTTTCCATTTGCAGAAGGTTGTACGCTTTTAACTTTGTCACCTGCACTACAATCAGAACGTTTGTGACCTTTTTGGCCGCACTTGTTGCACTTAAATTTAAATGTGGTAGGTTTAGAATTATTATTAGACACAGACACATTTTTATCATGTCTCTTGTAAAACTTGTTAGAGTTTTTTGTAAACAAGGCCACTTCAGCTTGATTCATGATCTCGGTTTGTTCCTCGGCCAAAAGCTTTGCCTTCACAAGAGTTGACGTAATATCTTGTCCACAGGATTCCATTGTCATTATTAGCGGCTTGTACGTTGCAGTCAGCCCATGTAACATGAGTGCCCCTATATATTCATCTTCCATAGGTTTACCCAAATCAGCTAACTTTTGAGTTATCGTCATTATTTCACTCAAATACTCCGTCATAGATAAATAGTTTTCCAACTTTACAGAGAAAAGTCTCCTCATAAGACTAAGTCGACCAACCAAACCTTGTTCACCAAATGTTTTACTTAGCATATCCCATGCCTGTTTGGCTGTTTGTGCATTATATATATGGACGTACAATGAAGGATCTAACATAAGTCCAATGTCACATAATACTTCTTGATCTACATTTTCATTCCAGTCTTCAACTTCATGTTTCTCTAATGTTACGTAGCACCATCTATGTTCACGAGTAAGCCACAATTTCATGCCAAATTTCCAATTTTTATATTCTTCCATACCCTTCAGTTTGGATATTCCTGGTAGCCTCAACTCTTTCTTTATTACAACCGCCATTGTGTTTTCTTTTATTGTTTAAAACAACACAATTAATACGAGTTTCAGAAATACGTTTGTTTAAACGTTTACGAGTCTAGCATACTTCCACTGACATATGAATTACATTAATCACTTATTTATTTATCATAGAACACTATATCTAGGGTCTGGGCCCATAACCTGTTGTGGGTTATAATTATTATTATTACAAGATATAGAATGATACACTACATGATTAACATACAGAATGATACTCATTGATACAATTCAATTACAATCAGCTATGTTTCAAATATACAGTTGACAATCAGTTATTCAACCTAACATAAATGTCACTAACATGCATACCACAACAATCTAACATAAAATGTCACTAGGATACACATTTCAACACTATATATATTAAATACAGGTAAATCCTGTTCATCGGAAAGATACATCCTAGGACATGGTCGTGGGGTTTTTAAGAAAAATCATTTTAAAATTTAAAAAAAAAACACTTTATTAATAAAATAAACATTATTGAGGAAATAAATTAATGAACTATTTTGTTTTATTTCTTGAATATCATATTAATGGTGTTTGTTAGACCTGCAGTATCCATAATACGTAATTTAATACATCATCTAGAATTCCACTTCTTAAATTTATACAGCCCACCGTTGCAATGTTGTCAAGTCTCGTAGAGGATAATATAAAGTTTCCCTTAAATAAATTAAGTGTTTACTGAAGTATCCTCAGAGTAAAAGCTTTAGATTACTTATACTTATCCGTTGTCTAATGAGTTTTAGATTTCTTTCCTAAAGCAATTTCAACTTGATTTGGCGTTAAAATATTCTTAAAGGCGACTTACTTAATCCTCGAATCCAGCCTGATAATTTTTTATTTGTTGTTCTAATTTAGAAATGTTTAGCTCTACAATCTTCTTGTTATTCTCAAGATCTGCAATTTTTTGTTTAATACGTGTTAAAATAAATCTTTTCACTTTTAATTGTATAACTCCTTACCATTCTTTTTCAGTTTTTTTGGTTGTAGGTTTAATAAATTAACCTGCAATTCATCTTCAAGATCATCTGGTTTAAAATGCTTGCTACATAAAGGTACGTTTGTGATCAGCATTCCATTTGTCTCTACGATGACACTTTCTGATCAATTCCTTTTGTATTATTGGATCCATAGGAAAGTTATCATTTTATTCTTATTATTAGTTTAAGTGATTTTATTCTTTTGCCTATTTCGAATTATTTTTACATAAATATTGATATGTACTAACAGTACCTTCGCCTTTTTTTCGATCTATATAGTCGCATCAAGTCATCACAAAGTCACAATTTAAATTATGTTACTTATTATTATACATATTGTAGTGTAAAGATATTTTAAATAAATAACATAAATTAGTGGCTACATATATACCTTAAACAACAAGTCTTGTTTATTTAAAATCGCTCAAAATCAAAATATTAAAAAAAACTATGAACACTATAACTACAACTACCATACAAAGACAGCGATTTGTTATGATTGGGCACCCGAAATGACGTAGTTCTCCCTCTCCTGTCTTGATTTTGACAAGCTGATGGTACAACCTGTTTATTTACTAACCTTGTATGATATGTATATTGTATACAATGGTATACAGGGTATACAGCGTATACAGTATACACTCAGCACTCTGCTATACGACCGCTCCGTTACACAATGTGCCGACAGTTCTAACCAACGTCCTTCCCCCATCCCCACCATAATACCACAGTGACTGCTATATTTCTGCGCGTTTAAATTCACCAATCAACGTTAAAGTCGGCGCGGTGGTGGGTGCCCCTCTAGCCGTCGTGTAGTGGAATTTTTTGAATTATCGATGCCGTCGTATAGCAGAATGCTGAGTGTATTTATTTATTCCTGACAAGTGACCACAAATCAAAAGTGACAAGTGCCTAAGAACGCAACAAGTGTCTGACAATAATAATAACATTTTTTTAGATTAATTTGGTTTACATATTATATCCCATATATTAATTATCTTTGAAATACAAACTATTAAAAGAAAATAATGTAAGAAAACTATTGTTAACAGTGTATTTGATAAATTTTATTGTATACAAGTATGATTTAATTCTTTTAGATTAAGTATAAACAGTTATTTTCAACAAATTGCTGCTTTATTATCAATTTAGATTACGCATACCAATATGTGATATTCATAAGTACAGGTAAAAGTGAGAGATTGGGGTAAAAATATCTATGTTGATAGTAATAAGATTGACTGATCATATAACATTGAAAACTTCTATAGTTTTATTACCAAGGTTTTCATCATAAATGGCATCCTCATCAAATCTTCAAACTCCGTCGCCACCAACTAAAAGAAGGCAAAGGAGACGCCGCAAGCGTCGTGGTGGTGGTCTTAGTTTACGTCGTATTCTTAGAGCAGTACGCCACCGTGCAGCAAAAGGTGTTCAAATTACTTTACCTACGCCAAGCACAATGGATCTCAATCCAGTTGAACAATACACTACTATCGAAACTAACAATAATATATTTTCACCTATATTATCCGAGTGTGAAATTCCATCTAATGCCATTCATCTTCAAGAGAGACCACTTCCAACCAATACTCAAAATCTAATCCAACAAAAGATACCATGGCCTGCAAGTTTGACACCGATTTTGTGTCCGCCAAGATCACCCAGTTACCGTTTGAAGAGGCTTCGACTTATGCAAAGACCATTCAGATTTCAATACACATATCGATGTAAAATACATTGTGCAACTGTGTCCCCCACTTAACAGATAAAATTTAAATAAGATATTTAATTCTTTATTTTTAAGATATTGTATTAGAGCAGCTTTATTATAACATATTGTTTTTATTGTAAATATAATAATAAAATAATAAATACATTTTTACTTGATATGCTTACTCAACTTCATAAAAATAAAATTTTGTTTCGGGTACTCTTTACAGAGAGCAAACGGGTTACAGAAAGTATCAAAATCATAGACATATTGTATTACCGTAATGTGTAAAATTAAGTTCACACAAGTGAAATTACTCTCGATTTGAATAATAAAAAGTTTATTATTATTAGATCTAATACACGTCCAATCTTTTTCCTTTCTGACTGCTATGTGCAGGGCCGGATTTACCATGCAGGCAGTGTAGGCACGTGCCTAGAGCGGCAAAAATTAAAGGGCGGCAAATTTTGGCGGAAACATTGAAAAGAAAGGTCACCGATATCTTAAATCAAATCCGACATATACTTTTTTATTTTTGTTCAAATAAAATATTTGAGGGGGGCGGCAATTTTCGCAACTGCCTAGGGGCGGCAAATTTCTAAATCCGGGCCTGGCTATGTGTACACTCATCTCTCGATTTCGAAACCGCTTGATTTCGAAACGGGCCAAACGCGCGAGTTGCCAACCTTCTCCAATCCTCTCCATAATACTACCGTGATTGCTATCTCCGCGCGTAATTTAAATTCACCAATCAACGTTAAGGTCGGCACGGTGGTGGGGACCCCTCTCGACGTTGTCAATTCAAGCGGTTCAATTACCAACAACGTTGTGGAATCGAGCGATGAGTGTATATGTAATCAGATGTGCAAAATACATTATGCCGCCGATGCTGCCACCTTTTCTATAATATTCTATTGATTCTTAACTATGATAACGATTTAAATCTACAATATGCAACACGCAAGGTTCGACTCACATTTAACAATATTATTTTATAATACATAATAACATCATGACAATTATGAACATTAAAATAGACTTTTATCCACGACTTATATCTCTCAGAGGGAATAATGAAAAAAGAACTTTTCTGATTGGTGCATCAGAGGGAATAATGGTCATTATTCCCTCTAAATGCACCAATCACAAAATTTCTCAAATTAAATAATACCATGGAAACAAAATACACAAATTCTAAAGTCTAAAAAATTTATTTGCGACTGTCAAATAAAACACCTAGTGTTTGTGTATTTGTATTGAGATGGATAAAAATGAAGAGTCTGCTGTTACTTGTACATCTCCCGAAATTGTACTACAAGCTGCAGCTACTGGAAAAATCAAAATGCATAATTTATAATAACAGAGTTTGTATTTTGTTTCCATGGTATTATTTAATTTTTATTAATTTGAGATTAGAACAAAAATTTTTGTATTGAAGCTTGCATTCCTTGTATTCAGTTGTGTTTATGATAATTTATAATAACAGAGTTTGTATTTTGTTTCCATGGTATTATTTAATTTTTATTAATTTGAGATTAGAACAAAAATTTTTGTATTGAAGCTTGCATTCCTTGTATTCAGTTGTGTTTATGAAAGTAAATAAAATAGTCGTAGATAAAGTACAGTATACAACTCGCAATAATGGCTATTATAACCTCGGAATTTTTTTTCTCCCTCGCCGCTACGCGGCTCGGTTCGAAAATTATTCCTCGGTAATAATAGCTATCATTATTGACTCGTGGTATAATATCAAGGTTAGTAAATAAACAGGTTGTACCATCAGCTTGTCAAAATCAAGACAGGAGAGGGAGAACTACGTCATTTCGGGTGCCCAATCATAACAAATCGCTGTCTTTGTATGGTAGTTATAGTTGAAGTGTTCATAGTTTTTTTAATATTTTGATTTTGAGCGATTTTAAATAAATAAGACTTGTTGTTTAAGGTATATATGTAGCCACTAATGTATGTTATTTATTTAAAATATCTTTACACTACAATATGTATAATAATAAGTAACATAATTTAAATTGTGACTTTGTGATGACTTGATGCGACTATATAGATCGAAAAAAAGGCGAAGGTACTGTTAGTACATATCAATATTTATGTAAAAATAATTCGAAATAGGCAAAAGAATAAAATGATAACTTTCCTATGGATCCAATAATACAAAAGGAATTCATCAGAAAGTGTCATCGTAGAGACAAATGGAATGCTGATCACAAACGTACCTTTATGTAGCAAGCATTTTAAACCAGATGATCTTGAAGACGAATTGCAGGTTAATTTATTAAACCTACAACCAAAAAAACTGAAAAAGAATGGTAAGGAGTTATACAATTAAAAGTGAAAAGATTTATTTTAACGTATTAAACAAAAAATTGCAGATCTTGAGAATAACAAGATGAATGTAGAGCTAAACATTTCTAAATTAGAACAACAAATAAAAAATTATCAGGCTGGATTCGAGGATCAAGTAAATCGCCTTTAAGAATATTTTAACGCCAAATCAAGTTGAAATTGCTTTAGGAAAGAAATCTAAAACTCATTAGACAACGGATAAGTATAAGTAATCTAAAGCTTTTACTCTGAGGATACTTCAGTAAACACTTAATTTATTTAAGGGAAACTTTATATTATCCTCTACGAGACTTGACAACATTGCAACGGTGGGCTGTATAAATTTAAGAAGTGGAATTCTAGATAATGTATTAAATTACGTATTATGGATACTGCAGGTCTAACAAACACCATTAATATGATATTCAAGAAATAAAACAAAATAGTTCATTAATTTATTTCCTCAATAATGTTTATTTTATTAATAAAGTGTTTTTTTTTTTTAATTTTAAAATGATTTTTCTTAAACCCCACGACCATGTCCTAGGATGTATCTTTCCGATGAACAGGATTTACCTGTATTTAATATATATAGGTACATAATAATAAATGTACTTCAGTAAAAAAATGTCTCAAAGTGCTCTCGTTATACACAAAATAATTATTGACTTCTAACTTCATTTTTTAATTTTTATGAAGATATATCTTGTATTTAACAACTAGTATGTGTAATATATGATCGTTTGTAATACTTTGTGCTTCTGTGATGAACAATATTTATTTTTATGTCCAGAAATTCGAAATAATACGGAAGACAACGTTCAATGAATATGTATATTTGCAATACATTTTATTCTATTACATTTGAATGTCACCCTGTGTGACGTATTTCCCGCGCGGGCGCTGATTGGTCTAAAGCGATGGTACAACCTGTATATTTATTAACCTTGGTATAATATACTATTTTCCCAAGGTTAGTAAATACACAGGTTGTACCATAACTTTTGGCCAATCAGGTATTCGCGCGGGAATGGCGCGGGAAATAGGTCACCTACGTCACTATGAGGAACATTTTAAATGTACTAAAGTAATCTCGCTTGCAAATACATATTTATTTAACATTGTTTTCTGTATTATTTAAATTTTTTGGACATTTGTAACTATATAAAATAAATGTTATCGATCACAGAAGCACAAAGCATTATAAATAATCATATATTAAACATACTAGTTTATTAGTATCACTAAAATAATAATAGCACTTTGAAACATTTTTTTACTGGAGTATGTACATTTATTATATGTATCTATCTTAAATACAAATAACTCCGTTCCTCAGGGGATATATTCTGGTCATGGTCGCGGGGGATTTAAAAAAATCATTTTAAAATTAAAAAAAACACTTTATTAATAATATAGAAAAAAATTGTCAATGTTTGGGAATTTTTTTCACAGATATAACTAATTATTTTTGAATCAGGTAAAGGACATTTTATTAAGTATATATTCAACTTAATTTAATATCAATTTTTATTGAAAAATATTAAATATTTACAAAGTTATGAGCCTCGATGTGACGACCAAAAAAAATATTTTTCTCTATGGTCGACTCGAAATTTCGAGAAGGGTTATATGAAAAAAATAAATAAAAACTAACTTCGTCAATTTTTAAAATTTTAACTCCTGGCATTTTTATCGATCTATAATCAAAATTTAACATATGTAACATTATTATATACATATTAGTTGAAAAAAATCCACTAAACATAAATTTGCTAGTTACACATCTTAAACAAACACTTGCTTAAAACTATAATTTATAGGAATAACATAATAAAAACGTAGTTTTAAATTCAGTACACTATCAATATCAAATAAAAATATTTAATAATAATTTATAAACAACTTACAATGAATAAGCTTATATAATAAGCACTAAAACAATAACTTAAGGACGTTCCCTAAAAAATAATTTTCTTAGGATTCTTTTGAAACTTTGAATACACGTACTTATAAGTGTCCTTTATACGTAGAAAATTTTTTCAATAGGTCTTGCGGCACTAAATTTCGAAATATTGACTATTAAAATTTGCATATTTAACATGGAAATCCTATCCCGATCGATGTTGAAGTGAATGTTTTATTAAATAACAATAGCAATTTTCTTACAATTGTTTTGAAAAACTGAGAGCCATTAACTAAAGATATAACAAATATCTTCCTGTAAAAATAACTATGGCAAGCGGTATTCGTTTTGTTATAAAAAGTATTAAAAGCGAGATAATTTTCGATGATTTTCACTTCTCGTGAAGTGACAGATGGCGACTTGGCGCGGGAAGGGCGGGAAGTTTGAAATATCATAAAAGCACAGTAGTTTTCAATAAATGAGATTAGCGAACAGATATAGGTTAATTATGGGTTACTGTAAATGAAAAGTCAATTTTTATAACAAATAGAATATTTATTAGTATTTAATTAATATAAATAAGTAACATATTAACATATTATTAATTTATTTTTTTCTCTTTGGCGAATTTTGATTTTTTAAAAAGTTTAATACTTTTGTTATAATGCCTTTTTTTTTAGTTATTCTCACTTTCTTATTATCTATTTTTTCTGTAAATAATTGCACAATAGCATCCTCACCTCCTTCTTTGTATATATTTTTTAAATTATCACATGAAATGTCATTTAAAGCTAGTTTTTTACACATGTTCATAGAAATAATATCTCTTAACTCAACCAACATTCGTAAATTTATTTTAATTTTGTGTGTCTTTGACATTTCTTGTAAATAATAATCACAAGTTTTGTACGAGTTAAATAACTTACTTTGTAATTTTAATGTTTCGATCAATTTTTGCAATATCACAACGTCATAAGCAGCATCGTGAAATAATTGCTGATCATTATCACAGGTTTGTAAAAAATCTTTACTTAAAGTTTCTAATTTGAACTGACCAGGACCTTTCCTATCAATCAAGACTGCTCGAAATAATGTCAAGGTATCTGCAAAACCTGCAATCAAATCTAAAGCTCCAAGTAATTTTGCATTTGTTACAGCGCGTAAAAGTCGAGGAACATCAAATTGAGCATTATGCGCAACTAATAGACATTTTTTTTCCCCATTAGATAAATTAAATAAAAATCGTTTAAAAGATTCTAATGCATCAGAAATTTTATGAGTTTCAACTTTCTTGTCTCCATGATATAAATCTCCATGTTTGTGGTAAAGTTGAGTCACAGCGCTCGCTGACGTTGAAATGTTTGACTTGGTGTGTACATAGACATTAAAAATTTGGCAATTACAGATAGCTGCAATTTGTAAAATATGAGCATCTGCTGCGAATCCTGTGGTTTCGATATCAAAATAAACAACACTCGTTTCATCTTCCAATATATTATTATTATTATTAGCCATTACGTCTTTACGTATGTAATTATTTAATTTATTAATTCCGCAATTACTTTCATAAGTAATACCTTCATGTTTTTCAGTTTTTTTTTTTAAAAGTTCTCTCTTCTTTTTCAATTCAATTCGTCTTAATTTTTTGGATTTTGACTGACTTAGAATTAATCTTTTCTCTCGTTTCAAATCACTTCGTTTAACGAACTCGACTGTGCGAGATCCAATAGGAATATTTAATCTTTGTTTAATATTTAAGATACTTTTTTCACCGCCATTTTTTACACAAACAGCTTCAGCTACTCTAATATCACAAGCAGCACTTGTACTTAGACATTTATTTTTGTGTGCTTTATTTGCTACTATATTATTAAAACTCTCATTACTTTGACTTGAAGCTGCAATTGAAAATTTATGGGAGTTTGATGCATATTTTTGAAATAAATCTACCAATTCTTTATATAGTGCTTGCTCAGATAAGTGAAGAGTATGCTTTTTATTCGGATTGCACCAATTACCACAATTTTCATGTCTGCTAAAAATATGATCGGGTATTTGTTTTAAATTGACCGCTAAATTTTGAGAATTACCCTTATTTTGAGAAACAGCGTAGGAGAAGCATTTTTTTATATGAGGAATAACATCTTTTTTAGTCAATTCTTTAAATTTTTCTCGCATTTTATATAATTCATTGGCAAAATTTTTCGTTAAATGATTTTTATCAGCTAATTTGTGAAATTTTTCAGTTGGATTGTCTGCTCGTACTGCAGCAATCATAGAGCTATCCTCATCTCCTATTACAACTCGTACTTGTAGTCCAGCTTCTTTTAAGATACTGCTATGGTTAACAAGTTGAACCCCTGCATCAGCTTCCATTGCTTTAGCACTGCCATAAAAATTTAATCGGCAATCATGATCACTTTTTTTATGTCTCAGATCGCATTTTTTGCATTTCCGGTTCCTCGTAGCGTAATCCAAAATTTTTCCGGATAAAAAGCCAATAATTGTACTATAGCCGTTTAAACTATCATAGCTACGCCCATTACCACGTTTTGTCCAACCCATATCAAAAGACACTATGATATTTATTATTTCACCTAAAGCGATATTAAATAACGAATTATTATTATCTGAAGGAAGATTAAGGATGTCTAAGTGAGGGAAAATATCTTGGGCAATTTCTGTAGGTCTGAAATAAAAATGAAAAAATTTATCAATTATCTTTTTTATTTTATATACACAATTCAATGTCGTAGTATACTTTACAAAAATTATTTTGTAAAGTATACAATTGTAAAACAAATGATTTATACTTATAAACTATTTTCATATTGATTAAAGAAATATTATTCACTATATCATACGAAACCAAAACAAAAATGTCATGAACATTATTTTGTGTAAAAATAAAATTTGTCATATTTTATACATTTGATAAAAATATAATAATTATAAATCAATTGACTATGTATAATATTCTAAAGCTTATGATAGGAATATTACAAAAATATTTATAAATTTGAGTTACTAATATGTTACAATTCAATTCATTAAAATACAATAATATTTTACAATTTAAAAAAAAATATTATCTTAAAAAAATGATTTATAATTATTATTTTACATGCATTAGTCCAGTGGTTTCCAAACTTTATGTAACTGCGCCTCCCTTACAAAAGTGTAATCTTGCCCCGCACCCTCCCTTTATTTAAAATAATAATAGAAACATTTTTAAAAGTTATAAAATATTTTAATACAAAAAATAAAAAAATATTATATTCTTCGTTTCGATTCAACAAGACTAAAGGTTCACTCTGAACTTTTTGTTCGAAGTATCGCATACTATTTCTATCAGTTTTTCGTTTTTAATAACTGTCAGTCTAAAACGAAACAGTAACGTGCCTTTCAGGAACAAATAATATATTTAAAAAAATATTATGTTTATTTATAAGAAAATATATTTTTTAATTTATATATTTTAATGTTATGTTATGAAAATTACACTTCTGTTAAACTTTTCGCGTCTCCCCTTGCACTAGTCTGCCCCTCCCCAAGGAGACGCGCCTCCCAGTTTGGAAATCGCTGCATTAGTCTATTGAATGTGTTGAATAAATCGTGATAAATGCTTACAATGTATCACATAATTTCTTAACGTTTTTAATCACCAATGCTTTTTCTTCTGAAGCAGCTCGCTTACAACTTTCCCGTGCTTCTGATTCTATTACTTTGCCAATTATATCCTCATACTTCTTATAGATGTGATCACTTATTCGAGGTAAATTAGCACAAGCAAGAATTTTATTCAAGCCAGTATTTCCTACACCAGCATGTATAGCTCCTGAAACACGTTAATAATAAATTATATTTATAAATTAATTATTAATAACAATTATGTTTATTATTTAATTTTCTTATTTGTAAATCTAAATACAATATTAACAACTTACCTAGAATCACGGATGAGTTAATATCTGAGACATCATTGCTATTCACTCCAGTATTAACTAAATTACATTTAGCACAAGTAACGCATTTTATTTTAAATTTGGAATGAAGTCCTTCCCTGTGAAAGTCGTACAATTTTTCCAAATCTAAAAGACTCCTGCAGCTGGTGCATTTTAGATTTTTAGCTAGTTCTTTGAAAGTAATAATACTGTTTTCATCTGGAATTTCACTTTGAGCTGTTTCATGAATTGTTTTTTTAATTTTTTGTTTTTTAGCTTCAGACATATTTGATACAGCTTTAGTAATTTTATCACAAGTTTTTTTTTTAATGAATCTACCATTCTTTAATCGCGAAGTCATTATTAATACTATAATCCACTCTAATATAAATTTAACCTCAAAAACGCTATATAAACTACAACTGTCACAAGCACAATAAGAATGCAGTGTTGCCAGATTCGAAAAACGACGCAATGAAATTATTTTTATAGTTCTGCGCAAGGTTATTAAACTATACAGGTTGCCTCATAACGAAGCATTTAGGCGAGGGGAATGAGCGGGTGGGTAGTGCGTGTGACGTCACCGGCCGTCTTATGTCAAATTGAAAATTTGAATTAAATAATAGTGTTTTGTTTTTAATTCATATTTGTCAAATAAAAATCACAGAACATATAAAAATCTAAATATAATTCAGGTAAGTTGACGTTTTGCATTTACATATTTATATAATTATATATGTGGAACAAAAATTATATATTATAAGTATTATTTTCTTTGAATTATGAATTATATTTTACTTTAATCACATAAAATTAATAGGTTCCCCAAGGATATCTACTGTCAAAATAAATGGATTGAGAAATGTAATAAAAGTAGTCAATTAAATTTGTAATTGTAATTTGATTTGTAAAGGATGTTTTCAGAAATAATTCAAGAACTGGAAATGATACATTAACTGTTAACTAACATGATAACAAATAAAAACTGTATTTGTGCAAAAATTATTTTATATTAATTAATTTTAATATTAGGTAGATTTAATTATTAAAAATTTCAAGATAATCGGTCATATGTGAAAAATGTATGTCAAAATTTGACTCTTACAGAAAAAGCAATTTAATAAAAGTTTGCCAATAATAAAATTTATAACTGTTTTTTTTTTTAAGTATATTTTAATTTTAAATACTGAAATATGTTAATAAATAATTATAAAACATTTTTATTCTTTATTTTAATAATCTTCATTGCAGATTTTTTTAATAAGTTTTATGTCATATGTGACGATTATTTTAATTAGGTTAGTTAATTGTATTAATAAATTTAAATTTCGCGCATAATAAATTCCACAAATGTAGTTTCACGCTATTGGTTGACGGCTGGCTACGTCACAAACCGTCAACCAATAGCGTGAAACTAACGTATGAGACAACCTTGTATGTTTAGTAACCTTGAGTTCTGCGCATGTAACAGCGGTCGCAAAACATTGTATTGTTTTTTATTGTAGTCATGGTAGTTTACGTTAGTTTACATACGGGGATTTTTTTTACAAGTTGAGTACCACTGCTCAAGGTTACTAAACATACAAGGTTGTCTCATACGGTAGTTTCACGCTATTGGTTGACGGTTTGTGACGTAGCCAGCCGTCAACCAATAGCGTGAAACTACATTTGTGGAATTTATTATGCGCGAAATTTAAATTTATTAATACAATTAACTAACCTAATTAAAATAATCGTCACATATGACATAAAACTTATTAAAAAAATCTGCAATGAAGATTATTAAAATAAAGAATAAAAATGTTTTATAATTATTTATTAACATATTTCAGTATTTAAAATTAAAATATACTTAAAAAAAAAAACAGTTATAAATTTTATTATTGGCAAACTTTTATTAAATTGCTTTTTCTGTAAGAGTCAAATTTTGACATACATTTTTCACATATGACCGATTATCTTGAAATTTTTAATAATTAAATCTACCTAATATTAAAATTAATTAATATAAAATAATTTTTGCACAAATACAGTTTTTATTTGTTATCATGTTAGTTAACAGTTAATGTATCATTTCCAGTTCTTGAATTATTTCTGAAAACATCCTTTACAAATCAAATTACAATTACAAATTTAATTGACTACTTTTATTACATTTCTCAATCCATTTATTTTGACAGTAGATAACCTTGAGGAACCTATTAATTTTATGTGATTAAAGTAAAATATAATTCATAATTCAAAGAAAATAATACTTATGATATATAATTTTTGTTCCACATATATAATTATAGTAATATGTAAATGCAAAACGTCAACTTACCTGAATTATATTTAGATTTTTATCACATTTTTATATGTTCTGTGATTTTTATTTGACAAATATGAATTAAAAACAAAACACTATTATTTAATTCAAATTTTCAATTTGACATAAGACGGCCGGTGACGTCACACGCACTACCTACCCGCTCATTCCCCTCGCCTAAATGCTTCGTTATGAGGCAACCTGTATAGTTTAATAACCTTGACCACTGCTCTTTGGGAACGTCCTTAATATGCGAAAAATAAATATCTTAAATATACTCTGACAGTTTTAATACTGATAGCCATTTATAACGTTGTAAGGTTCCTCATGATGACGCGTTCTCCCATCTGTGTTTCCCCTCTGTGTCTCCTCTCATGGCTCTCATGCCATCCCCACCACCTCAAAAACAGAGTTATGGTACAACCTGTGTATTTACTAACCTTGCTATTTTCCAAACAACTAAGTTGTACAATTGAATTGGCTAGTAGCGTTATTTTTACTAAGTTGGTAAACGTTTGGACGAAGTTGTAACGTTTGTTATCGAACTTCGTTTTTGTCATATTGCACTGTTTACACCAGCAAAAACTATTTTTAATTTTTTGTATTGTTTCCGTGATTTATATTCAATGTATTATAATTAAATTAATTTTGTTAAATATTTATTAACTTTCTTTTATGTATTACAAAATTATATACATAAATAGCATAAATATAGTTATAATATAGATTTTTCAGTGTAAAAGATATAAACAGTGTAACAAGTGTAACCATCTTGGTTTCTACCTTTTTTGTTGGTCACAGTGTATGTTAAAAACGATAAACGATACAATTTGAATTAACGGTTTCTTATTTTAACGTTATGTACTAAAAAAACATTTTCGTTCATTTATGTTCTAACATTGATAGAGAAATGAATTAGTTTTTAATAAACTAATCGTTAGTATTTATGTTTTAGTCAATCGCGTATTTTTGTTGTGTAGTTTATTTATTGTTTAGTTTTTACATACATTTTTGTATATTTAATTAATGTAAGTACATATATTTTCAGATTCATTTTAATTGAATTATTTAGAATTATTATGAAAGTAAAGCAGATTTTTATTAAATTTAAATAATATAGAACTTAATACAGAAAACAGGTTTTACTATACATTAAAAAAATAATTTGTTTTGGTTATCTAATTAGTAAATACTTGAACAAAACACAACAAATATCTTAAAATTTCGTTTTAACTAGATTGTACAAATCACATACAAAAACTAAATATCTTAATAACTATATATGTACATGATTATACTTAAAAGAAATGGAAGTAAGACTGATTTTTATTAAATTTCTCGGACCAGTGGCAGCTCTCCTGTTCTCAGTTCCCTGTTTAGTCTGAGTTGCGCTTTCAAAGTGTACTTGTCGTACTTGTGTTTTGTTCAAAGACTTTCAAGAGAACTGACGTGAATGTTTACATATAGGAATTCTAAGAACTGAAATAAAACAAATAAGCCTAGCCATGCTGTCAGTTATCCGTCTCTGTTTCAGTTCTGTCAGCTTTTAGTTTTTACATATAGGAAAACGGACAGGAGAACTGAAACAGAGACTGAACGAATGACTAAACTGATCGTGTAAAGACACTATATATAGACAACACAGTGTACTATACGACTATACCTATACATTAAAAAAATATTTATTTGTTTTAGTTATCTTATTAAATTAGTAAATCCTTGAATAAAACACAACAAATATAATAAAATTATTCACAGCCTTGTTTGATTCATTATTATACAACTATCAAATCACTTGTTTGTAATTTTTTTGACAATTTATAAATTTTTTAAACTTTCCAGATGGCCGATGCTTTGACAACAGTACAAGTTGCTTTGCGAATTAGACCTTTAGTAGAAAACGAAATTGTTCGTGGATGTCAGAATATAATAGATGCTGTACCTAACGAACCACAAATTATTGTCAAAGGTACTGATAAAGCGTTCACATACAATTATGTATTTGATTCAGACACGTCTCAACATGAATTTTATGAAACAGCGATAAAAGACATGATAGGAAGCCTGTTTAAAGGCTATAACGTAACAATATTGGCTTATGGCCAGACAGGATCCGGAAAGACCCACTCAATGGGAACATGTTATACTGGACAACAAGACATGGGTGTTATACCCAGAGCGGTACAGGACATCTTCTCTAAAATTGAAAAAACTCCAGATACTGATTTTCAAATAAACGTTTCATTCATGGAGTTATACCAGGAGTCCCTGTACGATTTATTAGCGGACAGGCCACGTGAACAGTGCACAGTCGATATCCGAGAAGCAGGTCGTGGTATCATCATACCTGGATTGACAGAGCGGCATGTTATGTCCACTGAAGATACGATCAACTGCCTAATCCAGGGATCGCAAGGCCGTGTCACAGGTGCAACAGCAATGAATGCACATTCGTCAAGAAGTCACGCTATATTCACTATTTCCGTTCAACAACAGAAAAAAGGTGATGAAAATAGTGCAATGTCTGCAAAATTCCATTTAGTTGACTTAGCGGGTTCTGAACGCCCAAAAAAAACTAAAGCAACAGGAGATCGTTTTAAAGAAGGTGTCAATATTAATAAGGGACTGCTTGCCTTAGGAAATGTGATATCTGCACTGGGTGAAGACTCTCAGAAAGGCACTGGTTTCATCGGGTACCGTGATAGCAAATTAACTAGATTACTTCAAGACTCACTTGGCGGGAATTCTTACACTCTGATGATAGCATGTATCAGCCCAGCAGACTATAATTTAGACGAAACATTAAGTACATTAAGATATGCAGATCGTGCACGTAAAATAAAGAACAAGCCGATTATAAACCAAGATCCAAAAGCGGCAGAAATTGTTCGTTTAAATCAGAAAGTACGAGAATTGCAGATGCAGTTATTGGAGCGTGGCGGCAGAGTATCGATCTGCCCAGCTGAAAGTTTACAATTACAGCAAGAGAACAAGGAACTTAAACTTAAAAATAGGCTCCTATCAGAGAAATTAGAAAAAACACTTCTTGATTACACATCTTTGTGTGAAAAAAATATCATTGTTGAAATGGCCAATGAAAAGTTTAAAAATCAAATCATTGATCTGGAATCCGAGTTTTTACAAACATTGGATAAAGCAGAATTAAATAATGAACAGATTGACAAATTCGAACAAGTCAAGAAGAAAATAGAAGATATAAAAATTCTCCGCAGAACTGCAGAAACTAATTTGTTGGATCATGAATTAACCATCAGTCAAAATTCAAATGACGACAAATTATCTGAGGATGAACACCATACTTTTGATAAACGACAAGAAACTCATACAATGCAACAGTTTGAACTAAACAGTCAACTGAAAAAACTTTCCGAAGAACTAGTTGTCAAAGAACGACTAGCAGCACAATTAATGGAAAATGCTGATTCTTTAAAACATTATACTGAAGATTTAGATATAAAAAGAAGAGTGGAATCATTAGAAAAAGAACGAAATGAATTACTAGCAGCTTTAAAAACTAAAAATTCTGAAACTACAAAAAAGAAGATCTCCGAATTAGAAGAAAAAATCGAAATGCTACGTAAAAAGAATATAGAGAAAGATCGGTTATTGAAACTTAAAGAAAGAGATGACAGCAAAATCAATCAACTTCGAAACGAAATTGCAACAATAAAACAAGCAAAAGTACGATTGATCAGACAAATGCGCAGTGAAGCTGAAAAGTTCAAAGCATGGAAGAAAGAACAAGACAGAGAAATGAGCAAATTGAAAGATAAAGATCGAAAACTGCAAAGTCAATTAGTTCGTATGGAAAACATGCACGCAAAACAACAAACTGTGCTGAGGAGGAAGGTCGAGGAAGCAGCTGCCGTTAATAAACAACTCAAAGATGCTTTGATGGTACAGAAAGCAGCTCAAGATAGACGAGCGATGAATCAATCTGGTATGTGCCGTGATAGCTTCTTCGATTTTTTTTATGATTTCTTGATATATACTTTCACTAACGTACCTTCAACCGTTTTAAATTTCTTAGTAGATAAATACTCTGTCCATATATAAGTTTGTTTTGTTGTCTTTGTGATTTGTTTCGTCCTAACGTAAATAAATATATATTTTTATAAAATATGGTTGTTTTCAAAGCAAAAAATGATTAAAAAAAATTTGATATTTAATATTTTATAAATTTTTCAATAAATTCAAAAGCATTTTAGTATTTCTCATTTAAATCAATTTTCTTAATTGTAAGTTAAATAAACTTACTTGTTTTGGCTTCTGACATAATAAATAACAGAAAAACTAATATACATGATATTATTTAATTAAGGTAAAATGGAACGAGTACAAAACTGGATATCACAGGAAATACAAGTTATCTTGAGTACAGTGAGGGCTGAACATACTTTAGAGCACTTAATAGAAGACCGTGCTGTGCTGGCGCAGCAGAAAGAAACTCTTGATGTCAATTCAGAAAAGGCCAAAGAACTAGATGAAGAACTTGACCTGAGGAGCGCTCAAATAGCTGATCTCAAACAAAAAATTGCTGACTCTTATCAAGGTAAAAAAAATAAAATTTTTAAAATATTGACATTTTTTATAAATAACATAAGGACAACTAAATTGTTTTGTTACTACATTTTAGAAAATAAATCAAAATCACGTTTTGATGGCATACAAACAATGATAGAAGCAAAATGTGCTCTGAAACAATTATTTAATACAATCAGTGATATAAAACGTAAAGAATTGATATTGAAAACAAAGACTGAAGATATGGAAATCGAACACAAAGAAAAAATGGAAGAACTTAATAAGCAATTGCAAGATATTAACAAACAACTTGTAGTTGTTGAATTGAAATATGAGAAACAGGTAATGAGAAAACGTATTTTAATAAAAATCCACTGCTGTAAATTCAATTCACGTTCCCGTCTGATCTGAGCACTCATTTGTTCAAATTGATAAAGATTCAACTAGAAGCTCAAAGTCTCTTTGGAGTCTTTGTAACCCTTACTTACAGTTTGCATAATTAATACTGCGTATAAATTACCTACAAACCACATTTCAAAGTTAAATTTTACCTTTATAATTTATTTTTGTATCGATTGTATTTTATTTATTTATTTACAGCTTGACGAAATAACTCAACAGTATGAAGAAAAAGTTTCTGTACTACTAGGAGAATTAAGTGGTAAACCAATAGAAAAGACACATTCACCATCACCACCACCGCCACAGGTACGGCTTGTAAACTGGGCGATTAACTTTACAACAATCAAAAAAATATGTTTTATATGAATCAGCTAAAAAAATGGAGTTAGTCGTTTTGGTTACTCATTTGTATCATTGAAAAGTGTGTTTGATTTCAAAGTATTTATTGTTGCGTATTTTTTTTTCAGTTACCATCAATAAACAACACATTTGTTGTCGACAAAGAAAATGTAACGCCAGTGGTACGTAATAATCTTAATGTGTATTTACATTTGAGTCATTATATCTTGGATAAGTTAAAATTTAAAGTAAGAAAACTCAATAATTGTGGGTTGCTTAAAGCGAAAATAGTAAGGTTTCGTCAGTTATCCATTTTTGAATAATAATCAACTTTAATTCAGTTTAAAAAATTAAAAATTATCGTCAAGCATTGACATTTTTTTACTGTAATTTTTTTTAAATACCTCTGAGGTTTTTAGCGAAATTTTTTTATTTTATAAATTTTATATCTTACAGAAGAATGAAAAAAGTAAAGAAACTAAATGGAAGAAGTCGCGTCAAGTTGAAATTTATGAAGAAACATTAGAAGCATTAGAAAGTTCTGGTGATTTTGACCCTGATGATGTAAATCTTGACCCTGATTGGCAGAAGACTCCCTTCTTCAAGCGAATACAGAAACTTAAAGTATGCGATTATTTTTTTTTTTGTGGCGAGTAATTTTTTAAAACTAATTTTTAATCAATTTTTCAGCGGCAAACAATGTACGATGCAGACACAACGGCTGCAGTGAAAAGAACATCTGACGGACAGACTAAATGCAACTGCAAGACATCTTGTTCGACACGACAGTGCAGTTGTCGAAAATTTACGGTCAGCTGTTCAGCTAACTGCAAGTGTAAGCCGGAAAATTGTCTCAACAAAGAGGTAAGTGTTAATAAAATATATCTGTACACTTTAGTGGTAAAGAATCATATTTTTTAACATCACAATGAATGCTCTTGCTTAGTACGGAATGAGTAACAACAGTGATTATGTTAACCTTCACAAAAGAAAGGGAAAATAATAATGAAAATGTATTTATGTATTCATTTTTATTTAAAAAAATTAGGCCCCCGTGACCGCACCTAGTTGACTATAGTCAATATGGAAGTAGTACCTAATTATTGTTTCATATTATTTGCAGAGTATTACATCCGAAGATAGCCAAAGTGACGCTGAACAAACGTCCAAAAAACCGAGGTAAGTCTTTCGATATTTGACTGTAATAAGATGCCCCTAAGTTTTATTGTTAAGTTTTATAAAAAAAATTACTTCCTTTCATATTTGGTTTGGTTTTGTATGGAACAGCACGTCCTATACTTTTTGGGAATACAATTTTAATAGTTTGTAAATAAATGTTCCGTTGTACTTTACATATACTTCTATTTATTATTTTTAATAATAGTTATATGGTATTTATATATTTATATATGTATATATATATTTTACTTGGGTTTATGTAAATTAGTCATATTATTACTTGAATAAATTTTTTTTAAGTATTATTCAAGTTATATTTCGATGTAGAACTACTCTTTCTCTACAGCATATGGGAGTCATTTTGTGAGCACGAATGCAGGGACCTTAAAAACGTGTAATCTTTCTTAATATATATAAATTACGTGTCACATGTTCCTCCGCTATGGACTCCTAAACTACTTAACCGATTTTAATCAAATTTGTACACCGTGTGCAGTTTGATCCAACTTGAAACATAGGAGGCCTCCTATGGGGAATGGGGGGGGGGTTGCCCCCCCGCCCCTTTTTTAAAGAGAGTTCCCATTTTTTACGGTGGTGGTGGTGGGGGCTGTAAAGCTTCCTATGGGGAAAGGGGGGGGGTGCCCCCTTTTTTCGCCCCCCTTTTTTAAAATAGAGTTCCTACTTTTTTACGGTGATAGTGGTGGGGGACTGTAAAGCCTCCTTTGGGAAATGGGGGGGGGGCAAACTCCCCCCCTTTTTTAAAAGAGTTCCCACTTTTTTTACGGGGAGGTGGTGGGGGGGCTGTAAAGCCTCCTATGGCTAGAGTAAATTTTCGTATGCATCTAGGCTTCTGGGTATAATTTTAAAGCTTCCGCGGTGATTTTCATATGCATTTTTAGATTTTGGGTATAATTATAGGCAACTATACTGTAGTGTTTGTCTTATTTTGTGGTGTTTAATTTATATTACAAATAATTTCTGTTTTGGTTGTGAATAAATTTTCTGTCTATTTCCTCTTTGACAGTTTTTGCATTCCGTAATAAAAAAAAAGTTTCACTTCTAACGCTTATAGTTTTCGACTGACGCTTTCATTTTTTTGTAGTAAACGAATTCAATATTCATAGTTAAGACAGGACAACGTCTGTCGGGTCAGCTAGTTATAATATATTTTAGATATTGGAAACCTTGAAATTTTTTTTACAGATATTTGTGGCCTCCCTGTATATACAACGTAATTCTTTTTATTTTTAGATATAAATAAGTAATTATTGTTTTAATTTCAGGGCGCTCTTTGAAAATAACGATGCTAATGATACATTTGTGATGTCATGAAAACATTAGATATTTTGTACAGACAATTATTTACATATTTATTTCTGTGATGGAATGTTATTTTTTTAAATCTTGATTAATTTTTTTTTACCTATACTACAAATAAGTTTTAAATTTTAAATATTTACAAATAATGACTATTTATTATTAGGATGATGTCTGTGGGATGTTATTTATTGGCATCTGAGTGTAAACGTAATTGTATTGGCCAACATTTCATCCTACAATACAGTGGATGTATTTATAATGATTCCCTTGCAATATGTGACATATATTTGTTGATTAAAAAATAAAATAATGTAAGCAAGAATTATTTAAACATCACAACAGATTTGCTTGTATAAATTTTTATAATGTATAGATTTTAACAAGTACTTAGTAGTGCTTTTTCTAAATGTTAATATTATAATAAAAAGTTTTAATTTAGATATATAATTAAAAAAAGTACTATTTTGTATATTATTTTATAATAAACATGCAACTAATTCAATGAATAAATTCATTATTCTTACCTTCAATATTTTTTACCTTTTTTCAGTTGTTATTGAAAGATTTAATAAAACACTGTATTAGATAAAATAAATATTTTATTGTACAAATAAAATTTCTTATGTAAAAAATATCACACTCAATTGTATTTTTTTTTTAAATCTAACAATAAAATACAAAATATTTTTCTAAAAATACTAAACAATATCTATTTCATACCTACATATTAATTTTATTTATGGCATCAACATTCAGTACAGTAGAATTTCAGTATATTCGGGCAAGGGGCGGTGTAATAAAACCGAAACATAAAATAAGTTATCCGAATATTTTTGTTAAAAATTCGCTAAAACAAATAAAGATTTACCCATTTGTACTATTGTGGGTAAATATTTGTAATTAAAATTATGCCTTGAAAGTTTAATACATCAAGGTTTTTCTATATTTCTGCAATTACATTTTATTTCCCAAAAAAAAAAACATTTGGTGGTTACTTGCCAAGGTTAGTAAGTACACAGGTTGCCTCATTAGCTTTTTGACCAATCAGCTTGGGCACCCCAGATGACATGTACGTGGCTACATTTGTTGTGATCGGACACATCATTCCCCTTCTCATTTGGGCATCCTAGATGACGTATTTCCCTCTCTTGCGCCAAGTAATGAGACTACCTTATACTTTACATACCTTGGTTACTTGTAACCCGTTTAATATTATTCACGACCTACCGGTGGGTTGTAATGTTTTCTTAAACACTGATCTAGCTCATTTGAAGCGCATGTAGACGTGTGTAGAGACCTTTCTTCATTAACAACTCACTGTGTGTTCCTGCTTCAGAGATCTTACCTTTATTAATAACGCAAATAACATCTGCATTTTGTATTGTTGTTAATCTATGAGCGATAACAATGCAAGTTCGTCCTTCACGAGCATGGTCCAATGCTACTTGCACCACCTAATTGTATAAATGTATAATAAGTAATATTAAATTCATATCAATTGTAGTTTAATTTTGTATTGTACCTTTTCACTTTGGTTATCTAGTGCAGATGTAGCTTCGTCTAGAAGCAAGATCCTTGGATTCCGTACAAGAGCTCTTGCGATTGCTATTCTTTGTTTTTGACCTCCGGATAATTGTGTGCCTCGTGAACCAACCCTTGTTTCGTAGCCCTTAAAATTTTATTAACTATTAACTCAAGTCGGATCTATACAAAATTAGTATAGATCTTCTAGTTGGTTGTTTATGTTAATAATGATATATTATATAAAAAATTAAATGAATAAAATAATGTAATGCATATAAATTTATAAAGAACACTAATATTTTATTTAATAATTCGTAACATTATTTCACTATACTATTTAATCAAATTAAAATTTAATTGTATATTATTTCAAAGTCCATATTTATAAATCATGAAATTTGAATATAATCGAAATAATCGATGTAAATGTCGCTTTTAGTTGGTCCAACTAGTGCTAGATGGCAGCACCAGTATTAAATCGAGTTTAAAAATAATTATTTAATTATATAGGCAATACTCTTTACAGTTGTGTTATTTAAGTAAAAGACACAATTTCTACAGTTTTGTTGATACCATGCTTACCTAGTCCACCGCGTAACGCTTCATTACATAGCTTTTCATTTCCGTTACATTACTAAATTTTTACCCTCAATGTGCCTAAAGAAGTATAACTTCAAAAATTATATATTCAAGATGACAATCGTTGACATGGATTTTTTCAGTTCGAAACTCATTTTTGTGCTTATAGTACACTTTAGAAGCTTTAAATTGTTTTTATGTATACTCTACATCTATTAGTTCGTACATAATACCAAAATCAGGAGAATTAATTTAGTATAATAAATAAATTTTACAAAATTTCCTACGAAAGTTAAAAAAAATTTTGCAATTTAAAAAATTGTATTGAAAAAATATTTCCATACGCAGGAAAGATGTCCCTCTTAAAATAATCACTAAACTAAATAATAAGAAACAATTGATTCAACTTACCTGCGGTAAAGAGGATATAAAATTATGTATGTTTGATTTTTTTGACGCTTCGATAATTTCGTCCATCGAAACATCTCTTGTGTTATCACCATAAGCAATGTTCTCTGCTATCGTTCTGTCGAATAATACAGGTTCTTGCGATACCAGACCCATTTCTTTCCTCAAATTTGCTAGCGTAAGATCATTTCGAATACTTTTATTCGTCAAAATCTGTATACAAAAAAATATGTCATTTAACTTAAAACTTTTTGTATTATAACAGATAGACTTACAATAAAACCGGAATCAGGATCATACAAACGCTGTAACAATTGAATACAAGTAGATTTTCCACATCCACTTGGTCCGACCAAAGCAACTGTCTGGCCTGGCTTTATTTCCAAATTCAAACCTTGTAATATTTCTATATTCGGTCTCGATGGATAATGAAACTGTATATCTTTATAGTTAATTGAACCATCTGTATGCTACAAAATATAAATCAATTAGAAAAATGTATATATATCTGAATATGTTATGTTTACGTACCCAAGAATCCATCCCAGGTAAAATAGGGGCAGAATGAATCAATGGAATACGATCCAAAAGTTTGAATATTTTTGAAGCTGATATTTTTGCCATATTGAAATTTGGTGCGAATGCAAATCCTTGACCTAACATCCACGCACCGAAAATGAGTGCTTCTGATACCCTTAAAGTATACAGAGTTATTTAAACTACTCGTACCTGAAAATGATTTTAAATAACTTACTTTAAAATCGTAGTATAATGTACACCTTCATTTGCCACCAAAGTCCCACCATAATACAAAACCAGTGCATATGCTAAAAACGGTGTCACTTGACCTAACGAATAGACCACACCACGTAACTTAGTCTTTTTCTGTAATGCATCATTTGCCTTATGTAACTCCACAAGATATTTCTCGAGGAATGTATCTTCTCGAGCTAAACTAGCGATTGTTTTTATATTTGATATTGCTTCGACAGCAATTTTTGTTGCGTTCTCCATAGCTTTCTTTTCGGTTAATGCTTGTGTTTCAGTTAGTCTGGATTCGAGATAAACTGCGATGAATACTAAAGGAATGCATATAAGCCCAACCAATGTCATTTTCCATGACAGTACAAAAGATATTACGATTCCCAAACCTGAAATTATAATTCCACAAAATTGGTACTTGACTCACTTGACTGATATATTCACTAAAAAGGTCAGTAGTTTAATATATTAAAAGTCTAAACTTCTAAAGATCAAATATCTAAATTCTAAACAGTTCCCAGTAATTGAAAAAGTAATCAAAAGGAATCAGATTTTGACGATACATTCCGGTTTCTGTAAAATTCCGTATTTACCGCCAATAATTTCATTACGTTCAATTATTGTTTATTACGTCCAATTATGTAGTATGAATAAGTTTTGCAGTGCTGCCAACCTATTTTTTAGTTGTCAGTTTTCATTATTGATTCCGTCTGAATCCGGTAAACGTCATACAGATCGAAAATTTACTATACCGGGTGTCCCGGATAATTTTTCCCGCATGGGGATCTCATAAGAGATACAGGTTTAGTTAAATGAGATGAATTATTTGTAAGAAAGGGGTGAGTATTACTATACCAAAAAATATTCATAATTCTATGTGGTTTAGGCGGTATAAAAACTGAAAATTCGGAATTTCTTTAAATGGCTATAACTTTTTTGTTCAAGTAGATAGGTACTTTTTGTTTGCGGTTTCATAAGGTACTTTTTTGTGTAGAATTGATTGGTGTATTTAGAATTTTTGTTTTTCATGGCTCACTTAAATGTTTGTAATAAAATACTTCATAAATATCACTGGTATTTAGTACTTCGACTTTTTTTCGATAATAAGTATAGCAAGTGACATAACGTTGTAAAGTAGAGTAAAAAACACGTTTAAATATGCTATAATCAACTTAGTGGCCCATAAGAAAAACAAAAGTTAGGGCTTGTAACTCGGAAACTAAAAGTGATATAAAAATTCTAAATACACCAATCAATTCTACACAAAAAAGTGCCTTGAGAAACCGCAAACAAAAAGTACCTATCTACTTGAACAAAAAAGTTATAGCCGTTTAAAGAAATTCCGAATTTTCAGTTTTTTGGGTATACCGCCTAAACCACATAGAATTATTAATATTTTTTGTTGCAGTAATACTCACTCCTTTCTTACAAATAATTCATCTCATTTAACCAAACCTGTATATCTTATAGATACTGAGATCCCCATGCTGGAAAAGTTATCTGGGACACCCGGTATATTTTATGTTCAGATTCCGGAATGAAACAGAATGGTATTTTATTCAGTTTGATTCTTTTCTCAATTATTAATATTAATTTGATACTGTTTAACAATGAAAATTCCACTAAGATTTACTTAAAAAGTAAATAAAATGACTCATTAGTTTTAGAATTTACTCGCTAATTTGGTTACCTAGTGTTGAAAGAGCTTGCAGCATTACACCAATACGAGTCCCGGTGGCGCCTTGAACGTTAGCCGCATCTCCCGATAACCTCGCGCACAAGGCTCCGACTCCATTAGACGTCCTGTCGTGCCATCCTATCTCCTGCTTCATGAACGCGGCGAACGACTGTTTACGTAGCCTGGTTGTCAGCTTCACTCCAGCCACGTTAAACATGTGCGTTTGGAGGAACGTTGCGACGCCGACGAAAACACCGATAGCGAGAAATAGAAGCGAATAGAAATTTGTTGTTTTCCGTACTTCTTCCGGGTCAACAAAAGAGAATACCTAAAAAATATTTTGTTATAATAGGCACGATGACTAATTTAAAAAAAAACTAATCTATGATGATCTTACGTGTCTCCTATTTCCAAAAAAATAATTATTTCTGCAGAAAATAAAGGTTTAATCGCAAAAATTGACTCTTTTAAAACTAATTTTGAATTTGACGCCAAAACGCTCGCAGGTGACATTTCAGAGTTGTGACGTCACACTCCTTGTCAACAATAATCAAACATTCAAAGTTAGACAATAATCTAATTATTTTGTGTGTTAAAAATGAATTCCAAAGTATATAAGTTCTTAAATAAGGTATGTACTTAATAATCTTGTAAGAGGAATTGATATTTGTCTAAAATAAAATTCAATCACTTTTCACGTTTACTGATGCGTGACGTCATTTGCTCTGATTGGTGTTCCAATTAACATGGCGTATTGCTGTATTTTGCATTGTTATTTTAACAAAAATTATATTAATCTCGCTTTTAATATAAATAAAATACATTTTTTAGAATCGTTTTAACCTATTTCATTATTTAAAATCATAATTTCAATAATACTTTCTTACTGGCATCATATCTATTAGGATAAAATTTGATAAGATGAATTATTTTACTCACACCAAATATTTCTCCGTATAAAATAGCGAAAGCAGGAAATGATGCTCCTACAATCACCGCTGCTAGACATCCGGTAACTATGTAGAGCCATTCAGGAGAATTCGCAGCCATTATTCGTTTTAACGAGACTTTAGGTAAAGCTGAATCTTCGCTATCTTCACCGTCATTGATATCTTCAGTAATATCACCAGAAATAGACGATTTTATAGATCTTGTTTTAGAACTTTCAACAGTATCTTGTCTTTTGATTTGATGACGAGGACCTAATCATATTTTCATTTAAAATAGATGAAGAAAACAAAAATAATTTCTCCACAACTCACCTTCTGTATCTTTCTTGTCACTATTTGTATCTTTTTCCTTCTCGTGGGCTTTAACAAGTTGATAGAAGACACCTTTTGCATCAATCAAATCACTATATGTCCCTTCCTCGACCACGTTTCCTTCTTTGACACATACAATTCTATCAGCATATGCTACAGTCGACAATCTATGTGCAACAATGATTGTAGTGCGGCCTGTAGCAGCCGAAGAAGCCCTTAAAGCCCGAGTTACCATATCTTCAGTGCGTACATCTAAAGCAGAAGTCGCCTCGTCGAGTAACAGCACTGTTGGTTGACGAACTAATGCACGAGCTAATGCGATACGTTGGCGTTGGCCACCAGATAGTTGAGCACCACCTCCTCCAATTGATGTGTCATATCTATTAAAATCGATAAATTATTGGTAGATATATGAATATTCTAAAGCTTCCCACAGACTGGCGCGGATTATTCGCAGCGGCAGCGAATAAAGGCTCCGACAGACCGACATATACAGGATGTTCCAGACCACCCGTCCACTATGATTTACGCCCAAGCTATTGAAGATAAGAGTTTTATGAAAAAAAATTACTATGTATATCGACCCTAAAAAATTTCAAGAAAATATTTTCAACCCCCTAAAATTGCGCTTTGTGGGTGGTTTGGGGGGTACACGCCCGTTTCTCAGTAAAATCAAATGTAACAGCATATTCAATTTACAGTATATAATTGTAAATACAATAAAAAAGTAAAAAACTTTTGTAAAACAAAAATTTTCATACTTTCAATTGTTTAGAAAATATGGTGACTTGATATCTTTTAGGGTTTTACTAAAAGTGCTATAATTTCGTTAAATATTAATGGAATTTTATTATTTTTAAAAATTTAGAAAGTAGAAATACTTAATTACCTTTTTAATGATCTATGAATATTTAAGATTTCGATAGTTTAAACTTTAAAGTGTCATACGCGACATATCAAAAATGCGAAAGGTCAATTAGGGATAATTCAAAAAATTTAAATACAATGGTTTATCAATTAATACTTTATCTTAAAAAAGATACGTAAATAAAACTCTATCTTCAATAGTTTGGACGTAAAACATAGTGGATGGGTGGTCTGGAACACCCTGTATATATAAATTTTCAAAATAAAAAAATACGATGGTGAAATAAATTTCGCGTTTTTTCGGAAATTTTTCACGTTTCTTTTCGGTTAAAAATTCACAACTCGAAAACTATTCATCATTAAGAAATGGAACTATTGTGTTAACTCCAAAAAGAAAGAATCTACAAAATGGCGGAAGCTACAGCAAAATCGGTTCGGTAGATATTTAAATATATAATCTATAAAAAAAGACTTGTGAATTTCGCTGCCGCAACAAACGCGTTTTAATTCGCGCCGCAGTCGCTGCGAATGTTTCGCGTCGGTCTGTCGGAGAGTCAAATTCTTACCCATCTGGAAATTTCTTAATAAAATCATGACAATTTGCTTGTTTCGCTGCATCCTCTATTTGACTTTGAGTAAGTTCATCTTTCTCTGCCATCGGATCACCACCGTACGCTATATTTTCCCGAATAGTTCCTGTGAATAGAGCCGGTTCTTGTCCAACAACCGCAACATGCGATCTTAGCCAACGAATATTCAATGTTTTTATATTATTTCCATCCAAATACACCACACCAGATATAGGATCGTAAAGCCTTTGTAACAATTGAATAACGGTAGATTTTCCGCAACCGGAAGCTCCAACCAATGCTACTGTTTCCCCACTTTTGATTTTTAGATTGAATCCTTGCATTATCTGTATTGAATATATTAATTTATATACCAAACGGATAAAAAAGTACGGAGCATTTAAAAAATAATCTTACCTTAACATCTGGTCTTGAAGGATATTGAAAATGAATATCCTTCAGTTCAATAGTTCCAGAAATTGATTTTGGTTTTAATCCTTCAGTACTGAAAGGATTTATTGTAGGAACACGATCAATAATACTAAACACAGTAGCACCTGCACCTCTAGCTACAGAAAATGCTTCAATATGCGGTGAAGCAAAACCGAAATTTTGTGCACCCATTAAAATACCAAAAAACACCTGAAAGTTGAGTAAAAACATACGAATTCAGATTATATCTCGCATAACATTTTATTGGGTTAATTCTTACCGTAGTTAAGACAGCAGGAGTATATTCAGGATTCTCTGTACCTCGCCCTTCCATAATCAAGTTAACGCCATACCAAAACGCTAAGGAGTAACTGCAGTATATAACGAACCACATTATACCGCTTCCGATCCCGGAGAATAAACCTTTCCGAGTACCTTGTCTTATTGCAGGATTCAAACAGTTGTTATATCTGCAAAAGAAGACTCGTTGAATAAAATACAATCTTCGTAAAAAATCAATAAAATATATAAAACGGCTTTAAGTATTAATAAATGTATTATTTCCGGTTAATCGATTGTTGTTAAAATTAATCAGATCTGGAAATTTAAAGTTGAAATTAAACTGGTATTTCCGTTAAAATCTCAAATTCAAAATTTGTAATTGTTACAATGATGTATAATCACCTATCAATCTCTTTGTATTCTCCTCCAAAAGCTACAACAGTTCTTATTGAACTAAGAACTTCTTCAGCAACGCTTCCCGCACTGCTATAAGATTTTAACTCTTTCGCCGTTAGTGTGCTTTGAATCTACAAAAACAAAATAATTCAATCAATAATTAAAAACTGATGTTCACCATTGTTATTTTACCTTTGCTACTACAGCTGTAGTTATAATAATAACTGGTGCACAACTTAACACAACAAGAGTCAATTCCCATCCGTAAGTGAATGAAATAATAATGGAAAATACAAAAGACATAACTAAATATGCAAATATAGAGATCTTTTCACCTATACCGTCTTTTATTTTATCCATATTTCTATTAAAAACATATCTTTGTTAGTTTTCTTTGATTTAGATTTAAATTGGCTATAAAATCCTTACTCTGTTAATTGTCCTGCAAAATTATTCCCAGCATGCAAATCATACCACGTCATATCTTGAGCAAGTGCAGACCTCAGAAGTAGCTCTCTAATACGACCTACTTGCTTCAAACATACAAAGTTAAGGAAATCCACTGCTACCGTAGATATGACGAATTGGACCAAACTCATCACGGTCAAACCGATACCAAAAGCAGCCGAATCTTCGAGTATTGCTTCACTTCTCTCTGTAGAACTTGCGTTACTATCTCTGTAAATGACAGTTTAACAATTATATCCCATTGTTGCTCAATTATATTCCATTGTTGGTCAATTATATTCCATTGTTGGTCAATTCTATTCCATTGTTGGTCAATTATATTCCATTGTTGGTCGACAAATTGAAAGTAATTGTGTAAAAAGTGTTATTAATGATTAAAAATATTAATATTGAACATGTATCTATGTCATCTGGCGCACTACACTGTAGGCAGTAAGGTAGGCAGCTTAGAAGGTAAAGGAAAACCCCGAGTGGATCAAAAGGGATTCGGTATATTATAAAAATAAACAATTTTGATAAAAAAAAACAAGATCTTTTAACAAAGAAATGACCCCGCAGAATCCTTATGGGAAAGGAGTTTCGGTCAAATTCTTTGAAACTTTGGATTCTGATAGTCCTTGATGAGTAGATTAAAAGTGTCAATGGGCACTAAGTCCTAAAAACTCAAACTTTTAAGATATAGCCCTCTAAAGTTGGGGATCATGCTCGCCTTTAGCTTACAATAAAAAAATTTTTAGAACCTTAATTTTCGCACAACTATTTGTATGTGTTCCCAAAAACTTATATAATCGATTGTCACCATAAAAAGTAAACTTTTAAATTCTTTAGCCAATGGCAGTACTTAAATCGTACTATTAAGTTTTTTTTATTATAAACCATTTTTTTATTATATTTTTACAATTGAATTTGTTTATAGTTAAAAAAACGTAACAATAAGATTTAAGTGTTGTCATTTCTCAATGAAGTTGAGCGAAATTTAAGGTTCTACAAAAAAATATTGTTAATTAAAGACAATCATGATCCCCAACTTCAGAGGGCTATATCTTAAAAGTTTGTGTTTTTAGGATTTAGTGCCCATTGATACTTTTGATCTACTCATCAAGGACTATCATAATCCAAAGTTTCAAAAAGTTTGACCGAAACCCCTTTCCCATAAAGATTCTGCGGGGTCCTTTAATTTTGTAAAAAAAATTAATCTTTTTCGTAATTTTTTTTAATGGGGGTCTCCAATATATATTCTACCTAGAGCCCCTAACTTTTGTAACACGCCATTACCTGTCTGCTTATTCGACAAGTGTATTTTTCAATAGTTTACATAACTTACAATATTCTCCCTCCACCAAACCAATTTAACATCATTGTTTTTGTCGTTGTATTTCCACTGGTCCGGTCCACTAAAAGGGATGTGAACTCTCCATAGAGGATAGTTTGTACTGGAATACTCATGCCTGTCAATATTGAGAATAATACTCCACAACATACTATAAATATTTCGAAATATGTGGCAAATCGAAACTGAAATGTTTTAGAAATAAAATTATAAAAAAAGTTAAATACAATTATTTTAAAAAAACATTAATAAAAGATAAAGGGGCAGTGTGGTAATCAACGAGGAGCAAGATATGTTGTATATAGTGTCCGACCGAACATTCGGCTTCGGCTTCGGCTTCGGCCACCTTCGGCCAAAATTTCACCTTCGGCTAAATAATCGGCTTCGGCTAAATTTGGGCCGAAGGTTTGGCCGAAGCCGAAGGTTGAACTATATAGTATAATATTGTACAGTAAAGTATTTTTATATGCGGTAAGTACGTTCCACAGAAAACCGTATATAAAAAATTACACAAAAAAGCATAGCGCACATTATAAAGTTAGAGATAGATATATAAATACACTAAAATGCAAAATTAACAGATCAATAAATTTTTCAAATATTTTTAGGTGTTTTTAAATAGCTGGATCTCTGCGAAAAATGGTCGTACAAGAGTTTTAAAAAAACTATTTTAAAGCTTGAACGTTCTAGTTTTTGAATCATGTACTGAAAATTTTATTATTCTGCAGGGTAACCTCCTTTTTTAAGATGAAACGCCAAAAAAATATTTTTTCCAAAAAATTACATTAATTTTGAGAGGCTCTACAGGACATGCAAATTTTTTTTAGTCAAATCAAATAAAGGACTCTTGTAAATCAGACTTTTTTCTTTAATTTAATTAATATCAAAGATATTGGCAGGGACAAAATATTTTTACGATTTTTTAAATTTTCAATGACAAAACGTTTACATATTTGAATTCCTTTAACTGACAGCTTTTATTTGATACCCCACTTGAATTTGGATAAAATATCGTACCGCATAAAAAGAGACTTGACTGTATACTCGTTTTCCTATATAGATATTTATATTTTTAAGAAGTGAAGAGTAAAAAAGATCATTCATTATTCATTTAAAAACAATTTGTGAAAAAAAATTATAATTAAAGACGAAAAAAAAACCTTCGGCTTCGGCTTCGGCCGAAGGTTACAAGAAAAGCCGAAGTTCGGCTTCGGCTTCGGCTTCGGCCAAAAACTGACCTTCGGTCGGACACTAGTTGTATATCGCCGCCCCCTCATACAAATTAAAAATAAATACTTACTAACTTATAAAAAGGAACTATAGACGTTTTTTCTTTTTTCTCTTTTTTCTTAATTACAGAAAATATACTGAAAATAAAAATAATTTCAGTGAATGTGTTATTAAGAGCAGGGGAAACTAAATAAATTATAATAGATATTTTTAACATTGAAAATAAATTTCAAAAGTACAAATTGTACAGTATGATGGCAAATACCACCAGCAGGGTCGAAAGGGCTAATAAAATGCCCAAGAAAAATTTTACTTACAATGCATTAAAACTAGTATTTATTTTATCATCTTTGGTATTTGCAGATTCTGCAGCTGCCATGTTGTATTTTCCAGAATTATTTCGAAAACGAAACGATGTATCAGCTACAATGACTTCTTTTGTTTTCATTTTGATATTGCTGATAAAAAGATATAAACATTAAATAAATAATATACAGGATTATGTTATTCCATTTAAATTAAGACGGGACTATTTGCACATACCGTATGTGCATGTAATTGGCTATTTGCATATACTGTATGTGCATGCAATTGGCTATTTGCACATACTATTAACTTTACGTAAACTAACCTACCCTAACTTAACAACCTAACCTAATTAGGTACATATACAATATGTGCATAGGTGGGCATTAACTCGTTAATCCGATAATCGTTAATTAACGAAGTTAACAAAATGCTTAACGGATTAACTTTTAAGTTAACTCAAAAAAATGTTAACGCTTTTGTTAACTTCCGTTAATTTTAGTCCGTTACATTGGTTGTTTGATGAAAAGATACATAAGAAAGTTGTCGAAATAGCAAAAAAAAAATGGTCTTCAAACATTTTGGATGGTTAACTTTTTAACGAATAACTTTAACTTTCGTTAAATTTTCGAATTTTTGGTTAACTTTAACTTCCGTTACATTTTCGGAATTTTAACGGTTTAACGGTTAACGAAATTAACTTTTTTATTAACGGATTAACGATTAACGAAGTTAACTTTTCGATTAACTGTGCCCACCTATGAATATGTGCAAATAGCCAATTGCATGCACATACGGTATGTGTAAATAGCCACATTCTTTAAATTAATGTTCGCTATCAGAAAGGGGATAGCAAAACTTGTTAGCTAGCAAACACTGTAAAATAAGGTATTAATTTTGTAATAGTATCTATAGATTTGCTATGGAATTTAGAGCAGTGATACTTCAACGTTTACAGTTGACGACTTCGACCGTACAAAATAATTTTCATAATAGTGCTTTATTAACCGTTGATGTTTACATACAACGCCTGCGTGAAACTTGTCAAAGTCTTCATGAAACTCCAAGAGAATTGTCATATTAGTTTTATACCTCATTTAAGAGTGCTTGCGAGCTAGTACAGCTAGTTGGACATACTGCTAAATATATCGAAAAAGAGCATTTTTTGAAGTTGTTTCTTTTGTAAATGGAAAGTTAAAAATAGAAATACCTACTATCAAAATTATAATTAGGTCATGAATTTTTTATTTTATTTTTAATTATTAATTGTTTTATAACCAATCTATAGATTATTGACGATGAACATAAATAATTTTACTATAAGATTAGATAAAAACTTATCAATTAATATAAAAATAGTTATTTATTTATTTTGAGGATAAGTAATTAAGATAATAATATTAATTTATTATACATTTATCTATAAGCAACAGTACCGTAACTAGAAGCTCGGAATGTGTTGACACCTACCTATTTTTACAGCTTATTAATTTTTATTAACCTTTTTACACTACTGTGGGGACCCCCATGCTTGGGGGTCCCGAGGCACTGCCTCGGTGGTAGTTACGGCACTGCTAAGCAACTAATATAATAAAATCATTAGTTTTTTTAAATTGTTTTTTGTCCGGAAAACCTTAAAATTGTATCCAGAAAATCATTACTTACAAGATATATACATTTCTTTATTTCATATATGCATATAGATATAAGTCATAAAAAACATATTTATTTATTTACTCAATTGAAGTTCATTATTATTTCCACAATATTAAATTGGATTATGATTCTAATTAATTTAGAAAAATAATTAATAGTTTTATTATCAGCTGTCTTTACGAGCCCCATTAAAAAATAGTAATTTATTTGCAACTTTTATATAATGTACTTTTATACACGTATGCAAATATAAGTAATGGGAATTTTCAATTTTTTACAATAGTTTATTTCTACGTTTCATCTTGAAGACACGAAAAAACAAGAAACCTAAAGAATTACAGTTTTTCCCTGTACATCCCAGATAGTAAGCGATAACCAATTATTATAAAATATTTTTTACTCTCTGAAACTGTAATAATATAATTTTATGCTATAATGTTTGCAATTTAGTCCAGTGCCAAAGCCTTTTTGGGGAAAAAAAAATCTCTACAAGCTGGCGATAGTGGGAATCGTTGCTAATAATGATAACAAAAAGAAGAAAAAAAATGCACCCCTGCACATGAAGCGGTTTCGAAGGGGGGTGGTTTTTAAGGGTTGAAAATGGTTTTTTGCAATTTCCGGCGAATTATTTCATGATAAGTACAAAATTTATAGAGTGATCGAAAAATAAAATTGCGTTTTTTACAAATCGCTATTTTTGTTTTTTCTAATTTTTCACAGAATTTTTAAATGTAAAGGTATTTTAATTATTTATCTATCTTAAAGTACAACTCAAGACGAGAAAAATGAGCCCTCTAAAAGTTAAAAAATCGAAAATTTCTATGATCAATTTTTCGATTGAAAAAATTTCATTTTTTCGAAAAACGTCAATATTTCAGGAAATATTTAACTTTGAAATTCCGGACAGCTCAATAAATTTAAAGGACTTCAAAATATACATTTTAAAAAAATTTCAAGTATTTTGACAATTTTTCGACATAAAAAAGTCGAAAATTAAAAAAAAAACGTTTTTTTGCTATTATCTCGAAAAATTTGAGGTTATGTTGTAGATTTATTTATTATCTACAACTTTACTGCAGACCATTTTTCGATAAGAAGTCATACTTCGTCGGAAATCGCAAAAAACCGTTTTCAACCCTTAAACACCACCCCCCTTCGAAACCGCTTCATGTGCAAGGGTGCATTTATTTTTTCTCTTTTTGTAATCATTTTTAGCAACGATTCCCACTATCGCCAGCCTGTAGAGAATTTTTCTGTTTTTTAGCCTCAAAAAGTCGGATTGGCACTGGACTAATTTATCCATAAATAGAGTATCTGTTAATATTATTACAGTTTCAGACTGTAAAAATATTTTATAATATAATAGATTGTCGCTTACTATCCGGTATGTACAGGAAAGAACTAATTCTTCAGGATTTTTTTTCCGTGCAGTGCGTCTTAAACATAAGTAGGTATTTTGTGGACCCCTATTTCATAAAAAAGTAACATAATAGTGTCAGTAAATATAAGTATGAAAGTGTAATCTAGAATTATTAAAATATTAATCGAGCCGCCTGCTCCCTTTCAGACAATACCATTCGTGAATACAATACCGGAATCCCGTAATACGGAAAACTGGGATCCCGGCCATTTATCTCCGGTATTACAATACCGGTATTAGTGCATATAATACCGGTATTTCGGTATTTATAATTAGTACTAAAGTACGTTTAAATAACTGTTAGGGAGTTGATTTTTACACTTAAATCTTCTTATTATTAGCTAAACTGTTTTGTGATATGTAATTGTACTGTCAAATTATGATATTTTCCCAATATGTGATAGATTTTTAGAGGATATATTTTATTTTTAATAAAAAAGTAACAACTCTCAATGTTAAAAGTTTTATTAAATTCAGAGCAATAATACATAGAAGCTCAAATAGTTTTTTAAGCAATATTACACACCCTACCCTTACCTCCAGATTATCTTAAGCGACCTCTTTTTCGAAAATGAGTTTTGTATGGCAAATTTTAACCCTCAGATTTAATGTTAAAAGTTAAAAAAAAAATTTCACTTTGATGTTGACATTCTTGTTCCTAGTTAGTAGTTTCAATTTTTAAATACTTAATAACTAGTCCAGTAAAGGAAGCATTTTGACACAAAATTTAGGGGGCAAGCAATATTATGGTTGATTCTTATAGATTTTGAACTGGAGAATTCGAAAAAAATAACCCGGACTGGCGAAAAGTGGTGCAACATCCTTAAAAATGGGGTTAACAGAAAACCCCATTTCCAACCGTTTTTTTAATTTAACACAAAATCTAAAGCGACGATGGAATATTTTTATGGTTGATATTTATTGGGGGCACTGAGATGAATCGATTGAGATCATAAATAATGTATTTTATCAAAAATTACCTTTTCTAGAAAGCTTAAAACACGTAACATTGCTTCTTTTCGAGGAAAATAGTTTAAAAATTAATAACTTTGGTTAAAATCATTGAAATGACTTGAAATTGGTCTCAAATTGTTCCTGAAATTCCAAAGAAAAATGATCAACTATAATTTAAAAAAATATTATTTGTTTAACCAATGAAAATTGCTCATTTTTAAGGATAAGCGTCATAAATTTTTGGAAAACTGCCTTTTTACTAAATTTTCAATAAAAACATAAGGGTTAAATATTTTTTAGTAAAACCAACGGGAATATCTTCGATTTGTACATGTAAACAAAATGAGCCCCTCCCAAAAAATATTCAGTTACTAGAACGGATGCAATTGCACATTAAAATGCACCGAATTTTTGTTACATAAAATTGAAAAAAAAATACATTTTTTCAAATAAAATTCTAAATTATGATTTTAACATACTCATATGCATTTTTAACGTATATTTTAAGTTTATTAATGAATATAGGCTCATATGAGTTTATAATAATGCATGCGAAAGTACATTACAATGCACTATTTTAATAAAACTCAATTCATTGTTTTTTAATGTTTTATTGCAAAAAAAATACATTTAAAAAATTAATAAAATAAAATGTATGCGTTTTTAGGGTATTTCTATATAAAAAAAATAGAAACTAGTAGAGAAATTATATCAAATTTTGTATTCATTATTATTTATATGTTTATTATAAAAATGAGTACGTATTATTAAAATAGTGCGTTTTAATGCACTTTGGCATGTATTATTTTGAACTCATATGAGCCTATATTCATTCATAAACTTTAAATATACGTTAAAAATGCATATGAGTATGTTAAAATCATAATTTAGAATTTTATTTGAAAAAATGTTTTTTTTTTTTCAATTTTATGTAACAAAAATTCGGTGCATTTTAATGTGCAATTGCATCCGTTCTAGTAACTGAATATTTTTTGAAAGGGGCTCATTTTGTTTATATGTACAAATCGAAGATATTCCCATTGGTTTTACTAAAAAATATTTAACCCTTATGTTTTTATTGAAAATTTAGTAAAAAGGCAGTTTTCCAAAAATTTATGACGCTTATCCTTAAAAATGAGCAATTTTCATTGGTTAAACAAATAATATTTTTTAAATTATAGTTGATCATTTTTCTTTGGAATTTCAGGAACAATTTGAGACCAATTTCAAGTCATTTCAATGATTTTAACCAAAGTTATTAATTTTTAAACTATTTTCCCCGAAAAGAAGCAATGTTACGTGTTTTAAGCTCTCTAGAAAAGGTAATTTTTGGTAAAATACCCCATTGTCGCTTTAGATTTTGAGATAAATTGAAAATACACTTGGAAACGGGGGTTTTTCACTTCAACCCCATTTTAAGGGTGTTGCACCACTTTTCGCCAGTCCGGGTTATTTTTTTCGAATACTCCGCACCCAAATCTATAATAATCAACCATAATATTGCTTGCCCCTCAAAGTTCGGATTTTGGCATATTTTACTGTTTCGTTTACTGGACTATAACGACATCTAAGTACAACTCGCGGGAAATATATCATAACCGTTAAAAATTGCCATATTTTGTCAATAAAATAACGGAAACTATTTCTAAAAACTACCTCTCTCTAATTTTTAGTTACTTACGATAATTCGGCGGCTGATTTTTTTAAATACCGGTATTAATACCGGTATCCCGGTTTTAAACATACAAAATACCGAAATACCGGTATTAGGACTTTGATCCGGTATTGTACTCACTAAATACTAAATACCATACCTCCTTTTAAAATATAAAAATATTTTATCAAATAAAAAAGTAACTGCTATTACCACTATCCCTCTCCCTAAAATTTTATGCGCTCGTATATAAATTAACAAAACATTAATTAAGCAAAATTAGTTGGTGCATAAAACTACTTAATATTTAGGCGTTTCTAACCGCTTTATAAAGCGGCTAAGTTTACAATCCAGCTGCGACATATATAATGTATATTTTTTAAATCACGCATTTTTATGTTAATATAAAGATCGACACTACTTTAATAAAATCTGACAAGAATTATCATTGATACAAAATAATAAAGAAGTCAATATAATTGACATTTGTTAAAAAATACTAAAGATAATAAATTTATTTATATTTAAACATCCAGTTAACTATTTGTACTTTGTTCTACACTATTAAAATAAGCCGAATTTAGTCTTATTAATATTTATCCAAATTTCATTTCGAGGTGGTATTTATAAACAAATTTATTAAAAAAAAACTTGACACACCAAAAATATTTATATAATAATAAAAAAAAAATAAAACAGTACAACCCTAATTGTTAATATGTATTATTTATTTTGCAGCGGAGTTGAAGTCCCCATTTTAAAATCAAATAATAATTTTCTTTTCCAAGCACAGTTCAAAAATAAAATAAAAATTTTAATTGATACGTGTTTACACTTAAAATAAGAATAATTAACAAAGAAAATACTACCCTAATTTTTTTGGTGGGGGAGATAGTTAAAGCCCTCTTCAACCATTTCGGTATCTTCGCAATAATTTCCAATGACACGGATGCAATCTTTTTTTCGAATGTTATTATTTAATTATTATAAAACTGAATAAACAATATAATATTTTAAGTCTTGTAATATTTACTTACACGAGCTATGTCTAATTTTATAGAATATCTTATCAAAGGACTTTTACTAAATACAACTATCATTTTGAATAGCAATGAAAATAAATAATTTTGTTTCTATTTAATGATATAATGAATTATTATACATAACGAGAATATAAATTAAATAATAATACATTATAAACGGATTATAACGACATTGGTTAATACAACGTTTTAACGACTTAAAATAAAAGTCCAACTGAATCCCATATAATTGCATTTTTACCGGTTATTACGACTATCCGCTTTTTACGACCAATATGACCGGTCCCTTCGATGTCGTTATAACCGATTTCTACTGTATATTATTTAATGTAACTAAAATAAGCCTGACTCACTTTAACAAACACAAAAACCAATTGTATTTATTTTATCCTGAATACGTCCTGAGAAACAACTTGCGAAATCAACGATCCATTCATATGTAACTGAAATTTTCAACAATCACTTACTGTCAACTGTTTTCGCGCGTGTATACAAAGCGATATAAATATTATAGTGATGTGTACCTCCTAATATACTAAACAATTCAGTGGCGTAATGATATGCAATTCAATGTGATATATGTTGTATCAACAATATATATTTACTTTTGAGATCAATTTTAGTTGGCAACACTTTCATGTTTAAATGATTTTAATTGTTGTCATTTGAAATAAATCCGATTTCATGTAATGGTTTTAGTTTTTGTAATTTAATAGTTAAAATAGAAAATGTATTGTATATTTTTTATTAAATTATTTCATAATAAAAAGTAATAACACTGACATCTTACCTATATCTAATCAGTAGTATTATGTTATCAAAGATAAGGTTATTTACGTATTGTTTCGAGAGATGAAATGTTGATAGTTATAAATAAAAGGCGAATATCTAACCTCTTGTAATATTTAGAAACTTTTTTGATAAAAACACACTTGATTTTTATTATCATTTTTTTTAATTATAGTTTATTAATCCATCCTAGTATGTCAAGATCGTATTTAGTTGCGATTTTAATAAATCAATTAGGGTTTTTTTATGTATATTCCACTGGCAGTCCCACTATAGCACCCCTCAAAAAACCTATTGCATAATTTGTTGCTATTTTGTGCCACCAAGCCCGATTTTGTAACTTGCTCCATTCTCGAGAAAAATGGGGAGGGGTAGCGTCAGTTCTCGCTAGCAGTTCGCTCAATTACTCCGTAACTAATAAAACTAGATCAAAAATCTTTGCAGGATATTTTATTGCTAGTGGAGTACTTCCGGATACCAATAAAATTTTTAATAAATAAAAATTAATAAATAATAATTTTTCATGTAATATTTTTATTCTCCATATGTTGGCGCTTATGATAACTTTTTAGAAAAAATAACGGAGCAACAACATGTTTTAGGTCTCAAAAATATTAACTGACAATGTATTAACTTAAATATGAACGATTCTGGGAGGGTGCTGGCTGCAACAAATTAGAAACTAGTTTGAATATTAATTTAACATGTAAGATTATTATACTCCATATATTGGCGCTTATATTAACTTTTTGATAAAATGACGGAGCAACAAAATGTTTTAGGGTATAAACACATTAAATAATAATATATTAAAGTAAATATGAAGGTTTTTTGGGGGGATGCTGGCAGCAACAATGATATCTTATGATGGCGCTTATGTTGAATAATATGTTTTAGATAATATGTTGTTTTTTTTTGGGGGGGGGGGGGTGCTGGGTGCAACAAATAAGAAGTTTGAATATTATTTTTTTTATTTATTATTATAAAAAAAATTGGGGAGGGGGGTAAAAATTTTATTGGTATCGGGAGGTACTCAACTAGCAACAAAATATCCTGCAAAGATTTTTTATCTAGTTTTATTAGTTACGGAGTAATTGAGCGGACTGCTAGCGAGAACTGACGCTGCCCCCCCCATTTTTCTCGAGAATGGAGCAAGTTACAAAATCGGGCTTGGTGGCACAAAATAGCAACAAATAATGCAATAGGTTTTTTTGAGGGGTGCTATAGTGGGACCAGCGGAATATACATGTTTTTTTTATTGATACAAATAATTTATCTAAAAGAAATGTAGGTACTAATTTGAGAAAGTGAAATAAAACAATAGTCATACTAATTTTAATTTCATTCAGTTGTTTTTAGATATTAACACTTTGTTTCAATATTACGTTATTTTTGTTATAGTTTTATTTGTTTTACGAAATATTTTGTATTTATTTGTTACAAGTGAAATTATGAATTAATATACCTACATGCCTACAAAGTACGTGATTCAAATATTAAAATAGTAGGTACCTATGTACCTAATTTCAGTTATGTTGTAGCTAATAATATAAATATAGATAAAAAAACGGTACTTGTCTATTATAGTCCCCGTGGTTTGAAAAAACTAAAATAACTAGGAACGTAAAAAAAATTGCCTGTAGATAGGTAAATGACATGTATTACATATACTCATCTCATATGATGAAATCAGCGCCAATGTGAGTAAAGTTTGTACTATTAATTTCAATATTTTTAAATAGGTAATTAAGGTAATTATTATTATACATATTATATATGTCGCAGCCGGATTGTAAATTAAGCTGTTTAACAAAGCAGCTAGCCGTTTTGTAAAATAGTTTTAGTTTAAAAGCGGGGATTCAATCTATTGGGGGGGGGGATCTATTGGGGCGAAAGGGGATTAATATAGTATAAAAAACGAGGATTCAATTTCCGCTGCAACGAACTGTAGGAATTTGAACATGTATTTTATTTTGCAAAGTTATTAAAAAACAGTTCATTGCAGCAGGGATTGAATCCCCGTTTTTAGGGTTCCGTAGAAAACTAGGAACCCTTATAGTTTCTCCATGTCCGTCCGTCCGTCTTCAAAAATTTTGAGATAATAAGATGAAATTTGGTATACGGCCGTAGATTGATGACCCAAAAACAGAAATGATAATATTTTTGAAAATAAAATTTTTTTAGACCCCCCTTTCATAAAATGAAAAGTGTTTTCAAAAAAAAAATTTCACCTACACCATTAAGTGGGGTGTCGTTAGAAAGGTCTCCTAAAATGCAACAAAAAATGTAACAGAAATTTTTAATTTTAACCCTTCGATCACGATGTATTTTCTCTCCAAAGTCATCAAAAAAGCGTCCCCCCCCCCTCTATTTTCTAAACTATCAATTTAAAAAATCTGAAAAAATTCCAGAACGTAGATTTTAATTAGTACTTTCACTGAAAATTATAACGAACATTGTCAAAAATATTTTGAACCCCCCTTTCATATACTGAAAATTGAACTTTCATTTTTTTCCCCACTTACCCTATTGAATGGGGTGTCATTTAATAGATCTCGTAAAATGCAATAAAAAACGTCAATTAACTTTTTAATTTTAACCCTTCAGTCGCGATATATTTGCTTTTTAATGTCGCTGTCAGAGCGTCCCCCCCCCTCTATTTTCTAAACTATTGATTCAAAAAATCTGAAAAAAATTCAGAATGTAGCTTTTAATTAGTACTTTCACTGAAAATTATAACGAACATTGTCAAACATATTTTGGACCCCTTTTTCATAGATTGAAAAGTGAACTCACATTTTTTCATTTACCCCATTGAGTGGGGTGTCATTTGATAGGTCTCCTAAAATGCAATAATAAAAGTCAAATGACTTTTTGATTTTAACCCTTCAGTCACGAAAATTTTGAAAAATACTTTTTATAAATCGTAGTGAGAATGACTACGGAACCCTATCATGTGCGTGCCCAACACGCACTTGCCCGTTTTATTATACTATATTAATCCCCTTTCGCCCCAATAGATTGCTCTTACCAAAATTGTAACCCAAAATGATTCAATCTTTACCTTTTCATAATGTAATTAGCAACAGAATACCTATATACATATATGTATAATAATTACCTATTTAAAAATATTGAAATTAATAGTGCAAACTTTACTCACATTGGCGCTTATTTCATCATGACATTTGCCTATCTACAGACGAATTCTTTTTGGTTCCTAGTGATATTTGTTTTTTCAAACAATGGGGACTATAATAGACAAGTACCAAAAAAACTATAGTTTTGAAAATATTTTGTCGAACAAAATTTTACAGTAACCAGGTCTATCAAATTCGAAGATTTTTTACGCAAGCGATATGCTATATTATTTTATTTAATCTTAATAGTTTTCTTGATTAGAAAATTCAATTTTATCGTTTTGTTTCATACATCTATTAAAATTTATTGGCTTCTTTATTATGGGATATTGCTTGTTTATCACAGCATATTAATAAACTATCGAATTCCATTCAGTATGATGTATAAAATAGAACAAAAGGTCATAAAATATTTAAACTATTTCATCAACAGACAGCTCGACATCTAGAATTTAATACAATCAAAGAAGATCAAGGCTTTGTTCATTGATTTGTGTTTAATACTCAATTAAGATACGTAAAAATGTCCAGGAAACAATAATATTCAATAAAATGAATTGATTCAAATTGATTATTGCTACGTGTTAATTGAAACAATAGAAAATGGCTGAAAAAAATGTTAAAAAACATAAAATAATTAAACATATAAAAACCTTTATTATCAAAAGTCCCTACATAAAATAAACAATAAATAATAATATTAAATATAAAAATGTTAATATCTACCTATAATTTAATTATCACTATAACTTTGCAATGTAACTACCAAAGCCTAAATCTTGAGCAACATGTTCTGTGTTTAAAGACTGCATACTAATACTATTTTTATATCCATCCATACTGATTTCATGTGATAGTGTTTTTGTTTTCGTTAAGTTTGTTAAATTAATAAATACCTGAAAACATAAAAAAACGAATATTGAAATAAATTCATATCACTGATATAAACAGAAAATGATTGTTGATTTCATACCTGATCTAAGGAACTTCTAATTATTGAATAATCTTCTATATTTAAAGAGCTTTCAATAGTTTTCATTTTTGAAAACAATTCACTTGTTCGTAAATTTTTCATAGGTACTAAATACTGACTACTGCAGTACTGCTGATTTTGCAATTCACAACCTGGGAATACTGTATGAACTAATTGGTTTAATGAATCTTTTTGGTTTTCTTTCTTCAGTCGAATTGATACAAGATAGCCTCCACCATATCTAAAAACAATTGGAATTTAATTATTAAGTATAAACTATATTTTTATGTTAAATTATTGTAGAAATATCCCTATGCAGTGGCGTAATCAATGGAGGGCCAAAGGGGCCTGCCCCCTCCATAGTTGTAACAACGAGAGGTCAGATAATACCATATAATATATATGTATGTTATATGTCAATGGTCCCCATAAAAAATGACCCTTCCCAAAAAAAATCTAGTTACGCCATTGACCCGGGATTTTTTTTTTAAATACATTTTAAAATTTATTTCAATGCTATACTTTTAATCTACTTGTGAAAAAGTTGCCCCCCCCCCACTATAAATAGTTTCTCCCAAAAGATGCCTTTCTAGTAAAAAGATATTATTGTAAATTTTATTGTAGGTAATAGCATTTTATAATTAAAATAATGTAATTTGTGTAAATTGGTTTTTTGAAAATCCAACATAGTTTTTCCTAGCAAAAATTCTTTCTACCTTTAATTTTGATAAACTTTACCTTGCTTTAAGTTCAGGTGGTGTTCCTGAACAAGCCACTTGTCCACGAACCATAATGGCGACCTCTGAACATAACAATTCACACTCTTCCATACTATGTGACGTCAGCACAACACATTTACCTTGTCGTATCTCATCTTGGATTACCGTAGCTACGAGTGTACGTGAACCAGGATCCATGCCGCTGAAGAACGAAAAAAATAATTTTTAATTGATAACTCGTTACAATTTTTTATTTATTTTTACCTAGTTGGTTCGTCCATTAAGATAATCGGTGCAGGACCTAAAATTGAAACTGCAGCACATACTTTTCGTTTGTTTCCACCACTAAGATTTTCAAATCTTTGATCAGCATATTGCGCTAGTCCGAATTTGTTCATTAAATCCGTTGTCACCTAAAATAAATTTTCAACAATTGAAATTTGAATTCCAACAATTAATATTTGAATTTTGGCAGTTAAAATTATGATTCAAATAAATGTAACAATGAAACTAACGTGATTAATATCTTTAATGCCCTTTAGTGTTGCATAAAATTTCAAACATTGTCGAGTTGTTAATTTGTTATCCATTGCATCAATTTGTGGACAATAACCTAACTGTCCTGTACATAGTGATGCTTGTGTTATTTCTTGACCTTCGATTATTATTTTACCGGAAGTAGGAGTTATTTCTGTCGTAAGCATTCTGAATGTTGTCGATTTTCCTGCTCCATTAACTCCAAGTAAACCATAACACTGTTAAAATCAAATATACATTTAGGATTTAGTAAAAAAAAGTTAGTTTTAATTGTACTTACAACGCCAGGAGGAATTTTCAATGACAAAGAATCAACTGCTATTCTTTTTTCTTCAGTTGTAACAAATTCTTTTCGTAAATTAACCGTTTCCAAAATAGTGGATTTATTCACAACTGCCATTTGCCTAAAAATAATTCAATATATGTCATGAGCGATGAATACAACTTTTTTTAAATAACTCACTTTTTCTTACGAATAACAAAATGATTTTCAACTATAATATTCGATATGAAAAATAATAATCCAAAAACTCCAAGAGATAGATAATGGTATCCAAGTAAATCCCAACCAAGAGGAGATTGGTAAGTATCTAAATTGAATTTCTTTAATATATCAGCCTGAAAAAAAATTAGAAGTAAATACGTCACTCTTGTGTGCAGGCCATTTTCTATGCAATTAATTTTTTAAAAGCATTTTGTATAAAATTATACAAATAAGATCTTTAAAGGTACATGTATGTCCAGAGGCGGATTATCCATAAGGCAAACTAGGCACGTGCCTAGTGCCTAGGGTGCGAGGTTACAAAGAGGCGCGCGCGCGAAATTTTTGAAAAAAAAATTAATTGTGTCAGTAAGTACTTATGCACCTACTTACACAATATAAAAAGATTCTTGTGTGCAAAAAAAGATGATGTGCTAATTTTTAACAAACAAAATATAGACGCAACAATAAGAAAATATTTGACTTTCGGAAATTTCATTGTTATATTTAATATGAAAAGTTACGTAATAGTGGAAGGGGGTGTACTAGTACTAGTAATGATTTTTAATCTATGGCCGCTAGAGGGGCGCCGATGAGGTGCTTGCCTAGGGCGCTTTCGACATTTAATCCGCCTCTGTGTATGGCCCTGTTGAATACGAAAATCGCTGTTGCCATGTCAAAATCTCGACCTAAAGTCCAATATTCAAAATGGTGTCCAAGATGGCGTCCAAACAATAATTTTATTAATTATTAATTTATTAATAATAAGAAAATTAGTATTTGGGCACCATCTTGAAAAAATACCCTGGATTTTTTTAGATAATTCGTAATTACCTTGATTTGATTTTTTAATAACACAGCTAAGCCATCTCCAAGTACATACTGAGGTGAAATGAAGAATATTATATGTAAAATATTACGTATATCTTCAACAATCTTCGTTTTCCCTAATATATCTATCAGTAAAATTGTCGCAAGTAATGTTAAACCAGCTGTGACATTAATAACGAATAATGTCATATTAGCAATACTAGAATCTCTGAAAGCTTTTTCTGTTAAATGAGCTAAATTGATACAGGCCCATCTGAAAAATTAATAAAATATTTTATTATTATAGATCAAAATTCATCTAGCATTTTCCATCATCTTATTTTTAATAGAACAAAAGGAAGGTTATAAACAGAGTCGTTAAAAGAGGAGTACAAAGTACACCGCAATCGGCTTCGCACTTGCAGTTATTTTAATAAAAATGTTAAGACAGATCACCATCTAGTTTTGGAGGTAAAAATGTGTACTGCCATGCTTTGTTAAAAGAGTAAAATGCAGTAATATATATTTTTTTCAATTTTGGTACCGATAGATTCTATAAACGATTTTCTTCAAGATACTGAAGAAAAAAAGTAATAAATTATGGTTTACCAACGAGATAAAGCCTTTTTAGTTTACTGTCTTTAGTATTAAATAACCCTCAAACTTAATAGAGTTCCATAAACATTAACACAAATTATCCCAATTTTTAAATTCTGATTCTTACTGCCTATTACTAAACACAGTGTAAACAAGTGTACGTAAATATATTCTGAATAAATAATTTTTCTTCTATAGACCAACATTTAGTTAAACTCTTATCTATATCCTTTCTTTTCCTACCATAAAAATGATGAAAAGTTTGTATTTTTGCATACCCAAACATAAACAACATCAGCATTATTCCGTACAAGTTATCTCTTTCCGTAAATGCTGGTTCATTAAACGATTTTATTATCAAAATACATATAACAAGAGAAAACAAGTACACTATTAGATCACATATTATTGCAACAGCCCAATATAACTTCGGTGTAACACCTGCTAACATCTGTAATCTTTTCTCTTCGTACGTCCTCTCGTGTACTAGATAAACTATTCCGTTTACTGCGACTAAACTGAATGCTACTAAAAGCGTGAAGGCAATAGAAATATTTGTGATGCCTTCTCTCCTGTATAAATTAAAAAAAAATGTAAAATATACATAAAATATGTAAGGAAAAAACAGACCGATTTTTTATTTAACAGTACTTTCAATAACTTAAATACATAGGTGGGCATTAACTCGTTAATACGTTAATCGTTAATTAACGAAGTTAACAAAATGCTTAACGGATTAACTTTTAAGTTAACTCAAAAAAATGTTAACGCTTTTGTTAACTTCCGTTAACTTTAGTCCGTTACACTGGATGTTTGATGACAAGTACATAAGAAAGTTGTCGAAACATTTTCTTTTAACGGTTAACTTTAACTTTCGTTAAATTTTCAGTTTTTCAGTTAACTTTAACTTCCGTTAAATTTTCGGAATTTTAACGCTTTAACGATTAACGAAGTCAACTTTTTTATTAACGAATTAACGATTAACGAAGTTAACTTTTCGATTAACTGTGCCTACCTATGCTTAAATATAACAAGTATCAAAATAATTGTTAAAATATAAAGGTACAGATCTACAGAAGGAATATATTCAGAAACATTTTAATTTCTGTTGCATATACTTTTTAAATGTTCATAGACATGAAACATGGACTGCGTACCGTCATCCGTAACATATGATTCTAATAAAGTGACCACAGAGACAGAGCTTGTTGAACCCAGTTTCTGTCTCCTTCTAAGCTTGTAACCGCACTGTACAAGAGAGGGATAGAACATGGTATACCTATACAAGCTCCACCTCTCTCGTTCTTGACGCCTATCTTAAAATGCATATCGCACTGTCCAGTTCTACATGTCTATGGTTTCTCAGTGTTAATATTGCATTTGAAATAGTAACCATCAAAGATATATAGGGACCTTTCATGTTGACGCTCAACGTTCGTTCTAACGTCAAAAATAGTCAAGTGCTCAGGTTATTAGATAGATTTGAATTCTAGTGTCAAGTGAAAAACGATGAGCTGTTACTAATTTTGAAGAAACGTTGTTTCTTTATTTTGATGGATTAATTAAAAAGCAAATTAATCACTATAAAATCCGAATAGACGTCATAGACAAGCTTCAACGCTGCGTTTTTACCGCTGTTTCACCCTTCACAGGCCAAACGAATCAGACAATAAAATTCGGTCACGTGACAAGATTTGACGCTCGAAAACGATTCAGATGAGTTTAATTTGTTTCTATGAAAAACCGTGTCAGTGTAGACAACAACTTATTGGAAACAAAGAGCAACATTTGTAAACAGAAATTTTCTTTAGTAGATCAGCACCTTTATGCTTGAAAATTGGTAAGTTTTTTTATTATATATAGATTTTTTAAATTCTGACTTACATAGTAGCCTCATTTAGTTTATCTGGATATAACTGCATTGGGTGGTTGTACACCGTTATACTACAATCATTGCAATACGATTTCAACACAGCATTTGACAATACATTTACATAAATCGGTAACGGATGGTATGCCTCATTATTGTACCAAACTGTGATTATATTTTTAGAATATTCGGAAGTTGTTTTTTCAAATGACCAGCCTCCATACCTGTATGAATTATAAAAATAAATCTGCTACTTATTCGGTAACAAATACAATTTTACAATTCTGAAAGAACATACACTCACCGCTCAAAATAACGATGGTGTTGGTAACTCAGCCGCCTGATATTACGACGAGAGGGATCTTTACCACCATTTACATTTAAATTTGGTGCAGAAATATAGCATTCAGTGGTATTATAATGGGGATAGGGGAAGGTCGCTATATCAAGCGGTTGTCACGTAGTTAACTCAAGTGGTCGTTAAATCAAAGGTCGTTATATCAAGCGGTGAGTTTACTAACAACTATGTGCAATAAATCTATCTCAATATAATATAAATATTATCAGTGGCGTAGTAAAAAAAAATTTCGGGGGGGGGGATATACATATGTATTAAATTTTTTAAGGTATTTTGAACTGATTTTTTTCTCAAAACATACAGGGTTTGTCCGGAAAGTAATAGGACTAAGTCGATTAAAAAAAAATTATTGAGCCAATCGTTACAATTCTTTAAAAACTTTCAAAATAGGTTCCTTCTGCGTCGATGCAGCGCTGCCAGCGCGATTTCCAAGCATTGAAGGCGTCACGGAAGGCATTCTCCGGAATAGCCTTGAGAGCCGAGGTGCATGCTGCTTGGATCCCCTATGTCGTCTCAAAATACTTGCCTTTTATCGGCCTTTTCAGACAAGAAAACAAAAAAAAGTCCGGGGGAGCCACATCTGGGCTGTAGGGCGGCTGCGGAAGCGTTGGCACACTTCCACTCGCCGCAATTTCTGGTCGTCAGTGAACACTTTTGGGACTATCTTCGCGCACACCTTACGCATGTTCAAATGCTCTGTCACAATGTCATGAACCACAGATTTTGATAAATTTAACATCTGAGCAATTAAGCGAATACTTAGTCGACGGTCTGAGTTCAAAACTTGGCGCACACGAGTCACATTGTCGGTGTTTGTCGAAGTCACAGGTCTTCCAGCACGGTCTTCATCAGCGACCTCTTCCCGGCCCTCCAAAAATGCCTGGTGCCACCGAAACACACCACTTCTTGCTAAAGCAACATCTGGGTAAGCCTGCTTGATCATATCAAACGTCTCTGTTGCAGATTTACCGAGTTTCACACAGAACTTAATCGCGTACCTCTGCTCTAACGAACGCTGCATTTTCGGCTTGCACCACTTACAGAAACACGTCGCGCGAAAATGCCTTCACTCTCCAGGTGCTCGGAGACAACTGACCAGCCGCTCGTTCGTTAGCTAGGAACGCCCTCTACCGAATCCAGTCGGTGCGCGCACGCTCCGAAGTACAGTCGCGGCGGAAAAAAATCAGTCCTATTACTTTCCGGACAAACCCTGTATGTTTTTTTAGAACATTGAACATTTCGGGAGGTGGGGGTTGTCCCCAAAACCCCCCCGTTACTACTACGCCATTGAATATTATAATTCACTCACCTTCTTTCTATGTATTCTTTCTGCGTATCCACTAGCCAATGAGTTGTCTCTTTAACATTTGGTAAGATAACATTATGTTTTAAATCAGAAGGGCTTGTTTTTTTCGAACATTCGTATTCCCCAAGTTTACATTTGCAAGATTTCTCAGTCTAAAATTACAAAATTGATATTAATTAAACAAAAATTATACTTTACTACTAGAAAATAATGAATGTTTTTTTAACCATACATGTTTCGACTTCACAAGAAGTGCTCATCAAAAGTCTACAATCTTAATTGTGGTTTAGGTGTATATTAAGTTTATTCCTTACCTTATTATGGAATATGAAAGAATTTGTTTCAGGATCCGTTTGAATCATATCAACTAAATTTCGTTGTATAGGAGATTTATAATATTCGTTATACGGCATACTGAAAATAATGAACACTATTGATTCATCTCCAGTTATAATTGAGATAAGTATACGAAACTTTTAAAGAGTGTATGTTTCTAAAAATCACACAATCTATAAAAGATCCATATTCGGAGACAAATGACTGAGGAATTTATTTACAAACCTTAAAAAGTCAACGTGATAGGGATACATTTCTCGATCTAATTTCAAACTAGATGGAATTCTTTCATCAGCTGTCCTTATATAAAAGCAAAGCATTGCTACAAACGTGAAAATAACTGGAAAGACAACCGCGCTGACGACAAGCCTCCTATCTTTTATGTAATGGATAGCCCTCTTTTGCATCAAAGCCCAAAACATCTGATACCATGTTGTCATCATGTGTTTCTTCTCGTATGTCAAATGTTCGTTGTCAAAATGTGTTTTCATGCTACCGGTTAAATTAATTTCACTCACGTAGTTGACTTTTGGTAAAGAATTATTCATTTTTATTATTGAAGATTTTTCTGCAGTATTACTGTAATCAGCTTTGTGACAAATGTCAAGGAAAACTTTCTCTAATGTTGTGCAATTAAACGAAAAATCGTTAAATCCTAATCTGTCTTGTTCTTCTTCAAGAACTTCTGCCACTTTCTGGAAACTGAAAATTAAGAAACAGACATAATATTTTGGTTTCTCAATTTTTTTTAAATATTTACTTATTCGGTGTTCCATTTGCTGAACAGAATGGGAGAACTATTGTAACATTTTCTTTCCCGACCTTTTCAATGGAAGCATTGGTAATGACTTGACTAACTGCATTCAACAGGTTGGTTGATTTTTCCTTATCGACAAGTTTGGTTAGTACATTTTCTGAATAAATAACATCCAAAAGATATCCATTTCCGTAGTTATGTTTCAAAGATAAAGGAGTCCCAGAACAATGAACTTTCCCCTAAAATAACGATTTTTTTAATTGTTGCACTATTTAAATAAATTATAAAATTTAAGACATACGTTATGAAGTATAACAATTCTATCACTGAGAAGTTCCGCTTCATCTAAATGGTGAGTTGTTAACAGAATTGTACGGTCGTTTTTATGTTTAATAATCAAGTCCCAAATCTCTCTACGAGCTACTGGGTCGACGCCACTGCTGGGTTCATCAAGAATTACCAGACTCGGTTGTCCAATAAATGCAATAGCAACACAAAGTCGGCGTTTCGTTCCTCCAGATAAAGAATATACTGGTTCGTTTGCTAAGTATCCTAATCCCATGTTTGTGATCATCCTGAAAAAAAAGTTATTTTTATAACTTGATTAATATTTTTTTAAATGTTTTTACTTACTGCTCTACTTCTTCATATACGTCTTTTTTATTTGCAGACATTTTTAGTTGGGCGTAGAACGTAAGATGCTCTCTAGCTGATAATTTCGGTAGCAAAATACTTGTTTGAGGGCAAATTCCTAAGTACTGATTACGAGTATTGATGTCTTTAAATCTAGAATCGTGTATTGTGATTTTTCCGCCAGTTGGTGCAATATTTCCAATCAACATTTTTCTAAAATTTCAAAAATCATTATTAGTAAGCCGACCGTAATTCTTTACAACCAAAAAAACACTGGTACTTTGAAAAAATCAGTGTTGCATCCATGGGGAGTTAGGTATTAGATCCTAGCCCCCCCCCCCCCCCCTCCCCGAATTTGTCAAATTACATTATTTAATTGAACTATTATGATAAATAAAAATATATATATATATAATTACAAAAATTACCCCCCCCCCCAATTTTTTTCTGGGTGCACTGCTGTGTATAGTCACTCTAAATACTACATTTTTACGTACATTAGAGTAGTTTTCCCAGCTCCATTATATCCTAAAAGTGTAGTAATTTCCCCTCTATATAATTTTAAATTAACATTGTCGATCACAACTTTTGAATTGTTTTTTCCATTTTCGTACACTTTCGTCAAGTTTTCTATCACAACTCCAGCTTTCATGTGGTTCTCATCTGTATTCACAATTGAGTCGTTCTTTACATTGGATTCAACTGAAAACAAATAATATTATAGTCGGCGACCCTACATAAAAAACTTGATCATATTGAAAATTTGAGATGGAAAAATGCTTAACAAATTTATCTTGTTAATATGACAATATTTCCCCAATATAATAATAAAAAAAACTTATTGAAGATATTTTATTCATTTGAAAAATAATTCTTCGTGTTTATCTAAAAAATCTTTTTATTTGTTTAATTAATAAATAATTTATTACACCAACTAACAAAACTCTCGAATTGATTAAACATAATGGTTGTATTAATAAATATTTATCAGTGTGAATATTTTTTACACCACCCAACTAGAGAAAGTGCAATTTTCGATAGGGTAAATTCAGTGATGTCATTTTAAAGTATTTTTTTTGTATTTAAAATATATGTTTTCAATACAAAACAAAATTTTCACCGTAATAAGAACATTGTTAGTAATAATATACATTAATCAATAAGATAAATGTAGATATTTCCATAATGGTAAAAAATTATCATATTAACAAACAACCTTTATCGAATCCAAATCGATCACGGATTTTTTACATTGATCACATTTTTTAACACATAGACAAGTTATGTGTATAAGGTCATATTTCTGCCCCCCTTGGCCTTGTGCCGTTTTAATTATCCCCTTACTACGCCTCTGAGTTTTTCTGTTCGACAAAGTAGCCCAATTATTATTTAAAATCGGTAATATTTTTTTATTGACTTACAAAAAATATCCCCAAGTAAACAACAAGATTTGTATTGAAATAAAACTCACCGGTACGAATCTTTCTGATTATAAATGCGATGATGAGAAATATTATGATATCAGCATACATCTGGATCATACAAATTCCAAAGTTCATTCTATCTCCTGCCATTGGAGAGGACCAAGCATTGCTCCACTGTAGCCCAATTACTTGCAGTTCGTATCGGGATATATATAATGTTATGTAACCCAGTGACGAAGACATACAGAAGTTCTATAAAAAAAATTGATAATTGGTATTCGTACTTATTATAAATGCTACAATCTCGAGATTATATGAAATACTAGCGGAATCCCGCGGCTTCGCTCGCGTAAACTTCGAAACTAATTAGAACCCTCCATACGTAATAGGGGATGACATACTACATTTTTTTATATTAATTTTTATTCATTACCTATAAAAAACGTAAATATCTAGGTTCTTAGTTAAAATTTAAACCCCATTACGGGTTATTATCGAATTATTTTTTGATTATTTTGTCCGACTCCATCATTATAACGTAAGCAGCTATGCAGATAAACATATCAAAAACACAGACCCTGTCAACCCCCGCCATTAGGGGTTTAAAGTCGAAATTTTTATTTTAATAGATGACTGTTTTGCCTGAATTTACCTTTATAAGTAAAGCAGGTATGCAGATAAACATATCTAAATCCATCCTCGTCCCCGTCCCATGCTATTAGGGCTTGAATATCGAACTTTCATTTTTAATTGAATATTTATTTGTCCGAATTTACATTAATATCATGAACAATTATGAAGATAAATATTTCAAAATTTTACCCCCTCCCCCATTAACAAAGGGGTTGAATTTTCGTAGCTGCCACTTGCCTTGTAGAGTACCAACATGTGCTATGTTTCATTCGGTGAATACAAAAAAAATATTTTACAAATTTTTTCCACCCCCTTAGGGGTTAAATTTTGGGAAATGCTGAGATAACCATTATTTATATTGTAGAGTATGTTCGATAAGTTTCAATTAAATGCGAACAAAAAAATATTTTTTATATTATCCTGTTTTAACCGCGTTGGGGTTGAATTTCGAAAAATCATTTCTTAGTGGGTACTTACATCATAAAAGGAAGGCACTTACGAAATTTCACGTTTCTAGGTCCAGGGGTTTGGGCTGTACGATGATATATGATTGAGTGAGTGAGTGGTTAAGGACAAACTCTTTTATAGATATAGATAATAATACAATTTATGTATATATTTGCTAAGTATAATTGTTTTTAAACTTTTATTGATCTTTCTAAGAAATAATCAAAATTAGCATATATTGATTGTTCTTACCGATGCTACTTTAAGCCAGAACGGGTACTCAGTTTCCATTGCTATATTTAAGACAAACGGTAGGAAGGTTGTTGTATAGAAAATCACAGATCCAGCAGCAGCTAAACTTGCCGATTTAAATAGTTCAGTCATCAGGAAACTAAAAAATATAACAATAATAAGTAGGTATTCATTTTATTAGTGCATTGCATTCAATTCTAATTACTGGTATTATAAAAAAGTTAAATACAATTTGTCGGCTTACAAGCAATATTAATAAGTATTTTCTAAAAAAAAAATTGATTTTAAATCAATATTTTTAAGTGAAAAATAACATTTTAATTTTTCATATTTATTCTAAAGGAACTAGCAAATTTGCTAGCTAATAAGCAGTCTCAAATGAAGTAGGTATCAAACATATATGACAGTTCTCTTGGAGTTTCATGAAGACTTTGACAAGTCTCGCGCATGCGTTGTATATAAACACCAACGGTATTAAAACAGTGGTGATATGAAAATTATTTTATACGGTCAGAGTCGCCAAATGTTTTACAATAAGTTGAAGTATTACTGCGCTAAACTCCGTAGCAAATCCATAGATACCTTCACAAAATTAATACCTTATTTCAGAGTGCTTGCTAACTTGCAAATTTCGCCAGCCTCTTTATGATACCGGACATAAGTATTAAAAAAATGTAATATTCATAAAATCGTGTCACGAGCATAACCCGTGCGTGAGTAAAAAAAAAAAAAACTAAACAAAAATTATCTTCACACCTAGCTCTCAAAATTCTTGTAAGCTAACATTTTTTTTAAATACCGGTCATAATACAAACATAAATATAATATTAGTACTAGAGATGTAACGAATGTATGATTTTAAACATTCGCGAATGCGAATGCGAATATTAACGGCCGACATTCGCGAATGCGAATGCGAATATTGACATTTTTTTTTAATTAATGTATTTTTTTTTAATTAATGTTGTAGTATTCATATTTTACATATTCAGCTAGCTAGGATAATTACTTTTATGGAAAAAAATTAATTATTATTAATTATTGTTTGTTGAGTTCAAAATATTCCTAATTAATAAAATAAAATAAATAACATTAAATTGTTGGTATGTTTAAGTTCTTTGAAAATTTGTTTAAGAAAGACAGAATCTTTGTTTTTGGCTTTTAAAATAGAATATTATAAAAAATGTCGATCGAGTTTAATACTTTCAGAAGACTCCTGAAAATGTTCACTGCAATATGTGACGAAACATTGACCGATAACACGACCAAACCAATGCGGCTTACACCCAGAAGCCAAGATCCATGTCGAGTTTAATAAAAATTGAATTGTTAATTAATGTTAAGTTTTGAAAATTCCAATCATTAAATAAAAACAAATTACAAAACACTATAAGTAGATACCACATTATTTATTTATTGGTACTGAAATTTATATTCATTAAGAAACTGTCAGCTAGTGTCTATTAAATACAAAAAAGTACTATTCTAGAAGAAATTAACGATATAGTGAATTATACATGACTTCCATGTTCTATAGAGGTGGGGGGAGGGTGAATATTTCCAAAACTCTTAATTCGATTAGCCCCAAAATCAATAGGTTTGGAGTACTCACTAAGACAAACATCCAGTTATTTCAGAACATGGAAGTAAAAATAAATATTGTCTCTTCCTAAGTTCTTAAAAATAATTATTGAATATAAGTAAAAGATAAAAAATTTTTTTTTTTATTATTACAAAAAAAGTAATATTCGCAAAAATATTCGCACTTTTTTTGCGAATGCGAATGCGAATGTTTAAAAATGTGCGAATATTCGCGAATGCGAATGCGAATATTCGTTACATCGCTAATTAGTACGTACCAATAAACAGTTACAGCGATACCGTAGCTCAGGAAAGCAAATAATAGAATAGTAGGATCTGTCTGCGGTAGAATTTTTCCAGCTTTGAGAATTACGACTAAACAAATCATTATGATCCATATTTCTAATAAAACCATGATGAACCAAGATATTAGATGTATTGGCAGCTTCAGACCCATTATATTCATTAACTAAAAAAACAGCAAAAATAAAATAAATAGTTTTGATAAAACAACCAAGTGCGTGTTGGCTAAGCACATGATAAGGTTCCGTAGCCATTCTCAGTAACATTATCTACTTCATAATATATATCAAGAGTTATTTCATGTTGACGAAAAATGGTATAATCTCTTCAAAAGTTATTTACATTTTTCATAACTCTTTTTTTTCCTTCCATTTTTAATGATTTAGCCAGGACTTTTTTTATTTTTCATTCTTTTTTTATGGCTGTTTTTTTGTGTTTTCACTGTTTTTGTTATAATACAAAGTAAAATCTATATTCTGGATTTTTTTCGGAATTTTTGCATTGAAAGTTTAGAAATTAAAGAGGGGGGGGGACTTTGATAACGACTTAAAAAAGTAAATATATCGTGACTGAAGGGTTAAAATCAAAAGATTCTAGAATATTTTTTGTTGCATTTTAGGAGACCTATCTTAAGATGGGGGTAAGTGAAAAAAATGTTGAGTACATTTTTAAGTCTACAGAAAGGGGTTCCGATTTTTTTATAGTATTTGTTATAATTTTCATTTAAATCTATTAATTAAAAGCTATATTCTGTAATTATTTCAGATTTTTTTGCATCGATAATTTAGAGGGGAGGATCCAAAAAAGTAATTTTAAAAAAATTCTTCATTTCTCTATTAAAAAATTTTTACGCACCATTGTATTTTGAGATTCCCGTTCCCAAACTCTAAACCTTACTGCAGATGCTATGACGACTATCATACCGATGAAAAATATAACCATTATTCCTTGTAAGATATGTAACCCTTTCTGGAATCTATAAAATAAAACAAATTAAGTCTCAAACATTTCTATAGTTATTAACTCTATATCAAAAGTGCTTCTTAAATACTGTTATGTTATACATTGCAATGGGCACCTTTAGAGCTCTACAGTGGTGTATTTAGGGGAGGGGGATGAAGAGAATGACCCCCCCCCCATGAGTCTGCGAAAATTATAAGATTATCATAATATACGAGCATTTTTTCAATAATGAATACATCTAGGTAAGTGAAGAATACAACAAATTTTTGTACTTTGCACCACATAAAAGATGATTTTCATAATGAAAACTATAGATTTAATACTAAGTTATATCCCCCCACCATCGCAAAAATCTATCTACGCCACTGGAGCTCTACAACCCAATTTACAAGGGTTAAAGCAAGCACTATATTTTTGTACACTTACATATCATTTTTAAAACAAGGATACGGAAATTGTTTTGTATATATTTTATCCTTCATAACCGATCCATTTGAATACATTTTTATTAAACCAGTGTCAATCATGTCTTGCAATTGGACAAAACCTCTGAAGTATCGCATATCTTCTAAGAAGTTATCATTTGGTCCAGGGATCCAATATCTAGACAAATAAACATACATTAATATATTTAAAAAAAAACACTTTACTTTTTGTAAAAATGTAAACATCACATCTTAAAACCGATGAAAATCCCATTAAGATCGGTTAATTCAGTATTTTTTTAATGTAACTGTTCAACTCCCTATGAAGCATTGTGATGATTTCTAGGTTAAACTAATTCTAATTCTAACGGTGAAAGTCAAATCAAAATCGGTTAAGTAATTTTTGAGTTTACTTGAAAAAAAAAACAAATAGATACCCGGGAAAAAATTGTAGATCTGCGGAGATCTATTCAGATCTCGACAGATTTTTCACTGGTTTTTGATCTGTGGAGACTTGCAAAGATCTACAACGGTCTATAAAGATCTAAAAAGATCTACAACGATCTACAAAAACCTCTGAAGATCATTGTATCGTAATGTTGAAAATTCATGATTTTTTTTCTCTATCACGATCTACAACGATCTTTAGAGATCTTTTTAGATCATTGTAGATCAAAATATGATGTCTCAAAATGGAGATCTGTCGAGATCTGAGTAGATCTCTGCAGATCTACAATTTTTTCTCGAGTATACAAAATTATTTAAATTGTTTTGCATGTAAAAGAATGCATTAATTAAATAATTTTCAAAACTAGTGTTACCCGGGGATATTAAATTAAACGTCATTTAACATAAAATCATGCTATAATATTTTCTTTAGTTAAATTTATTTCTATTTTCGAAAATAATTATTTTCAGGTTTTAGGAATAACTTGAAAAACGATCGATGACAGAAGTATTAATATGTACTTTAGATTTTGTATAGAAGTTAAAAATGTCACAAATTATTGCTAATGTCGTTGACTTACATAGTTTTTTTTAAGTATAAGAAAGTAAGTAATTTATTAATGTTCAAATGTGACAATTAATTTTTTATTTTTTATTAAATGTAATAAAAAATAAAACTACATACGCCTCTTTTGCTCTGCTGGTAGAAGGCACAGTGTCAACATCCATTCTAATCTTGTATTCGACATTTTTACTAATGCTTTTCTTCATACCGGTACTGTTATTTTCGATATGATTAGAGAAAACAATCGCTCCACCGAATTCATTAGTACGTATCATTTCTATCGCTAATAATTCAAGCTCAGCTTCACTATCCACACCGACAAATCTATCAAGTATCACACAGTTCATCATTTCTGAAGTCATATTCAACACCGAAGTAATTTGCTAAAAACAAAGAAGAATAAAAAGGTAAAAATAGATTAAATACTCAAATACAGGACCATAATAATCATTAAGGGCTCTGCGCACCTGATACATCAGATGTATACTTGCCGCTCTATATAACGACGACATCGGGTTTTCAGCCGCTCGATATAACGACACGCGTCGTCCGGCCCACGTCAATTGGTGAATTTAAATTTCGTGCTAGGAACGCGGTCGCTTTAAAGAGCGGTTTTCCAGCCGTTATATGGAATGGTCGTTATACAGAGCGTTAAATTTATTCACTTTTTCATAATTTACACTAAACTTGAATTGTAGATTTGTATAAATAACATACCTTCATGTCTTTTATTTGTTTGAGGATGTCATTTAAATCGATATCTTGGAATATTCCATCATTTAATCCGATACCACCTATTGCTGTTTTTATGATTGGATTATCTAAGATGTTTTGCAAGTTGTCTGTATTATTTTGGTACTTCAACATATCAAAAACAGAATTGAGAGCTTTGGATACATATCGGACGGTTTCTCCCATTTGAGCGATTTCTTGGAAAGTCGAATTTGCCTAAGATAATTAATTAATTAATTTTCCATTTACCAAACATAAAAATCCTGTTATTTAAGTATAGATGTAGCAAAATATACGGTAAAATATAAAAAGTATAAAATTTAGGAATAAGATACATATATGAAAACTAAAAATATTTATTTAGACTTTAAAAAATATGTATGATATTTGCAATCATTTTTTTAATTTGATTATCTTACATTTTTTATGATAGCGGCTGTGATGTCATCTTTTGGAGTATAAATAATTTTTCCTCTTAACAACGGTTTTGCATAAGACCAAACAATTGTCCCGGCATCAAGATTTAACATTGTTTCATAAAACCCTCGACAGAATGGTGCTGGAATAATTTTAAAACAATAATTATTTCCTTTATTGTAAATCAGTAAAAATAACCACACTTACTTGTGAAAGAACTTAATTCATTTGGATCAAGTTTTTGCACTCTTTTTATATCGCCTGCAATACTTTTAATAATTTTATTAGAATATCGTATTATTGGTTTCCCACAAGCTAGTTTACTAGCTCTTGCAATGAAGTCTGTATCTGCAAAAGAAAATAAACAATTTAGTCATTTATTTTATTATTCTTTTGGGTCAGTCCGCGGTAATCGATGCCAGATAGTTAAAAAAATATTTTACGAAAATGAATACCAAAATATAAAATTAACAGACTATTTAACATCAATTTTCTAAACCAAAAGAAAATTAGAAAAATGTTAGTTAATTTTCAAAATATTTCAAAAAATTTCTTAAAAATTTCCAAAAAGACAACAAATAAGGTGAAATCACAATAACTTACTTAAGAATAAGTAACGATCATGGCAAACTATTAAAAGTCTTTGACAATTACATATCAAACGTGACGTTTGACTAAATTAAAAAAAAATTACCCTCACCAACAATAATGACTAAGGGTGACCACATTTATTATAAATTTAATGAGTCTATTGATGTATTTGATAAATAATTGTTATAAGTATTAGTTAATAATATCAATAAGCATTTAAACACAGAAATAGTACTCTTATTGTATCCTTTTATTCAACGTGTCACACCCGTCACAATTTTCTGTTACACCCGTCACAATGTTTGTTGGGTAATAACCAGTTAAATAGATTACGTATTTACCTGATTCTTTTGTGTTACTAAAAAATAATTTATTCGTAACATATTAAAGTATGATTATTATAAAGTAACTTCAATATTTTCGCTAATATTTTGAGATTTTGAATAGAGGTTGCAAGAATTGCAATAGTTGGCGTCACAACCGTCACAGGGATTTGAACTCTGGCATTTTTTTTGTAAAATAACCGTAGACCTGTTATTCTTTCAATATACATGTATTACATTAAGATCTACAGAAAAATGGTAAAACCATGTTATTAACTAGTATTATTTAGAAATTATGAACTCCAATCCGAGTTGAAATGTCACACCTGTCACCGCGGACTGACCCTTTTATTGTTTTAATTATTGTAATCTCGACTTCCCAAATACCTGGATTGCTTGCATCTCCTGAATCCAGATCAACTTCTTCCGGGTTAAATCCAGCCACAAGTAGTTGTGATGCACTTTGGAACGAACTTCTAAGCGGTTCTATAAAAACTGAAGCTTCTTTAACAATTTCTTTCACTGCTTTTCCTTCTTCATCGGTCAAATTTGCCTTGGCAACTATATTATCGATAGTTTTAGTCACGAATTGTTGTGTGATTGTCGTAATATTTAAATGATTCAATAGTTTTAATAGAACTTCGTTTCCGGATATTGAATTTACTTTGCATAGTTTTACGCTCAAACGTTTCATATTTTCGATGTTGTTATATTTATTGTTTTTCGCCTGGAATATCTTCTGCAGTTGTTTGTAATCACAGATATATGTTCTTAAATGAATGGTACGATTTTCAGTCAATATCTATAAAAAAATGTTTGTATAAGCCACATTTATCTTTTCAGAAACTAAAGTAATCATTTAAGACGGTTACGCTTATTCGTATTCAAAAAATAACTTACCGGTGTGATATCAATGTACCCATTTAATACAGTATCAACTATATCCACGGGTAACGTAATTGTGTCAATTAAATATTCCCTTAATTCGTCTTTTTCCGTTAGCAAGTCATCGGTATCATCTGTAATATAATATTATATAAATATACAAATACAATGGATACTCTTTCCTCCCAATAAGATCCGCTTAATCGCGGTTTTACTGTAACTAAATGACAATAAGATTACTTACATTTCATGCTGATTAAATTCTGACTTTTCAAATCATTTACAGATCTGATACCCCTAAGTAAAATATCAAAATCATCTGCAAGTACTGAGTTATGTATAATCGGTTGAAGATCATGAATGATTTTTTCGAATCTAAAAACATAAAATAAACAAATATTAATCATACTAGCATACAATCTTCAGTGATCTTTAAATAATTATTGGCTTCTGAATTTTAAGCTAAATTGAAAGTACAATATAGTATGAAACGTTGAATAAATTACATCCAAAACGATGAAGCCAAATATTATATATCTCGATATTAAAAAGGAAAGAAATATTACCCAGTATATAATTTATTTAAAGTACTATCTTTTAATAGTTGCAAAACCATATCGAACATTTGCAGAATACTGTAGTTATCAAATGACGTATCTGATACTGTGATATCATTTATTATCTTCATTATTTCGTTCCCACTGTTGAATAGATCGTCAGCGTTGTTCATCAAGTCAGACAACCAATTTAGACTCCAAATATTGTCATACTGCCAATTAGGTAGCTAAAAATCACAAAAAAATTACAGTAGGCGCTGGTTGTGTGTTCATTGGTTAATAGAATCAGCCGTTTAATGGAATCAGTTTTCAATAGATGGAAATAAACAACTAGAGTCTGTATGGATCTAGATAACATTGGGTTTTTCCCAAAATTTACTTGTTAACATATAGTTTTCTCTCTCATTCTGAAAGAGTCAATATATATTTACTCCCTCCCTTAAAAGGCCGATAAATATTGGGTACATAAAAGGTAGTTTTTAGGGTGGAAAAAAATTCAAAATAAGTATTGTCGGTTAATAGAATCGCCGCATATTCGACTCAATTACTTGTGGGTAAAATTTGATTACAACCGGCATTTATTGTATATTAAATGAGCGTCCGCTAAGAGCGGCAAACGGGGTACTCCCCCCTAAAATCAAGTAAAATAATGCAATACTGTAATTATTTGTCTACAAGGTTCTTCCCCTTAAAATATTTTCTCCGAGGAAATCATTTTTTACTTACCTTTGAATTAAGTAAAGTAAAATCTATATTGTTGTATAAAATTTTACTAAAATCACGTTTTTTACGATCGTTTGGAGATTTTACAAAATCTTGATAACTGTCTGTCTTCAATTTTATTAATTTTTTCAACTTGTCCGTTGTCGTGAAGTATTCATTAAACTCATTTAGTTTTAACGAATTCATCTAAAATTAAATTAAAAAATAAAATAAAAGAATTAAATTTATATAAAAATGTTAATACTCACCCTGTTGACATTTATATCAGCTGTTATGATATCTTTGAATTCGTTATTCATGTACCCCAATATTAACATGTCTTTTAATAATATATCTTTAGATGTGATTATATCTTGAAGAGGTAATAATAGTTCAACTTGGTTTTGTAAGTAATTCATTAAAAGAGGTATTTCCGCTTGGAATTCGATGATTTCGTTTATATGAGTTGATGTCCGTCCCATGACTCTTAAAGCATTTGTAATAAATCCGAAAAATCTAAAAAAAATTAATAAAATAAAATATATAAGCTGCTGTTTAATGAAAAAAAAAATTTTACTTACGATTTAATATTAACAAAATGTTGAGACTTTGAAAAATTCTCAAGACAAGTTTTAATTTTTCCTGAATACTCATGGTCCTGTATATGAATCAAAGCATAAGAAGACATAGCTCCCATGACGTCCTGAAGCGAATTAATAAAATCTTTATATTGGTAATTATGTTTTTGTGAAAACTTCTTTGGAATATCTTTCCATTTGAAATCATTCAATAAAATCGAAAATAAATTTTCGTCTGTAGAATTTAACTTATTACAAATTGCAATTTCATATAACTGTGCATTAAGAATTTGTTCAGTGATTTCTTTTAATATTAATGTTGAAATTTCACACCAATCGCATTTTCTGGAATTCATAAAAGTTAATTAAATAATTGAATTTACAATAATATAGACTATATTGCATAATGCACACCCTAAAATGTATTAAGTAACCCTATTGCCTATCACCAATAGTGATAGAAGTTAGAGCCAACACGAAATTGGTAAATAAGACGTCGCTTACTTAACCTAATATGTATAAAATGCGTCTGTAGCAATTACTATATTATACAGGGTGATTCAGCACTGTCGTGCCAAACTTGAACAGTAGATTGAGAAAAATATTTTAAGCAAAAAACTTACAATAAACATGTGTCCGGAAAATTTTCCTTAGGGAACTACAGGCTTCCAAATATTTTACTAAAAATGAGTTTTAATTTAATGTCTAGAGAACCCTTTGTGATAGAATTATGAAATTTAGTATTTGGTTTAGTAATAATATGTGTTATCGATTTCTAATATTAACCAATTATATTTTAGGCCAGGGCTGTATGGGGCCAGTGGGCCCATCGATTTTGATCTTGTAATTGTTTGTTCCTTAATTTTATTCCTGAGTTGGTACTTTTATAAGATTATATGACACCCAATACACAAAAACATACTTTGCTTGTTTATCATAGGATAAACCGTTTTCGAGAAATATCGATGGAAAAGAAAGCACGCAGAATTTAACTTAATACGGATGTTTGAAATTACAAAAAATAAATGTATATTATTTTTCTATGATTAAAAATAAGAATAAAGTTCATTTAAATAAACCTCCTAATATGAATCCTGTAAGATCTATAGCCAGTTCTTTTACTGTTACATGAACTTTATTAACATGACTAAAAAACAAACTAAAAATGGCTATTTGTTGATATTGCTGCATTTTCGGAGGTATATTTATATTAACTTTTTGTCTTATTTATTATCATGAAATAAGAATATAAATTCATTTCTTATAATTTTAAGCATCCGTATTAAGGTTAATTCTGCATACTTTCTTATCATCGATATTTCTCGAAAACGGTTTATCCTATGATAAACATGCAAAGTATGTTTTTGTGTATTTTTTGTCATATAATCTTATAAAAGTACCAACTCAGGAAAAAAATAAAGGAACAAACAATTACAAGATCAAAATCGATGGGCCCACTGGCCCCATACAGCCCTGGCCTAAAATATAATTGGTTAATATTAGAAATCGATAACACATATTATTACTAAACCAAATACTAAATTTCATAATTCTATCACAAAGGGTTCTCGAGATATTAAATTAAAACTCATTTTTAGTAAAATATTTTCCCTAAGGAAAAATTTCCGGACACATGTTTATTGTAAGTTTTTTGCTTAAAATATTTTTCTCAATCTACTGTTCAAGTTTGGCACGACAGTGCTGAATCATCCTGTATATTTAAGTTCGCAGGCCCCTAGATCTCCCGTTTTGAAATCTGAAAAACTAATTTTTGGCCTTGACCCCCCCCCCTCAAATCGTGTATTTTTTCGTCTTTCCAATTTTTGCTTACCTGTTGTTGTAATCATTACTCTTCATCAAGCTGACGATGATTTCAAAAATTGTAATCATGGTGTTAACTTGACCTGTTTGTACTGAATATTTTTCAGTACTGTAATTTCCATTGTTGATATGAAATTCATCATTCACTGTTTTCAAGAAATTTATGTACGAGTCGTAAAATTCAAAAATATGTTCTTCTAAATTTAATTCATTGATTGTTATTTGAGAATCCTAGGAAAATATTATATTTATTAATAATTAATTAAGTAGATTAATTAAATTAAAATATTACCTTGGTATTGAAAATATCAATTTTTATAGATTTAGTGTTATCTGAAGAACAATATTTATTTTGAAGACTTATCAATACATCGCTATATTCATTTTCTAATATTTGTTTGTCTTTCGCACAAAGTAGTTCGTCGATAGAAATATTTTTATTTTCGTTAATTACTTTTGTCAACTAAAATAAAATTAATTAGTAAAAATCAAAATTCAGATTGTTTAAAAATATAGGTGTAGGGCAAGGTTAATAAATGACTAGGTTTGCTTACTTGTCTGTGACGTCACCACGAAGATCATTTCAACCTTCTAGATTTCAAATGGTCGCCAACGCTGTCAAACTGTTATAATATAAATTTGATCGTGACTGATTTATTATTGTGTTCTGTGTTTGTGCTATTCATTTATTGCTATAGTGAAACTTCACACATCATATTAATGATATTAATTGTAATTATATTAATAATTTGTTTAATATTATGACAGTTAAAATCATAGATAAATAAATGAAATCAAGAAGGTTGAAATTAATTTCGTGGTGACGTCACAAGTAAGCAAACCTAGTCATATACTAACCTTGGGTGTAGGGTAAACATATACAGTGTATTGGAAGTTGATTAGCCATAGGAAAATTAACATAGGGCGAATTATAGAAGTCTTGTAGTAGTCTTTGGTCAAATTTAATGATATGCCATTGGTGTATTTTGAAATGCCGCCACAAAATTTGATAAAATAGTCACTAGTATTTTGTTTTCACGTTCATAATAATAGTGGATAACAAAAATGTTTTAATTATTGTAAAAAATTAATCTTTGTTGACATATAAAATTGAAAACAAAATACTAATGACTATTTTATTAAATTTTATGGCGGCATTTCAAAATGCACCAATGACACATTTAAATTTGACCAAAGGCTACTACAGCACTTCTAATTCTCTCTATGTTATGTTTCCTATGGCTTATCATCCCAAGAAAAAATTAAGTCTACTTAGATCTTATCTATTTTTTCCAGCATCTTTAATGTCATGATTGTAATTTTTTAGCCCTGTAGAGATTGCAAGGAGATAATTTCGTTAGTGATACAATAATAATTTTATTAAGGCCCCTATAGTTTAAAAAAATACACTTACTTTCCCAGATATTGAAACAATATCTATAAAATTATGAAAGGAATTTAAGAGTTCCATTTTTTGACCTTTGACACTCGCTTTTTTCAATATATTTGAATAAATCAATAAAAGAGTATCTGAAGTCTTCAACACTGAATTCGAAATTTTCTTTAATTTAAAACTCTCTGTTAAATATTTCGATAAATCCTTTGCATGCGATCTGTAAGTTAAATATTTTTTTATAAACAAAATATATAAATGATTTAAATAAAATTTTCTTACCTCAAATTTTTTTCGTCGGGTAATAAAAATTTACTTTCTTTGTACGTCGTATTTCTATTTTCAAAGAAGAAAAAGAATGTTTCTATTGTGTGTTGTAAAGCACTCTCAATAAGGAATGGTTCATTCTTTTTGTAAACAATATTTAATTTACCCTAAAAAAATATTTTACTAATAAACGTTCATTTAATAAAATAAATATGTCAATTGTCGACTTGTCGATAAAACTTACGGTTTTAAAAACATCAAATTTTGATATATTCTTCCAAAAATCAGGACTACATGAATTGTTGTCTAAAAGATAAATTAAAATTATTAAATACAGTCGAAATCGGTTATAACGACATTGAGGAGACCAGTCATATTAGGACGTAAAAACCGGTAAAAAGGCAATTATATGGGATTCAGTTGAACTTTTATTTTGGGTCGTTAAAACCGATATGTTGTATTAACCGATATTGTTATAACCGATTTCAATTGTTATCAATTCAGAAGCCAATACGATTGATTCTAGAAAACAATCATCTACAAAAATGAATGAAAATCAATACAATTTTTACTCTTTTCGTTCATTTTTACTGTTAGTACAGGCAATGAAGGGAAAAATTGCCCTGTTCTTGGAACAAATTAGGAGTGCGATGAAATTTGGTGCCAACGTAGTATACATTATAGTATGTCTGTACACAAAAGTCCCCAACTATAGGCCTTGTGGAAATTTTTTTAGAGCCGTTTGAAGTTTAATTTTGTTATTCTTGAATAACTTCAAGACAAATAAAGATACGAAGGCGTGCTTTATATCAAAATTTTCAAAAATGTATACTTTTCAGCAATATTTCAAATTTTATTCCAATGTGTACCCCTAAACTGCTGAAAAATTGCGGTGAACTCGAAAATTAAGCGCGTTTAATCAAAAAATTATGTTTAAATGGATTTTTGAGCTCTTAAAACTGATAATAGAAATGTCCTGTACAAAAGTTATGGAGAATACAATTTTACATATTTTTATGTAAACTGCAATATGCAAAGTGTGAATATTTATTAGATATTTATTTTTTTAGGTAGTCGAAAAAACAAAATTAATTTAAAAAATCATATAAATAGTATGCTATGAAAATTAGTATTACATTGAAAATAACACGATATTATAGAAAATTTATGAAAATAAAGGTACATTATAATTTCAATACTTCCATAAGAATTTAAATAACATCTTATGAATTCAATGTACTTAGGTTGTACATTGTAGCCCCTCGATTGAATATTATTGTATGATTTAATAGTTTTAAATATGAATCTTCACGACATTTAATTTTATTTTTAAAATACGGATATTAGAGTAAATATTTTTCCTAAAAAAAATTGATTCTTTCATTTTTTTTTGTTAGTAAAAAAATGTTACACTTTATTTTATTCTATACAAAAATATCTATAGATACCGTATAAGAAAATAAAATGGCATTGGCTTCTATAGACAGCTGAAATGATATTAAAAAAACTCACCATTACAAGCTGGAGTGAAGATATTTTCCAAGATTAATTTTTGTAAACCCGAGCCAATAAAATGAAGAGAAGTGCTTGCAATGTTAGAATTGTTCATCTCTCTTAAGTTATCTATCAAAAGAACTTGTACTTTATCTAACACTTCAAAGATTTCTAGATAGTTATTCAACGACGAATTTTTAGGCATAATATCGTTTACTACATTCATTATTGATGTATTTTGTGTAAAACTATATAAAAAAAAGTGTATTAGAATCTTATCTTAGAATGTCGATCTATTTTAAAATTGTATCATTTTAAAAATATTTTAAACTTACTGTTTTTTAGATAAATCGATAATTTTCTTCTCCAATCTTTCAGCCCAATCTTCCTCGATAATTTTGATCTTGATACCTTCTTCAGGAACACTCTGTATCGTATCACTTAATTCGAATATTTTGTCTGCTAATAACTCATATGTTTCATTTAAGGAATTAATTGGTTCGTAATAAATTTTTTGCTGAAAAAGTTACAAATGTAATTTTAATTATAATACATAAAACAAGTTTTAACCCTTTAAATACAGTTGCAATTTTTTTTTAAAGAGGTTGACACTATAGGTTGCGGGGCTGGTTTTGCGGGGAACGGTGCGGGTAAGCACCTGTGGGTGAGCATGGAGTGAATGCAAGGTATATCTCTCTTTGGAGCATGCGAAATCACATAAATGCGTCTCTCTCTACTTTTTCCCACACATCATTTTTTAGTTTAAGGGGTTATATACAGTTAGAATTTTCAAAAAATCGATTTTTTTTAAATTTCATTTTCGTAATGTACATATATTTAAGTACACACACAAAAAATTTCAAGTCAATCCGGCGATTATTAAGTTACACGCTTATTTGTAAAGACGTCTCAGAGCGTTTGAATGTAGTAGGTCGGAGCGGCAGCGCGTTTTTCTCAAATCTGCGTTTTTAAAGTCGGTGACCACGATTCCTCGGAAACGGCTGAACCGATCAGTCTCAAATTTTAACACAAGTTTCTTAAGTATATTTTTTAATAATTAATCGAAGGTTTTTTCTCCCCGATAATTTTTTTTTTTTTTAATAAACAATTTAAGGTCAAAATTTTTGTCAAAAATCGTTTTTTTTTTTGAGAAGCCACATTTTGTCAAAAAAATTTATTTTGCTTATTCCTTCGATTAAGTACAAGATTATACATTACTTTAACGAAATCCGTTTGGGTTTTTTTTTAAATGATCCAGTCCAGAGATATCGTGGTTACCGCAAGGCGCCTTTTTTGAGAGGACCTCCAGGAGAACAGCTGTAGAAGCATTCGAAATTATTATTTTTACAAATAAACAATGTTAAAATACAATTAAAAGTTACCATAATAATAAATTTAAAAGTCTTCTTTTATAAAAATTCTTGAAAAAAACCTTTTTCTTGGCCTTCTGACTGTATATAACCCCTTAAAAAACGTGGTTCCTAATCATTCTAAAAATCTTTGTATTTGTATCAAATTCTTTGTCACATCATTTTGAAAAGTTATTTCATGTCTCGATATTATGTATGAGTTCTCATAAGAATGCATGTTAATTTGTTTATTTAATATCTCTTAAACTATTCTCCTAATGACTTTGAAATTTTGCAAGGTTTTTTTTTCTATGGTGTCAATCTTTTTAAGTTAATTTTCATTCATAATCATTATTATTGCAAGGTTAGTAAATACCAGGGCCGACAAGAGGGCGATGCAGGCGATGCAAATCATCGGGGGTCCGGGACCTAAAGGGGCCCGGACTGAATCTGTTCTTAAAAAACTGTAGATAATAATATTGAAAATTATTTGAATGATGAAATTTTAAAATAGTTCTGTTGACAGCTATAAAAATCATAATTAAATATCGGTATAAATTTAACATAACAGGCCTCTTGTTAGAGAATAACTTAATTTTCACAAATGAAGCAGAAGATATAGAAAATTTTATTAAAACCAAAGAAAATAAATATAAATACAGAAGAAAAACCGTATGAAAAATTATTTAACATTAAATCAAAGAAGTATACATCATTTTATTGAAATACTTCTGGAAAAATATTAGGTAATCCATAAAAAAAATGCGAGAGGCTCCACATAAGAAAATCTAATTTATTTTATATGATAAATTGAAATTATTGAAATACATAAACTAATTAACTAACTAACCAAATTATATGAAATTTAAGTTATTTTGCCAAAGTTTGTGTTTTTATTGAGGCAAGTGTAGGATTTAAATTTTATTATCGATGTCAAAAATACGTTTCATCCATTCAATTTAGTAAGTAGATAAATTTCTTAATTATATTTCTTCTTGAGACTGAAGGGTTAAAATCAAAAGCTTCTAGAACTTTTTTGTTGCATTTTAGGAGACCTATCTAATGATGGGGTATGTGAAAAAAAATTGAGTACACTTTTCAGTCTATGGGAGGGGGGTCCAAAAAACATTTTTTGACATGTTGCATCGGGGCCCGGTTTGGCTCTCGGCGGCCCTGGTAAATACACAGGTTGTACCATAACTCTGGTGGGGTGAGGGATGAGAGGAAAGACCGCGTCATCATGAGGAATCCTCTAACGTTAAACTTTAGTTGTCAAACTTTTTTACTATATAAAGGTTCCTCAGGGTGACGCGTTTCGCGCGGCCGCTGATTGGTCAAAAGTTATGGTACAACCTGTTCATTTACTAACCTTGTATTATTGTACATATACATATTTTTTAACTTACAGCAGTTCCAGCCAATTGCAACATTACATTATCATCAAAAAGTCTTATTTTAAATATAGTAGGACAAGCATAATCTGTTAATATTTCTAAATCACTATTTGTAATTGAGCTTCCTTCAGGTATTGTTAGGTTATTTATAAGTCGCAAACAATTTGTATGATCTTTCTCTTTTAACACAGCTACTGACTGAAACACAAAAAAGTAAAGTAATTTTTGATTTTAAACAATCTACAACAATAATACCACGTACTTGTTTTTGGAATTTCTCGTATTGGTATGAATGAACTACCATTTCTAAGAGATCTGGAACTTTATCGAATAAAATATAAATGCCGGTTTCTTTTGTAAAACCAGCTACTCGTAGTAAATCTGCACCATCTAGAATATAATAGAAAAATAATAATAAATAAATATCAAACAATAAAAACATGATGAATTTATCGACCAAAAAGATATAGTTTTAAGATGACCTAACTATTTTTAAAAATCTAGAAATAGCAGGAATAAAAAATAAAATTATTATAAAAATATAATGACCCCCTTCCCCCGTTAGATTTTCTACTCATTCCTAATTTTAAAACTAAACCTCCACTCGCCCTTTAAATATATAATGGCAGCCTATGCTAAGAACGTGTAGATTTCAATGTAAATAGTTAATGAGACATAAAATTGGCATACGTTCATTAAAATGCAGTAAAAACTGTATACAGTCTTTTGTACACATTTGATGTCACGCTAATGAACTCTAAAACACATATAGTAATTATATAAATGATAACGTTATGTTACTTTCATACACGAACATATTTATTATCATATAAATTAATGAAAGTTTGTTGTTTTACATACGTTGAAGTCACCAAGTAAAAACGTGTTTATTTGTATATTTATTTAAATATTATATGAATTTTCCGTTCAATATTAAATAAAATAATAGTAGAGTAGGGTCATTTCGGGTTGTTTCGGCTAGATCAAATAAGTTGACAGCAATTATTCAACTGCCAATAATGTCATTCTTGTCTATGAAGATAATCTCATTTAAAAAAACATGTCGATTGTTTTGTTTTCGTACAAAAAAAAATAAAAAACTTTTCATTGCCTTAAAAATTGTGCGAAATATTTTTGTGAACGGTGAATAAAATTTTCATTACTTTGTTGTTACGTAGTTTAATTTTAGATGAATTAAATAGTGACATTAGTTTCTTTTCTCGCTATAAAAACATGTTTTGAAATTTTTTTTGGCACTTTTTATAGGGCACAGGTGCATCTCTCCCTTAATATAAGGATAGATGCACCATCAATTTATTATCTTTTTTTAAACATGTAAAGGATGTATAAAATGAAAGTAAATGCCTCTTTCCAGGGCCCCTACCTAAGGGGACTGACAGGACTTTAGAACTTGGGGCCAGGGGTCAAGGTGGGCTCGGTGCGGTGAGCAAAAAACGAATTGGTTGGTATTTATAAAAAAAAATTTTTTTTAATTGAAAGACCTACATAAAAAAGTATTTTAAACATTCCTATGATATTTTTTTCATCTTGAAAGACCAAAAAGTAATAAAAAATGTCATACAAACTTATCGAGAGAAAAAAATCTTAGAGGGCCCTTCAACAATTCCATTTGGGGTCCTGTGATAGGATGTCGGGGCCCTGCAGCAGGGCCCCCAATCTTGGTTCTGCCAGAGCAACATCGACAGTAAAACAACTCAAAAAAGCTATTTCAAATATACAGGCTAAAGAAATGAGTCTGAATGTCATATCCAGGGCGTATAAAATTTTAAAAAGATCAGTTCACGAATGGATTGGATTTGCTCCACGGATTGCCTAAAAAGGCTCCATGAAACTTATACCATGTATCATCCATTGTGTAATATTTGTGGAAGAGAAAAAAAATAGAAATAGAGAGAAGGTACAAAAATAAAAAAAGTGCCTCTCTCTCTAGTCTGAGGTGCATCTAACCCATAGCCCTAGGGAGAGATGCACTTTTACAACCTTTTTTTAAATTTTTAAATTATGATATAAAAAAAAAATTTTTTTAGACTTTTTGTTATATTTTTTTAAAGACATTGACATAAATAAACAAATAAGATTTACACATACATTCATTTGTATTTATTTAATATTTTATAAGCATTTAATGAAATGTGGTGCGTCTCACCCGAAATGACCCTATACTATTTTAATGGAAAAAAATAATAGTTTAGCAATATTTCCATATATAAATTAATGAATGTTTGTTTCTTACACATGTATTAAAGTCACTGAGTAAAATGAATTTTTGTTTGCTATTTATACAAATATTGCATTTATTTTAAATTCAATTATTATTAAAATGTAAGTACTTACATAGGCCCATAAAATAAACTTTAAATATATATTATTTTTGTTAAAAATATATTTTTAACATGATACTGTGTGTATGCAGATCAAAGTTTGTATCTTTTACACATGTTGAAATCACTGGTTATAATGGTGTTAGTTTAATATTTTATTAAAATGGAAAATTTGTTCCACATTTAATAAAATTTTATAAAATTTATTTAGAAATATATTATTTCAAGAAACATCTAAATAGTACCTAATAAATAATTAATCATAATAAGTACCTAATTGTCATAATATAAAATAATGAAAGTTTATTTCTTAAACATTCATTGAAATCACCGGTAAAAATTCGTTTATTTGCAATTTTTTTATATTAATTAATATACAGTAGATCCGCGGTAATACGAAAATTATATTGCAAAGCGGCGTCGGATTATCAAATTTGTCGAACTATAGAGTATAGGAATAGGTATCTAGATTTAACATAGTAATATTTTATATAGTTGAACTTCGTTATTACGTTTTGCTTATGTACCTTTTTCGCCATAGCACTTTTTTTAAATCCCAGCATTCTTCCATAAGACCCCATGTTAAAATATTTCGTTAGTACGCCCCCCACCCCAGTCCTTTCAAAAACGTACAAACGAAGTTCTACTGTATTTATTTAATTATATAGTTACTCACTTTTGATTTCATTTATATATTTCGTCAGAATGGCCAGCATTTCGCTTAGAATGTTGGGTATAATTTTCCCGACATACGAAACTGATTCTATTTGTAATTCTGTACATGGACCATCATCATCATCTAAACATGAAGCTAGATCGAAAAACTTATCAGATAAACTATCCGATGTTTCTTCCAAATAGTCTTGTCTTTTATCCAACACTTTAAAGATCGCTCTACAAAAAACAAAATTATTTTAATTTCATGTTTCTTGGTTTCTGGGTATATTTTGGATCAAGAATCAGTTTGATAACTCACCTGATAACATCAACATCTATATTACTGATATTTCCTACCCAAGAAGCTATAAGTTTCTTGGTGTTTAAATTGGGCACATCTTCAAAAAAATCTTCTTTATAGTCTTTCAATTTCAAAAAATCGTTTACGAGGTTTCTAAAATCTTTGTATCCTTGACGCCAGTCGACTTTATTGTTATTGCTTTTCCACTAAAATAAATAAATAATTGTTTAAATTAAATATCATTTTTCAGATACCAGGAAATTTGAAAACCATTTTTATCCTGAAGTAATTCTAATGTCAATACTGATATATATTAATCCAAATATTTAGTGAAGCTACTAATTAATACTCTAATAATGACGGGGATACTTAAACACGGTTAAATATTTTATATATTATCTTACTATATTTGTAAAAGATGCATTTTTGTTATTTTCCCATTCTTCAATATATTCATCAGGTTCACACATCAATTGTTCAAGCAGTTTCAAAGCCTCAGCACTGGAATTTCTTAACTCAAATATCGATCCTATACTTTGTTCAGAACACGGCCAATCTTCTGAAGATTCATTCAAGAATTTTTCAAGTTTGACAGCCTAAAAATACACGCAATTAAATAAATGTCCACTCAACTATATACCTACTTGCGTAAATGAACCGAAGTAGATGTTAACTTACATCTAATTGATTACTGGATAAGTCTTCCATAATTCCAACTAGATTTTTCAAGATGGTCTTTGCAATGTTTTCCGTCAAAGGTGTGCCGGAGAAAATTTCAGATATCGTTGTCCCCTCTGTACCTGAAAGATAATTAATAGGGTTATATTTATGTGCACTATATATTAGATATTATTCACTTTGTACATTGAACATAAATTTCAATACTTTGCACTTAAAATTATATAGTAAGCACTTTATACAAGTGAACATAAATTTTAATACTTTTTTTAATGCATAAGGCGACTATTTAATCGTTTTAGAGTATAGAAAATCACAGAAATCACAATAAATCCATAAAAAATGTAATTTTTAAACCTGACAAGGTTCAAATTTAGGTCAAGTGATATAATTTATTTTAAGTTCAATATATTTGTTTAATGTTGAATAAGTTATAATTTTTCTTGCGGTATGTTTGTTATAAGTGAAAATTACAACCAAAATTAATATATGCAGTATTTTTTTTAGATAAAATAATAAAATATTAACATTATTACTTACTCAGTATTTTAGTAGATATATTATGTAGGTAGGAAAAAATAGAATTCCATAATTTACCAACTTGTTGGAATTTATTCCAATCGTTATATTTTTGGACATTGAAAAGAATTGAACTATCAAGAACCTCTAGGATTTTTGTTGAAACCAACGCCCTAAAATAAATATTAATTATTGTCATTTTCTAACAAACTACATTTTATTATTTTTAAATCAAATTTCGTCAGACATGCAGTTTTTTTTATTAAATTGTATAGTTAATATTATTGTCAAAATAGAACCCTATTAAATTTTAGGAATTTACGAGAAATGTATATTTATTTTTAGTCACTGTTCTTACCCAGACAAAATAAATTTGGTCCCGTCAATAGGTCCATTGAAAACTTTTCTAATTTCATCTGATAATTCCTTTAAATTTTTGTACTCCTTTCTACGGACCTCATTCTTTATTGTTTCGTAAAACGAATTCGATGTCGTAAGCAGTTTGTTCCATTGTGAACTATGCTGAACATTTTCCTTTAAAAAAGACAATACAAATTTCATTAATAACATTTACATATACTGCAATAATTATTACATACTTCATTTGAATATTTCACAGAATTCGGTGAAAATATTGCCATTTCTTCTTGGGCTATATCTAAAAGTAACTCAAATACGATCACTCCTTTCCTAACTAGTTCCTTATCTTCAACTGCATTGTCATATAAATATTTAAGTGTAGCTAGTTCTGCAGAAAACCTGAAAATATATTGAATTAGCAAAATGTATATTGAAAAAAAAAATACAAAACTTACAAAAGAAATCGTTTTTTGAATTTCAGTTGACTGACGAAATTCCATTCTTCTTTATTTAAAATCGGTTTGTCAATTTCTGATTTGAACCATTCTTTAGAACTGATTTTATTGAATAGTTTATTGATATTTTCCAAAAGGACAGTCATTGATATTTTTTCGTTATAGTTAGATGATTGTATAGAAGTCTTATTGCTTATAATTTTTACCTGAAAATTCATTAAATCATAAATATTAAATAGATCAGTGCAATTGCGAAAATCATTTGCATTAATTTTTATGTAGAAAAAAATATATTTGGTTGGTGCAGATTTATTCTTTGGGTTATAAAGAACATTTGTGCATACATTGTGCAATTGTTTAAACAATTTATAAACAATTGTCAAAGTTCCAAATATAGCATTTTTTTTATCTGTTACGGCTTGCGTAGCGATAACTAAGCAATATACGGAAAAATACCTCAGAAACGTTCTTGTGGATCTCAAAATTTCCAATCAAAAAAAATTTTTTTTTACTTATAGATTTTTGTTTGCTCTACAGGATAGAATGTCATTTTATTACATTATATGATGATATTTGTAAGAAAATATCAAAATAAAAAATCGAAAACTCGAAAATTTGTCGTTTTTACTCTAATTTGAAGGTAAAAATGAAGGAAATTAACTATAAACAAGTAAAAACCGATATGGAATCGTATAGAGCAGATAAAAATCTATAAATAAAAAAATCAGCAAAATTTTAATATCATTAGTATACTGTACACATAGTACAACACATGAAAGTTTATAAAAAAAAAAATTATAACATACAATTTTTATATTTTCGTTCATAACAAATCGAAAAATGCATAAAAAAGCTACTAATGTTAAAAAACTTAAATATTCATTTCTGATGATACGTGATTTTTTTCAAAATTTTTGGTTAATATTTAAATTGTTTATTAAGCCAGCGCGCTCAGTTGATTTCCCGAGTCGCGTGAAAAACGCGTCATTTTGATGCCGAAACTCGAGCATCTCTCACGCTTAAACTAAAAAAGTTAGACATATGCTTTCGCTGACTTTTTAATAGGAAATTTTGAGATCCACATGAAAGGCTGATATATTTTTCCGTATATTGCTTAGTTCTCGCTACGTAAGCCGTAACAGATAAAAAATGCTATTTTTGGAACTTTGACAATTTTTTATAAATAGTTTAAACGATTGCTCAATGTTTTATGTATGCATAAATGTATAACCCAAAGAATTAATCTGTCCAATCAAGTAGTTTTTTTTACATAAGAATTAATGCAAGTGATTATATGGGAATCATCATAGTTTACTGGTCCAAAAAATGCATAAAGAAACAATGAATTTAACTTACCGATTCACGAATTTCTTTAAAACCCATTTGTATGTCTATTTCTTTCAAAAATTCACTCCAATCTCTATTACATAACATAGTTTCAAGTTCATTCAGTTCAGTATCATTTCCAAAAATAGAAATTATGTTTTCGGTTTCACAAAAAAAGGAGTAAGGATCTTCTATGTGATTTAAAATCATCTAAAAAATATAATTCGTTATTTAAAAAAAATGTTTAACATATAATTTTTTTTTAATACTTACATTTACTTTTTCTACGTCTTGTAATATTTCAAATATTCTTTTCTGGGTTTTGCTTTGAAGAGAAGAAATCATTTCCAATTCGTTGTGGAATTGTTGAGAAATTCTGTTTAGGATGTTTTCGTTTTCTATACAAAAATAAACAATATTATATGAGATGAAAATATATTATTTATTACTTACGTAGATACTTACCAAGTTCAATTATTAGAATATTATTTGAAATTCTAATAACTTGGTTCCAAATATTAGCACTTCTTGTCAAATTACCAATGTATGGAAAAACATCTTTAATTACATCCAAAAAATTTACAAATCTAAAAAAAAAGTTACTTAAACTATTGCAAATAAATTTTCTGAGACACCCGCGTATTTATTTTAAACTTACAATAACTCTGCCTTAAATTGCGTCCCAATTGCATTCTCCATTAAAATCAAAGAACTGTTGACAATCTTCCAGATATTTTCAATAGAATTCTCAACACTCCTAGTTTTTCTTAAACTTTTTGTAAATAAAATATTATCAGAATCTTGTAAAACGCTAATATCGTCTTTAATTTCGCTGAAGAGATCTTGAACATTAATTTTTTTAGTGGTCCTTTGCAGTAATCTGTCTTGTATCATCTTTAAGAATGATATAAGGTGATTAAAAACTCTTTTTATGGAACTCCAATTGTTTGTTTTATTCAAAACTGGATCAAATGAATCTAGCATGATGTTTATACTGAAATAAAATAAATACTCAATCGTTTATACATAAAACCTCGTATAGAAGTAACACCTATTATTCGGTTACTCTTTTGTTCGATTCAGTTCATTATATCGAAGTTCTACTGTATGTTATACTTACATATTTAGATCGACATTAGATGAATTCAAACTACGTATCAATGGCAGCATATCCGGTAAAAGACTGTACAACTTATCAATATTCTTAGGAATAATATTTTGTAAACCTTGAAGACGAATTATAGAATCGACCATAGCACCTATTCCAGAAAATACATCTTTGTGACCGAGCATTACCATTATATCTCCAATCTATCAGTGAAAAAAAGTATTAAGACTCATGAAACTTTTAATAGTTACAAACAAAATGAATTGTTTTATGAAAATGTCATATTTAATTATTTTACCTTGTGAAATATTCTGGTGAAGTCGACATTTTTTACAACCTTTAACAACAGATCAGGGACATGTGTCCTGTTATAATTACAAAGAATATCTGATAGTCTTCCAATCAATTTTTCGTTGTCAGATACAATAACTAGCCCGAGTTTACCAGGATTACAAATTAACTCACTAAAATCTAGTCCTTTCAGTGATGTCATTAGCTAAAATAAATTATATTTATATGTAATTTTTTATAATTGTATTTTATCTAGTCTTTTAAAACAGCTTTTTTTAAATACTTACATGACTTATATTAATACGTGCTTCAAGTAATAAATCAGCTTGTCTAAAATTTAGTTTCAAATCATCTTTAAGAACATCTTTTATGCCTTTTTCAGACCGAAATAAGTCTTTTATTTGTAAACCAGGACCTATAGAAATAAATGTAATAATACAAAGCCTCATAAATTCATATAAATTGTTTAGAAATCAAAAAACAAATTCTTCTTTTTAAGTTGTTTGGCTTCGGAAAGGTTAATATATCTTACCTGTTAGCTCAACAACATTTGGATCTTCCATAATATCAATAACTGTTGTTAACATTTTCATAGCGTTTGGAATTTTCATTAACATATTTGCAAAACTTTCATTTTGTATTACAGGTGTTAATTCATTTGTCAGTTTTCCAATTCTAAAGAAATAATTTAAATGTTTAAATTATATCTAATCATAAAAATGCGTTTTTTCAGATTTTATTGAAAGAATTTAACTTAATACAGATGCTAAAAATTACACAAAATAAATTTAAATTTTTATTCTGGTACTAAAAATAAGAAAAATAGTTGGTGTAAATATTCCTCTTAATATGACATCTCATAGAATTATAGCCAGTTTTATTACTTTAATTCGTGTTTTATTAATTGATTAAAAAACGAAATTAAAAATTGTTATCTGTTGTTAAGGATGCATTTTTAGGGTTCCGTAGAAAACTAGGAACCCTTATAGTTTCTCCATGTCCGTCCGTCCGTCTTCAAAAATTTTGAGATAATAAGATGAAATTTGGTATACGGCCGTAGATTGATGACCCAAAAACAGAAACGATAAGAATTTTGAAAATAAAAATTTTTTAGACCCCCCTTTCATAAAATGAAAAGTGTTTTAAAAAAAAAAAAATTCGCCTACACCATTGAGTGGGGTGTCGTTAGAAAGGTCTCCTAAAATGCAACAAAAAATGTAATAGAAATTTTTAATTTTAACCCTTCGATCACGATGTATTTTCTCTCCAAAGTCATTAAAAAAGCGCCCCCCCCTCTATTTTCTAAACTATCAATTTTAAAAATCTGAAAAATTCCAGAACGTAGATTTTAATTAGTACTTTCACTGAAAATTATAACGAACATTGTCAAAAATATTTTGGACCCCCCTTTCATAGACTGAAAATTGAACTTTCATTTTTTCCCCGCTTACCCTATTGAGTGGGGTGTCATTTAATAGGTCTTGTAAAATGCAATAAAAAACGTCAAATAACTTTATGATTTTAACCCTTCAGTCGCTATATATTTGCTTTTTAATGTCGCTGTCAGAGCGTCCCCCCCCCTCTATTTTCTAAACTATTGATTCAAAAAATCTGAAAAAAATTCAGAATGTAGCCTTTAATTAGTACTTTCACTGAAAATTATAACGAACATTGTCAAAAATATTTTGGACCCCCTTTTCATAGATTGAAAAGTGAACTCACATTTTTTTCATTTACCCCATTGAGTGGGGTGTCATTTGATAGGTCTCCTAAAATGCAATAATAAAAGTCAAATGACTTTTTGATTTTAACCCTTCAGTCACGAAAATTTTGAAAAATACTTTTTATAAATCGTAGTGAGAATGACTACGGAACCCTATCATGTGCGTGCCCAACACGCACTTGCCCGTTTTTATTGTAGGTATAGTTATATATATGTACATTTATTCTTGTTTTTAATTATAGAACAAGAATATAAATTTATTTTGTGTAAATTTTAGCATCCGTATTAAGTTAAATTCTGCAAAACTAACTTCCCCATTGTATTTCTCGTAAACGGTTGATCTTATGACAACTTAACAAAGTATATTTATGGGTATTTTGTGTCATATGACCTTATAAAAATACCAAACATAAGAAAAAAGTGAAGAATAAAAAAATACTAGATAAAAATCAGAGGGCCCACAGGCCCTATACATCCCTGGTCTAAATAACCATTGTTTGATACTGAAAATCATTAACACGTATTATTACTAATCCAGGTATTACTTTTCATTGCTGTATCACAATGGGTTCTCCAGATATTAAATAAAAACCAAGTTTAGTCAAAATCTTTGGGAGTCTGTAGAGTTTCCGGACACATGTTTATACGAACTTGCTTGAAATATTTTTACAATCAACGGTTTAAGTTTGTTCCACCTGATATGACTCACCCTGTATAGGACAACAAGTTTTTATGTTTGATTTTGTTTTAGGAACCATAAAGAAATCAGAGCATAAAAACTTGCTGTCCTATAAATATATAGGACGCTGTGCGTTAATGGGTTATATTAACTTTGTGTGCACAGGTAGAAAGGTTTACTTGAGCCAAGTAAACCTTGTTTTGTATATAACGAAAATAATATTTTTTTAAGATAAGAAATATATTCTTAAACCAACTATAGTATTCTTGGACGAAGAAATAATGTAGTTGAATTAAGAGTACTTTTCTTATATTAAGAAAATATTGTTTTCGTTATATACAAAACAAGATTTTCTTGATCCAATACAGTTTTTTTGTGTGTGGGTTGATACATTACTGAATAACACATTCCATTTATGCACCATAAGTTATTATACACATATCTGAAAATCATTGAATTACTTACTTGGTATCATCAAAAGTAGGGGGTATTTCTTTTTCATACTGAAGATCTTCACACTCGTTATTAATGTTGCAAAGAAAAGACTGTGTAAAAGGCAAAAGTCCTGCGCTCGGTAAAGCTCTCGGTGAGTATTGACCTGAAATAACAATAAAGCCATGTTGGGTTCATTTAACTTGGACGTTGACGCTACAAAATAATATACGCGAATACAACAAATAGATCGAAAAATGTTGTTCTGAAAATATTTAGATCTGAAGTGAACCAAATCAGATCTTGATATATCTGCATTTTGAGACAAAATCATATTTTTTCACTGGTTTTTGATCTGTGGAGACCTGCAAAGTTCTACAACGATCTACAAAGATCTACAAAGAACTCTGAAAATCGTTGTACATCGTAATAGAGATTGACACGTTGAAATTCACGAATGTTTCAATCTATATAAAAAAATTCCGGTTATATGACTTCACTAATATGAAAAAAGTAATTTTAAAAACTATACCTACTTGATTGATACATAGTTTTTATACATATTTAAATTAATTTTTTTACATTTTACTTTAAATTTGAGTATAAAATCAACTGTAAATTAACAAGTTGTTTCTCTGCAAATTTTGAACTAGCAATAAGTATAATAAATGAACTAGCTAAACATCGAATGAATAATTTCTGGAATTTTTTTACATCATCGATTATGTGAAAAATCATATCGAAAAATCATATTCTTGCGATGTTTTCCATAGCATTCACCTCTTTTTCAGTATCTATTCACTTTATTTAAATATAGTTTTTGTATTTATAATTTTATGTACAGTGTGTTAAGTAAGAGCATGTACGGCGTTACTCGCAGTCAGTAAGTTATACAAACCTAAATCTTTTTTCATTAGGTTCAAGGTACCCCCGCCTATTGCGCTTTGATGAAAAAATTTCAGTCTATGTCGATCTTTTATCAGAGAAATACAGAAACCGCGATTTGAGTGACGTGTACGCGAAACGTTTTGTAACCGTGTTTTTTTGTACGCACCCAAAAGGACCAAAAATATCTAATGCTGTGGCGGTCAAGTACATTAAAAAGTCGAAGGCATTTGTTTAGAAGTGGGTGAATCGGTTATATAATGCCGTACACGGTCTTACTTAACACACTGTATAACTGGTTACAACGAACTCATTGAAGTCGTCCAAATTACTATCGAACTACTATGTTAAAAGATTTATAACACTCGTAACATAATACTAGCTAATAAATAAAACTCGAATATGCGATTATACAGTGAAAGAGAAAGTGACCTTGAGATTTCAATGCTAAGTTTAAATAAATGCTAATTTTATTACTAATGAAAATATTGCGGTAATAATTTATGTAATATGTAGTAATAAAATAAACATTGTATCTATTTAATTACTGTAATTTACAATAGTTTTTTTTTGGGTGAGATTATCATATTACAGTTTTTGTAGTAGCGCATTTTTTAAGATTAGTGGGCGGGGGGAGGGGCTTTTTTGTTTAAAAATGTCCAGAATAAAGTTTTTATTATTAAATTAAAATGAATTTTTGGGAGGAGAAGGGGGGGGGGGGGTCGATCTTCTAAATTTATGTCCGGTATTATAAACGATCTAGCAAATTTGCTAGCTAGCAAGCACTTTCAAATGAGATATCAAACTTATATGACAGTTCTCAGTAAGTTGGTTTTTACCGTTTTTTACGCAAGGTTAGTAAATAGTAAATACACTTTAGTAAATATACTTTACATACTTTTTTTTTTACTTTCTATGTATGAAACTATCGATCTAAAAGAGAACTGTCATATAAATTTGATACCCCATTTGAGAGTGCTTGCTAGCTTGCAAATTTGCTAGGTCGTTTATAATACCGGACATTACTGATATAAATTTTTGTATTCAATTTTTTTAATTTCCTAAATGATTGAGTAGTCTATCGCTTAGAGCGGTAGATTTTAGGGAGCGAAAAAATTTCAGCGACAGCCAAAAAAATAAAAAGTTTTCCACCAAACAATATTGAGTAGATACAACTATGAAAATCAGAGTAAACATATACTTACATGATGGTTTATATTCGATATCTACATTCAGTCTTGTAATATAAATTATAAGACAAACAGCTACAGGCCACAAAATGTCTGAAAGAAGCACCATCTGTAAAAAGGAAAAATATTAATAAATAAATAACACCATCATTTTGTTGTCTATAGATTTTAGTACCTAATATATATATTTTATTTGGTGTCTGTCACAACATTCTAACTACTGAAGCATTTGACAAAGAAAACTTAGATTTGCCTTTGGTGAACCAATAATAGACCTGAGTTATAATTTCTTTATTTTTTTACACTTTTTAAGGGTAGCTAATAGGATAACAAAAAAATCAATCCCGACGAGTGGTTCTTATATTTACTAAAGGTTTTAATGTACGGTACGGGACACTTATATACGAGGCTAGTTTCGCACTTGACAATTTTTTTAATGGACTCATTTAAGTTTTTTAATAATATAATATGTAGACTGTAAAAAAATCTTTTTTTTTGGAGTACGTATTAAGTTGATTCAAAATTATAGTCTTGAAAAAAATGCACCGGTATAAAATTGACTTGGGCTAAGAAACCCTAGTTTTTGATATATTATTTATTATTACTATTATTAATATTATTATATTATTGTTTCGTCTAACAATAACATAGTTGGATTAAGTGTATATTACTTATATTAAGAAGATAATATTTTCCTAAGTCAACGATTGTACCAGTGGGGTGTTACTCGTTTTAGCTACTGAATAGAAAATATCTATTTTAATTTAATTTGTAATAACACGTAAAGTTTGTTATTACTTTATTTAACTAAGATTTTTTCCGTTTCGTAAAATTACAAACCACAAAAGGTCAATATAATTAATATATCAAATATTTACTCATATGTATTTATTTCAAATTGAATTTATAATTTTCCTCATAAGCAACAAAGTATATTTTTAAAGTAAAATATTTATAACATTCTTGAATTTTGCATATAAAAATTAAAAACAATTTTCTTGGCAAAATGACAACAATATCGATTATTAAATAAACGAATTGTTTTTTAGAGTTAACGAACCATTATAATTATCTAGTTATTTAGAAAAAAAACTCGTGTCACTAGAGTAAGAATATAAATTTATTTTTTTGTAAATTGAAGTATCCATATTAAGTAAAATTCTGCATATTCGTTAACGGTTTATCCTATGACAAATGAGCAAAATAAAATGGGGTCTATAAATATTAAATAAATACTAATTTAGGGATGTAGCTCCCTCATGAAATATTTTCGGACACATTTTTTGCTTAAAGTATTGTTTTCAATTTACTGTTCAAGTATGGCTCGACAGTGCTGAATCATCCTGTATACATTAATAAATAATTTTCTGTTATCATTTGAAAATAATTAATACAAGTTTGAAATTGGTTCAAATATTATCTATTAAACAAAATTAATTTCTTAAGATATTTAGAATAATTTAAAAAGTATTAAAAAAATAATGTTGGCAGGAATATTATTAATTAAATTATTTATTATTTACGTATATCATTTTACGTATATAAAATAAAATGATTGATCTGTTGACATTAAAAATTTAAAACTCAAGGTAGGCAGAAAATGCCATAGGTAGTACCTGGTTCTGCAAATCGTTACGGAAATATCACAACATATAACACGTGTTGTTTTTTATATGAAAAATGTAAATATGATACTTACAGGGTGCTTTTGTCGTAGTTTTATGTCCTTCCATAATGATAACCTGAGCTGCAACCAGGCGCTCATGGTATCTGGAAAAAGAAATAAGTTAATTAATAAACATATTTGTATACAATACTCTTCCATGCATATATGTAATCTATGTATACTGTACAAAAATAAGTAAGCAAAAATCTTACTTAAGTATACCTATAAGTTCAATTACTCTACAAAAATGTGCACATAAGTACAAGTTCGTAAGTGTATTATGCCAAAAATATATATTTAAGTACAATTACAAATACTTCTTACAAAATTTTAAGTAATTTTTTTAATCGAAAAAAAAAACATTACTTAAATTGCGTAACTGCTTACGTATATACATTAAATTATTTGTGCTTCTCTAAAATGTTTAAAAATGTCAAGTATCATAAAGGAGCTAGCAAATTTGCTAGCTAGCTAGTAAGTAATCTCAAATGAAGTATCAAATTTATATGACAGTTCTCTTGGAGTTTCATGCAGACTTCGACAAGTTTCGCGCACGCGTTGTATCTAAACACCAACAGTATTAAAACAGTGGTGATATTATGAAAATTATTTTGTATGATCAGAGTCGCCAACTATGTTACATAATACGTTGAAGTATCACTGCTCTAAATGCCATAACGAATCTATAGATACTATCAATTATTACCTCATTTGTAAGTGCTTACTAGCTAGTAAATTTTTCTAGCCACTTTATGATACCGGAAATTACTCATTGTTATTACGGAGCATTTTTCGGCGGAGCATACTGGTAACAATGCGCGACTAACAGTCCAACATCTTTCCTTGTTTAATTTAAGATTTTAATCATGAAGAAAATCAATTCCGGTATTGAATAAAAAATTCACAACAATTTAAATTAACAAAGGACGATGAAAAAATTATAAAAAAATTATTAAATTCTGCAAAACATGTAATTTGCACTAACATTATCTTTATTTAATCTTATTTAAATACATCTGACTGCTATTATAAAAGTTTATCGATACAAAGAATATCGATTAGACTTGATTTAAAATTGATTTTTATCAGACAGCAAGTTCGTGAATATATTTTAATGATTCAGATATAAAAACATGAGTTTTATATTGAAGAATAAGTTTTAGATTTTAGATTATATCGTGTTAACTTCTATTATTTATTGGTTGCAGATGCGTAACCACAAATTTTCAGCAATGGGAGATTTTTAAATTTTGTTTCTGATTAAATTTAATTTACGTTTATTTCTATTTAGGATCAAGCAACAGTGTACTCTTTGTTGCTTTTGCACACATCTAGAACCTTTTTAAAAACATGTAAGAGAAACTGAAATTTTACTACCTGAATTTGATCTTAATTTACGGTTATGTTCTATTTTTTTTGTTGATGAACTGAGAAGCGTTAATTAGTAAGCTCTTACACGCATAAAAAGTTCATTTGAAGCAAAGGAAAATATTGTTTACGGAATATTTTTTCAAACAGAGAAATTATATAGTTTTCGTACGACAATATATTAATGCTTTAAAGAGAAACAATAATATAGGATTAAGTTTACATTTATAAGAAAATATTGTTTTCGATAATAAAAGAAGGATTGTCTTATCCAGTGGCGCATCCAGAAAAAAATCGGAGGGGGGATTTTTTTTGTAATTATATGTAATTTTTAGTTTTTATGTATATTTGTTAAATTAAACAATACATATTGACAATATATATAAAAATATATTGAGGGCATAGACACACTTTAGATTCCACACGTTTTGGTCGGGTAGTCATTAGAAAATCGTAAGCCATTTGTATATATTTTCCTCTTACCTTTTTTTCTTGAAAATAAGTTAATCCGTTTTTAACAACTTGACTTAGATTTTGAGTTTTTATTTAGTTGTTTTCTTATGGGATACTTCGGTTTTTGATTTTATTAGTAATTTAGACGTCGAAGGAAATACTAACATTTCAAAATTTTCATTATCGGAATCGTTTATTTCATCTGATATTTCTATAATATCCTATCACAAAAATGTCTACCGGTAAAAATTTTAGGGATATTTTTGGCAATTTACCGATAAATCGATTTACCGGTATTGCAATCCCTAGCTATGTTTATGCATATGATGAATTTTTAGTAACGTTTACTATAACTAAGATTTTTACAGTTCAAGATTACTGATTTTCTAATTTATGCTGATTTGGATGGTATAGCGTTAATTAATAATTAATTATTATTCTATACATTTTGTTCCAAAACAAGTTTGTTTAAGATTTTATCAATCATTTTTTTTTATATTGATAATAAAATTTAAAAAATTGACAAGGCTATCAAGTAAAATTAAACAAAAATTGACTAATTGTTAAAATTGATGAAAAAATTGACATGTGTTAAAAATGTGGTTTTAAAGTAAATTTAAAATAAAATATTTCGTAATTTCTGTTCAACTTGAGCAATTCTAGTAAATTACTGTGGTTTATGCTTTACGGTTGGCAATTTTTCTATTTTACTTGATTCGCCAAAAAATCCAACGGTCAAGGCCACGATTAATGTAAATACAAATATAAAAAAGAAAGAATTCGTTAAACGTAACTACATTTTTTTTCGACTTCACTTTTTATTATAATGATTATATTTTCAAATTAAGTTCTATCCGGTGTGACTACTTTTCATATCAACGTCATATATTATTTTATCGTGCTATCTCTATACACTTTTCTGTCAGTATTATGTTAAGATATAGTTTATCATCCATTTAAAATATGCATATATTATATTAATGTATTTACATTTCTGCTTTTTGTTTGTCTGATCCTAATAAGGCCTCAGCAAGTTTCAAATTGTTAAAAACTAATAATAAAATATTTATAATCAGTACTTATACAAAATAAAATTCTACTTCATATACTGGGTTTTCGTATCAGGTGGAACAAACTTGAAGTTGATCAAGAAAAATATATTATAAATAACACTTAATACTAAACTGGGTATCACATTTTATAACTGTATCACAATGAAGTATCCAGATAGTAAATAAAAACTAATTTAGGCAAAATCTTTGGAGATCTGTATCTCCCTCACGAAGAGTTTACTTGAAATATTTTTCTCGATAAACTGTTCAAGTTTGTTTCACTTGATATAACTCATCCTGTATATCAGCGATTTCCAAACTGGGAGGCGCGCCTCCTTCGAGAGGCGCGAACTAATGCAAAGGGAGGCGCGAAAGTTTAACAGAAATTATCTTAAAGTATATTATTTATACATTAAGGTGTATAAATAATAAATATCATATATACATACATATAAATAAACTTTTATAACATAACATAATTTTTGTATACATACATATATTATTAGTTTCTGAAAATGACTGAGTTTTAGACTGGCAACTATTATTGAAACAGCAAAACTGATAGAATTATCATGCGAAACTTCTAAAAAAATTTCAGAGTGGAAGCACTCCCCTTAATAACACCTAGATTTAATGAAGTTTGTGCTAATAAACCAGCACATTCATCGCATTAAAAATAAATTTTATACCTTTTTAAAATATGTCTGTATAGTTTTTGAAATAAAGTTGGGGGGAGGTGCAAGAGATTAAATATTTTTAAAGGGAGGCATAATTACATAATGTTTGGAAACCACTGCTGTACCTATATACAATATTATACAAAAATAATAAATCGTTCTAGACATACAGGGTTCTAGAGGCGCCATTTTTAAGAGTGAATAATGAAATAGAGTCAATTTAGATCTATATTTTGACGTATTTTTGGTATAAAAAATAAAAAATGGCTAGCTTTAGTCCTCTCAAATAATAAATAACAATTAATTTATATGTGGGGCTGAGGGGCTCTTTAAAAAATGCTTAAGTAGCAGCTCAAGGGACAAGGTGCCCAAAAAAACGTTACTTATTATTTAAGGATGGGGCTATTTGCACATACCGTATATGCATGTAATTGGCTATTTGCACACACTGTATGTGCATGCAATTGGCTTTTTTCACATACCACTAACTTAACCCTTTGTAGCCCCATGTGACATTTCTGTAACAAACCTCAATAATCCCGCTAATATACGTACTAAATATATTTAGTTCATTCAAATATGTGTAACACTACTGTAACATACCACTGAATAACTTAGTATCAAGTAAAATTCACAGATGGCATAACCTATTGACTTACGTATTATTACGTAAACATTGGCAGTAAGACAGGACCAGATCCGGTTATTGGCCGATTTAGATAGAAAAAAGAATACGTTGTACGTTTCCCCAGTGTATGGCGTTTCACAAACAATTTGCAAAAAATGCGGTGTAGCATTATGTTACTAAATAATTGTTTAAAATCCTGCATTACGACATAAGTGTTTTTTTACGATTAGGTATCTCACAATATGTCAATCCCAAAAAAGTCAAATAAATAATTAAAAATAAATATTTTTAAATTTCTGAAAAATACGTGTTTTTTTATATGCCTAAACTTGTCTCTTTATCAACATAATTTAAATTTTTAAGGTCTTCAGCTGCAAAGGGTTAACGTAAACTAACCTACCCTAACATAACAACCTAACCTAATTAGGTACATAAACAGTATGTGCAAATAGCCAATTGCATGCATATACTGTATGTGCAAATAGCATAAATAAATTCATTATTTAATAGGCAAAGTTAAAATATTATATCAAATTAAATATTAATATATTATCTCAGTTTTTATACGTCAATATAGCTTTAATAAATCATTGACCCCCGTTAGAATGCACATATGTATAATTGTATATATCTATATTCCACATACATAAAAAGTTTTACTATAAAAGTTTTAATTATGATTAATGAACTGTTTATAATCAGACAGTAAATAAAATTTAGTTATTAATTATTATTATTAAATTAATATTTAAAATGTACGGCAATTATTTTAACATCAGACGTTTTGTATCCTATGGTGAAATCAACAATATAAAATAAATCATCGAAATGTAGTGTTTTTTATTTGTTTTATTTCTCATGATACAAATTTAATGGAAAATTATCCTTTGTTGCATATAAATTGTTGTACAAAAAACTGTTTTGTTCGACTACTAATTTACGTCTTTTTTTTAATATTTATGTTACTGATCGTTTACTTTATTTTTTTTATTAAATATGTTGGCAACATCCGTAAAAAGACCAGGTAAAAAATTATTCACATTTTTCTCAGAAATGTTCACAGAGATAGATGGATAGATTTATTTCAAATTAATATAAAGTAATGTAACTTTTCTTATTGCGAATGTGTCAAAATAAGGAAAATTTTACGTTCAAATTAATATTAATATTTAAATTAAACTAAAGATAACTAGGATAAGATAAAAATAAATAATACTTATTTTTATAAATACCTACTAAATATATATTCTTTAATTATTTTATTAATTTAGGCTATGTCTCTAATATGTTTTTGTAGCTTATTGTAAAAAAATAATTGCATTATAAAGAGATTAATGTTTTGGTATACAGTCATGCCTCGCATAACGAACATAATTCGTTCCAGGAGCAAGTTCGTTATGTGAAACGCATTTTCCCATATCAATACATGTTAAAAATTTTAATTCGTTCTGTAGCATAAAATATGGTACTGTAACATAAAGAGTGTACACACATTTTTTATTTTTTAGTCAGACTCAGATTTAGGAGAGTCTACCGAGGCTTGCAGGGTCAAATCCTCACACACAAAATTACATTTATTAAAATAAATACGTGTGTGAGTTAAGCGCAGAAAAGAACGACTGATACGCGTTTATGTATGTTCGTACAAATTTGAGCATCGACTGCGTGCGACCTTGGAATTCAGACGACTGAAACCTGGAATCACCGAGATACTCGTAGCTATAGTTCATTAGCAACTACGATGACACAAAGCTAGTTTACTAGCTAACAAGCCCACACGCCAGCGAGTAGCGAGTAAAGTAGCAGATAGTTTACAACATGATTACACTGGACGAGTTTACTAGCAGCTAATGAATTTGCCGACTAGTAGCTAGGGTGCTCCGCAAAATCATTAGTAAAAAAACAATTTGTATTTAACGTTAAATCAATAACCAAAGTAAAATATATAAAATTAGTTTTATTTCAAAATTTCTATTTGTTTAAGTATTGAGGCTTCCGCGGTGATCTTGATATGGATCTTGGTTTCTGAGTATAAGCCGCATCGATTTGGTCAGGGTTTTTCTTTAGAAGAGATCTGAAGATGTCGAATCGTGGACCAATAACATGACCAAATTGACGCGGCTTACACCTAAAAGCCAAGATCCATTATATTTATTTTATAACATAACACTTGGTTCTAATTGTTACATTGTACATTCGAGAACGAGACGAGACTTAGCCAACTCTCGTCTCGTTTGCAGTCCTATGTGAGATGTGTGGTTCTAAATATATCTATCTCTATATAGATTCAACTTTTAACATTGAATTTGCATTCTTGTCATATTGTATTTCTGCGGTGTTTTCTAAGAAATGTATGTTTTTTATTTCTTTGTACATATATATTTTTCGTGTAACTAAATATTTAATGTTTGTATATTGTAAATCTATAAGATGAAGAGATAGAAATTCAAATATTGAAAAATAAAATACCTTTTTTTTACGAAACTCTGAGTCATTTGATTTGTTTGTCTGTTTTTTTAGTTTATGTACGAATATAATAGCAGTTTTTTGCTACTTCATAATTTATAACACCGGTATGTAGTGGAAAAAAAACTTCACTGTCGCGTGTTGAGAAACTCTATATAACAAATTAATAGTGTAACAATAAATCAATTATTAAGTAACAATTGCATTCAATGTCAATAACCCGTGCTTAAATAAACATTAATTGTTTTTGCATTAGGGTTGTAAGATTAAAGGTTAGTATCTATAAGAGCCCACGCATACCAGGGCTACCCTAACCACTGGCCTAATTGGGTTATATAGCCCAAAGACGCCCTCATTTTGGAGCAGCAATTTTGAGCCGCCCCAGAAAAAATATTTAGAATAAATAGTTAATTGATACAAAAATAAAATAAGGTAGTTTTAATTGTAAATTTAAGTGTATTTTTCGACCATAAATATTAAACACTACCTAACACATTATTATAGCCAAGTTATACTTAAGGACATATTTAAAATATTATCGTATTAGTTTTGTATTTTTATTTGTTTATTGGTAATATATTTTCTGAAACTTATGTAAAATTTTAATTGTTACCCCGTACCCCTCGTTCCGTGTATTTCTCATGAAGAGAGGTGTATTGCTGTTAGTAGCCCACAGGCACCTAATATCTTATAACGGCCCTGACCAACACTATAAACTTTTAGTCGGCCGATAGTGTGTGTTCGGATTTAAGCTGCAAAACGATTAATCCATTTTAATTGTTGGTGTTTACACACACATAGAAGATCATTACCTATATATTGATTACTAGTACGCGCAGATAGTTGCCTGATTATTTAATCAATTAGGAATCGATCAGCCCTTTTGTTTATTTAGTCGGCTGATTTGTAATCGGTAGGTAAGTATGTATATATGCGTAGGTAGGTACTTAATATATCTTCATCATAAAAACTACCAAACCAGCCAAACCGATCTAACTATCGGCCATTTGGTTAAATGAAATAGATAATTTTTAAGGATAATTCTACAGAGTGAAGGCGGTACATCCAAAAAACTTAAAATTCCTAGTTTCTTTAAATAGCTTTAACTTTTTTGTCAAAATAGATAGGAATTTTTTTTTGCGGTTTTTCTAGGCACTTTGCTTTTTTGTTTAGAATTGGTGGTTTTAGAATTGTGATGTCACTTCATTTTCGAGTGACAAGTTGTAAGTTTAGTTTTTCATAAGAAGCACAAAATTGGCTATCACATATTTGAACATGTTTTTTTATGTTATTGCCTCAACAATAATAATATATGTACTTAAAATAGTAACTAAGCTGACTGCCCCCCCCCCCTTATAAAAAATTGTTAAATTCGCATATTACGCACACTTTGTTTTTTTAGGAATTAATGATTTCTCATTAAAAAACAACGGTCTGGTATTAGGTAAGGTTATAGGTGTATTTTATAATTCGTTCGTGGCCAAGGTTAGAATATAATGTTGAAATTGTTTAGGAATTTTTTATACTATAGCAGAAAATTTCAACATGTGTGGTATTTAGAACAATATTTAGAGGTTATGAATAAGTAACGCAAATTGCCTATTACAGTGCTTCTTAAACTTTTTGACGTCGCGGCCCCCTTGCAGTTCATATTGATAACTCACGCCCCCCCCCTATTTTTTATGAAACACAGATGATTAAAAAAATTGTATTGCTTCATTTATATAATTTTAGCAAGTGCATATTTGAAAATTTTAACTTATTTAACGATAGTAGATTTATTTGTTATATTCGTGGTTCTTCGCGACCCCCTTGTGAGAAGAACAAGGCCCCTAGAGGGCCGCGGTCACCACTTTAAGAAGACCTGGCCTATGTAATAAAATTACTTTTTTGCTACACGCACTATATACTCTCTAAAAATACATCTACATATGTACACCCGATATGTGCGCTACCACCAATACGAAAAAAGTTTTAGACCTTACCCCGATAGCAAACTGTAATTAATTATAGAGGAACGTACACCTACGCTTAGAACTGACAACTCCTTAAAAATATTTATCCTATTTCAGATCAAATTAATTTTTGTTTTTTAAATTACATGTTACTCTTCTCAAAAAAAAAAGTTTGGTTACCTCTGATATAAATGTAAAATACAACACGTAAGATTTTTGGGTGCGAATAGTTAAAGAGATCAATATTAAATTTGACAGATAAAGATTAAGTTACAGCTGTCAAACTTCTATAAGAACGCTAACCAATTTTCTTTTGTGAAGCGGAAATGTATAAAAACAATAAAAACATTATATAGGTACTTTATTTAACGTTCTTAATTAAAATAATTTATGATAATTATATGTTATCAATCATTATATTTAATTTACATAAAACTAGTTTATTGATTTACAAGTATTTTGATCTATTTTTGGTATTTTTATTATTTTTATTATGCAACAGGTTTATCATCAAGGTCAGTATCATTGTGAAAGTGGTAGAAATACTTTCGATATTATTTATAGTTCTAATTTTTTTTTTTAAATCAAAAAAAATAATCTCAATTTTGACATTGAAAAATTTGGATATTTTAAAATTTAAAAAGTAAACAAACACATTTATTTGATTAAGTATATTTCAGTTGATGCAATAAATATACCTACATATACATATACAATTTATACAAATAGCTAAATCATTTCGTAAATTTTTATAATTCATTAACGACTGGTTTACAGCCGATTTTTTTTTTAAATTAAACAAATTATATAATCAAAACATTCGTTTTAAGGACACAATATTTCGCAATATTATTTTCAAAACAACACATATACACATTATTATTTTCAAGTCTATAGATAGATTGGAATAATATAAATACAATATAATATAAATAGTAACTTCGTTCGGAAAAATTACTTTTTTGATCTTATTCATCTTATAAAAAATTTTCCCCCACATGAAATCTTTTGTACATCATTCTTGAATAGTTAAGGAATCATTTGAACCAATAAAAAATAAGAAAGAACACACACCCCTCCCTTTAAAAAATTGCTATTTTTTAAGTATATACCTAACATCACACATTTGAGGTACAACTTCATCGACATTAAAAAAAAAATTAAAGTACCTAATATGTTCTATGAAACGATTAGTTAACACTTTCTATTTTTTCGTTCACGTAAATTATTCTTACATTTACCTACGTAATAAAAATTTCAAGAAAATTACATTTCATATTAATATTATTACATTTAGCCATGACTGGTTAGCTAATAGAGTTTGCAGAACTTTTATTTTTATTTTAAGCTCACAAATGTCTAATAAATGAGCTTGTCTATAACTTCTAATCATAGGAGGGCATTAACTCGTTAATCCGTTAATCGTTAATTAACGAAGTTAACAAAATGCTTATCGGATTAACTTTTAAGTTAACTCAAAAAAATGTTAACGCTCTTGTTAACTACCGTTAACTTTAGTCCGTTACATTGTTTGTTTGTTGACATGTTGTCATTATGTGTTTGAATTACGCGCCACGCGGGCACACCGGCGCGGCGTGGCGCTGTTGCTCAAAAGAGCAAGAATCTAGAGCCGAGAAACTCTTAAAAATAAAGCGGCCCTGTTGATTACTTGCCATGTGCCAGTGAATACAAGTTATTATAACCTTACTTTTTAGTGTTTGCGCCATTTTTAACCTACTTCATTTAGAGTTTATCTTTTTCTTCAATATTTCATATTAGTATAGTTATTAAAGTAAACATGAGGAAGGTTTAAAGATAAAAAGATAGAATTTAGGTGTATAATTTAATTCATTCAGGTTTAGTTTAGGTGTGTATATCCTCCGCTACCCGTGCCAAACCAGGGCGGGCCGTTACTTTCGCTTGTAATAATTAAACTAATTAATCTATCTACTTGTTTTCCCATTCAAAAAAGGCGCCAAACGCAGAATACGTTTTGGATGGTTAACTTTTAACGGTTAACTTTATCTTGCGTTAAATTTTCGAAATTTTAACGTTTAAACGATTTTCGAAGTTAACTTTTTAATAACGAGTTAACGACTAACGAAGTTAACTTTATGCCTCTAACTAGCAAACATTTGATAAGCGATCTTGTATTGTACCAATATTCAAAGTGGAATAGACCTATGTACTTAAAAACATGATAAAACTAAATATTCTAATAAATTCTGAAAGACGTCATAATGATGAACGTCATGAAAAAATTTAAATTTACAATTTTGTTAAAATGTTGCAAATATATAAATGTAAATTAATACATAAACAATAAAATAATTTGAATATTTATCTAGTTAGATATTCAGTCGATAAGTCAATGACCATGAAAGTATCAAATCTTTATAGATTTATTCATTGTTACAAAATTGAAATATTATGTTGAATTTACTAACAATTTGTATTTTTATAAATAGTGATTTATTCTAAATATTTGGTGAAGTATAGTTGATTATGTTTCTACCTTGATAGATTTTTTATCAGTAAGGTAGACCGAGGCAAATCGAATCAAAATAGAAATAGGAGAGAATTTAAAAACAATTGAATAAAAAAGAAGGGCAGAGAGATTAGCACTGCCTTTTTTGTTCAGAAAAATGTGTACACCTGCTAACAAAGGACTGGATTTAGTGTAGTGCATGTGAAAAATGATGCCACGAAAAGTGCACTGATAGAAGAGGTAATAAAGAACCATATACATGTGATTTACGTGCCAATAATTGATTTATGTAATGCCTGATCTCATAATTAAGAAGTTATTTAGTTTTATGTATGATTATAAACTTTGTTATTATGAGAATTTTCTATATATTTTTATGATTGATAAATGTTAGATCCGATTAGCCCCAAGTTTTGGGGTGAATCGGATAATTCTCGATATTCAGTTTTTTGTTTACAGAAAAGGAGATTTAAGTACTGTGTAGTTTTAAGTTTGTACAACGTAAGGTAGACTAAAGACTGATTACAATGCAATTAATAAATATAATGTTTCATTGACAGAAGTTGTATTTTTTTAACCTCAAAGTCAAATTGATCCGATTCACCTCAGTCTACTCTACCTATCTTAAAATTCACTAGAAGTAAATGTAAAAATTTTCTATTGGCATATGTAAATACATAAAACAAAGATTTTTTGTAAATATTCAATGTTCCATTTTTTTTAAGTCAATGCCACTGTAGGAAGAAATGCAGTTAATTTAAAATGCATACAAGTTTTGAATCTGCATATTTATCATATAAAAATTTTGTAAACATAATAATTTGTTTGTTTTGATATATATTATTAACGATAAATATTTATATATTTTAAACATATATTATTACTAAAAATAGTCTTTATTTTATTACCAAATTATTTAAATGTTCAGCATGGATATTTAATTTACCTTTTTAATTTTGTTTTTATGAAAGAAAAACATTATAAAATCCATTTTTCTTTAAAATGTAAATAAAGGCTCTCTATTTTTCAATTCTTTATTTCCTTATAACTGCTGAATCAAAGAGAAAAGTTGACAGCATGGAACACTAACTGTGCAAATATAGCTTACACTTGTCTAAATTCTTTTTTTAATAATTTTAATCTCTCACTCAGTTAAAATATTGCTATAATTATAAACAAAAATAAACTAAAAAAAAATCTTCTACATTTTCCTCTAACCTTAAACAGTCAAACTAATTAAAATAATAACAGTTTTAAATTCTCTCCGGATAAATCCAACGATACAGTACATTAAACAACCAAAACATTAATTAATAATTATACATCATTACGCATACTATACCACCGTTTAATAAATAATATAGCTAAGTAGCTTTTAAATAATATTTTATGTACTTATTATTTTTATTGAACCTGTATGAACTCCCGTTTTCATAATTGGTTCATTTTTTCACAAATTTTATAAAATCCTTGCAATATTTAAATTGTTTATTTTTATTGTTTATAAATGACCTTATAACCACTCAATATTGTTTAGCTTTTTATGGATTTTAGTTGTTTTAAATTTAGTTGTAGACTTCAAGGTATACACGTATTTGTTGTTTTTTTAATGAGAACAGTAAATTTTTTGCGATTACATATATGATTAAATTTAAATTTAAAATTGGATCTTTGAGATTCCATATCTTGAAAATGGTGTGAAAATTTCGACTTTTCACGTTATTTTTAATATGATAAACACATTTTTAACGAAATTAAAAATTCAAATTTTTAAAACTTCCAAAAATATCAACTCAAATATATTATAAAATTTAATATATTGAATTGTGTCACGATCGTGAGTAAAACATACAATTCGTGAGTGATCGTGAGAAAAAATTAGAGTGGTATAGAAATTTGTTTATTTTATAGAAGTTCATGAAATTGAACGATAGTTTTAGATGAAAACTTCAATAACTCGATGAAGCAAATTCTCCTAAAGAATTCACGCTGTACATGCGGCCCTTAAATTCAATTTTTTCTGCCCCCCACCCCCCTCCTTCCTGACTATAGAAAGGTTACAATAATCATTTTTGTAAAAATCAAACCCTCTTAATATTTCAGATTAAAAACTTTTAATGTGGCTTACATTTTTATAACTTTCTCTTATAACACGTGCCCCCACAAAAAATGTATAATTTTATTTAATTTCAAATCAAATAAAACAATACGGCAGTAAAAGCAGCTACCTTTTTATAATATTGTATCAGTCCTGAAACATGAAATCTATGGCACGTGTGAATTCAATTTTAATCAAAATTAATTATTATAATTAATGAAAACAAATTAGATAATCACTTTAGCGAGACGTGCAAATTCTTACCTAGCATTAATTAAAACTGCAAATAATATAGCGTTAGAATAATAAAACAATAACATTGTTTTTTTAGAAATAAAAATAACAATAAGAATGTAGGTTTTTGAAGGAAGTTATTTTTATTTTTGTAATTAATTAAATGTAACCTTGATTAATGAACTCTTCGTATTTGAATTTAAAATATATGTGTAACAGTACGAAACTAAATAATCCTTTATTATTTTAAAACGATAATAAACAAACGAATGTTAAAATATATCTACTTTTTACTTTTTTATACATACATAAAATGTAATAATACATTTTACTGTATAAATAAAGTATAGTGATCACGAAAAAATTCGAACTCGAGATTTTAACGGAATTACAAGTATTGAGGGTCCCTGAATCATATACAACCAGTAACTGACGTCTATGTGTGTGTCTGTGAACGCTCTACAGCCAAAACTGTAAGACTTACGAACATGGAATTTTAAACTTAAGGTTCTTGTATACTCTAGATGTGCACCTACACCGGAAACGGATGTTTACTCGTGTCAATTTTTGAACTTTTTGAATTATTTTTGAAACGGTGCGCAGTAGAAAAAAATGTTTTAAATTAAAGTTGTAGAAGGTACTTTTATCTATAATTTATGTTCTATTCCTTCCCCTCCCCCCTCAAATTTGTTTTAGGAAATAATCGATTTTCTAAAAAAAAAATCGATTTAATTAACGGTAGGTATTAGAAAAAAAAGGTTTGAGATGCAAGTCATTAACTGAAAATCATTTTGTAAGTAAAAAATTTTAAAATCAAATATTAAATTATAAAAGTAATCACATATTAATACTTCGGTGTCATGATGTATAAAAAAGTCTCGTGCCGACCAAGGCAGTTTATCCAGTTTGGACTTGAAGGTGTTCCAAAGTTAAATTTTCACTAAATAAATATTGTTTAAACATTAAACCAAATTAATTAATATTACTAATTTTAGTAGATGAGTTATACCTGGGAATTCCCATTTCATAGACGTCATAAAAGAATTTTATAAACAAAATATATAACGAAGACAATATGCATGTCACCTTTTTGAATGCATTTATATGCAGCTTGAAAACATTATTAAAATAATTATATACATAAAAATAACAACTAATATGATAGGTATATTTCCGTAGCATTTTTTTTCTTTCTTAATAAGAATATCATTTTAGTCACCATAATTGGTTAATAAAATTAGATATTTTTGCAATAATCATAATTATTTTCAAATACAACAATTAACAGTAAAATTTAAAATATGTCAACTTTCATTTTTAACCTAAATGACAGTGCTATCAAATATATTTTTATGTTAATTATCATTTTTAGTTATATAATAATTTCCTCTATAAAACATGACAACCTTAAATGTTTTGAAACATCTTCAATGACATTAGAATTAATTTTTCTGTTTAAAAGTGAAATTATACATATTAGTTTTCATGGCCTTCTGCAATGTCAATGTAATCCACATTTTTGCAACTTCTTGAATATTTATAAATGAAGATTAGAAAAACTTCAATAATAATGTTTATATTGAAGGGCATAATACTCCCAATTCCGGAAATATATATAATTCTAATTTCTTTAGAAAATAAGTTTATTTATATTAAATTAAAATTTAATAATTATATTTTTATGTTAATTAAGGTTGGCAACATTTCAAAAAAAAAATCAATTGGCCATTTAAATTTAATGTTATTGTTGTAACCTTTATAATTACTGTCAAAATTAGTTTAAATAAAATAATAGTCCGATGCATTTGTCAATTTTTGATTTATACCTGTTGATTTAAGTTCCCCACATTATAGATTTGTTTCGATAATGTATATTTTATTTAAAAAAAGATGTAGGCCTTGAAACACAAAATTGAGTATACTTACAACATTACCCATATATCCAAATTAATACCTTGAGAACTTCTAAAAAAAATTATTCAGTTACTGATGCTACTTTTATTAATTTTTGAAGAAAATTACTCAGTCCATTTAGTTTCTGTACATCTTTCCAATACATTTTTTCTTTCTTATACCATGTATAGGAAATATAGGTACATCCGGATTTTGATGGAATTATCTATTTTGACCATCCTTGAATCCTTTATGACTATTTTCGCCATGATGTCTTTTTTGTCTGTCTGTCGATCTGCCTGTAGACGCTGTAACTCAAATACGACAAATCGTAGAAGGGTGAAATTTTATACTTAAGGTTAATTTTTGCCTGGGATGAAAACCTCCTATTTTATGAAAACGATCATTCAACCGGAAACGGATGTTTACCTACATCGATTTTTGAATTTTTTATCTATATTATTATACTATATTATTATATATATCTATAATTTATGTTCTATTCATTTTTTCGAAAAAACAAATTTAATTTTTTTTATAGTAGCTAACTTTTCGGGCTGTTGTCCACGTTGTCTTATTTCTAAACTTGACGTTTCGACTCTCATGTCGGAGTCTTCTTCAGAAGTGATTCTGAAAACTGTTTTCAGAATCACTTCTGAAGAAGACTCCGACATGAGAGTCGAAACGTCAAGTTTAGAAATAAGACAACGTGGACAACAGCCCGAAAAGTTAGCTACTATGGACAACGGCCACGAAAGCCTACAGAAGAAAATTAATTTTTTTTACCAAGTATTCGTTTTTAAGTACATTTCAAGTGGTTCATAATAAAGAAGAAATATCTGCCATGAGTGTCATGGGACTTTCTTATACGTATTACAGCGACTGAACAGTGTACGTGTTTGCCATATGTACAATGAGACTTTCTTATACGTAATACTGACAATAAACGGTGTGGATATTCTAATAAGTTATTTTTAAAAATTCTTTCTGCCTAAATCATAAGTGTTGGAAAAATAAAGTATAGATAATAATATACTCGACATTTTTTATCCAAAACATTTTTGTCTTATTTCAAAAATAAATCGAAAATTAAAAAAATGATGAGTCCACATCCATTTCTGGTTTAGTAATTTCATAATTTATAGGTACATTATTGATACATAATGTATAAAATAATATTTCTATAGTTTATGTCCCATACATTTTATTCTATCTTTTATTAGTTTGTCAGAAACATCTTTCAATAAAATAAAAATCACGTACACAGTTCACTGTCAGTATTATGTATAAGAAAGTCCCATGGCACCCATGGCAGATATTTTATTTATGACGTCTTTAGATTTTAGAATCTCTTCTTTCTACTGACTAAAATTAGTCAAAAGATATCGGCTATGGGAAAACATGTTGATCAGATATTTTTAGTTATTTTAGTTTGTACTAAACATCCTGAAAATTATCTACATATTTAACACCTTGTACATGCTAATAATATCCCGATAATAATGTTAAAAATTAAGATAATTCCTTTCCTGAGGGCAACAAGAGTTTGACCTTACTATAACTCGGAAAAAACAGTTGATTTAAAATAAATGACTAAAAACTATCAGGTACCTAAACTAGTAAAACAATAACACTAACTGTAATTTGATATTCATGTCGATGCTCAGATATCACGATTTTGCAAGATTGTATCTAATCACTAGTTCAGCGCTCTCATCGATGCGTGAATAAAGGATGTCCGGAATTAATGGTGGCTGTGTACCAGTGGTAATAAATCAGCGGCACGCGAAACTATAAGTATATTGTATGTGGCGGCTATTACACTATCAAATAAATATGTCAGCGATCTTTGACAAAGATTTGATCATATATTAAATTATAAGTAATTTCGTAGCCGTAACCGTCCACGAACACTTTCCAATCGCCATTTTGATTTATCCGTCAAAAAACTTGGATTAAATATAAAAAACTGTCTTTATCTATAATAAAAGAAATATTATGAAGGTAAATATTATAAAAGTTGACATATTACACTGTCATATTTCATTGATCAAAGAAATTTTATCACATTTCTTTGATAGTGTAATAGCCGCCTGAGACGTGTATTTTGAAAGTGGAGCAAGTTCAATTTTTTTTTACCACATTCAACTGAATTTATCTGTTGCTATATTCACATGAGTGAAGTGAATATAGCAACAGATAAACTTCATACAATTTTAAATATTTTTATGGAGATTATTTGTATTGTGATTAAAGTGTTATGATTGGCAAATTGGAGATAAAGTATCAGTAATTTACGTTTGTGCAACCGGGCATTTATAGGAGAATTTACATAGGTAATGTCATGTCTATTGAATTTATGGATTCTTAATCTTACCTGTTATTTGGTCAGAATTTAACAAATAATATTATATTTATTGAAAAAAGATATGAATTTTCAAAAAGATCCTAGCGTGTAAATAACAAAAAAACTGGTAACTTATGAAACCTTGAAAAGGTTTAACTTCGGGCACAGACCTTTCAAATGATATCTAACTTGATTATCTTTGGTACGTCATTAGAGCTAATATATACTAGCTGTCACAAAATGTTCCTTATACTCTTAAATATATTTTATAATTAACGCCATATATTTTATTCGTAAACATGAATATTTAGTAAATAAACAGGATATACATACAATTAAAATTTTTAAAACATAAATCTATTATAATAGAAAAAACCGGAAATTAATTTAATATTTTTGTTGTTTTTAGTATTTGTGCTAATAAAAATAATCCAGTTGCCTTTGAAAAGATTTATTATAAGTTAAAACGATATGCCGATAGGCCCACCATAACTATGTGGACTGTTAGGGCTGTAATTTTAAGGCGTGGAGATTCCAAGGGCGCCAACTCGTCACGTAAATTCAAAATAATATTTAAAAAGTTTAACATTTTGTTTGACAGTCAAAGTGTTTTCCATTTAATGAAGAAGTTAACAAAAATATTTTCGTTCATCATTATGGTAATCGTTACTGAATGATTTAAGTATTTTATCTATGAAAATATAAATGCAAGTATTATTATAAACGAACATGCAAAAAATATAAAAATATTTTTTTTAGACAATATATATTTTTTATGGGTAGTATTTTGTTCATAGGTATGTAAGGGGGCTATTTAAATGCCGAAAGTAAAATTTGAATTTCGTAATTTGGAAATATTTGTATAATTAAAAGATGTCACAGATTGTGTGGTAGAAACTATGAAACAAACTGAATTAAAATACTTGTTTTGACTTCGGTATGAAAAAAAAACTGGTTGTCTGATAATAATTTAACATCGTTTTTATTGAATTTTTTTTAAGTAGACTCATGTAAATAAAAAAATTGCTCTCAAGCAAAAGTTAATAACCTAACACTGGGTTAGATCTGTGTAAAAACGAAAATGGTGAATAACTAAATTGCAATCTGGAAATATGTATCTTGTGGAAAGATTTTGTTTTACTTTTGCTTATGGGCAAAATCTTTATAATATCGGTTATTAATTTATTTAATTTCTGATGGCCAAAATAATTTGATTTTTTTAAAATCATAACCTAATAAATACACTATTATATAATACACTATAAAAATCCACCCCTTTCTTCTGGAGTCAATTTCAATTTATTCTTTATACCGGGTGAGTTTTTTATCGTGAGACTGCTTAATAACTGGAAAACTATGGATTTTTACGGAAAATTTTTGGTACAAAAATTCAGGATTTGGAGGGGCAAAACCAATGGAGGTAACAATTATAATCTTGAGTGGAGATTTTAAGGTCATTTTGGGGTTAACTATTTTTTTCAAATGAAAACCTATTTATTTTTTTGCAGATTCGTACATTGCAAAAAAAGAGGAACAACTTTTGTCTAAAAAGTTTTTAAAAAATCTAAAATTTTATGTCATTTATTTTTCCTTTTTTACATTAAAAAAAAAGTTTTTTTGCGTTCAAAACAAGATATTTTCAATGTTTTTCAACGCAAAAAAAAAACAATACATTTATAAAAAATGATAAAAAAAAATATTCAAATTAATTTTTAAATCTGCATTTTTTCTTAAACTCTTGTATAATTATTTAAAAAATTTTGACGACAAAAAAAATTTTTTTAATGTAAAAAAGGAAAAATAAATGACCTTAAAAATGATGTTTTTTCAAAAACATTTAAGACAAAAGTTGTTACTTTTTTCTGCAAAGTACGAATCTGCAAAAAAAAATCCATTTGAAAAAATTTTGTTGACCCCAAAATGACCTTAAAACTTCCACTTAAGATCAAAAGTGTTACCTCCATTGGTTTTGCCCCTCCAAATCCTGAAACTTTTGTACCAAACATTTTCCGTAAAAATCTATAATTTTCCAGTTATTAAACAGTCTCATGATAAAAAAACTCGCCCGGTATGACCGTTCTATTACTTTTTGCCCGGGACGTTGTTAGAGTTCGTGTATCTGAACCTGTTTAACACTAGGTATATATCAGGGTTTCCCAACGTGGTCTATGTGGATCCCCTGAAGGTCTATGGAAGTTTGTTTGAAAGGAGTCCAGGGGACTATAGGGGGTTATGCAGGCCCGAATTTAGAAATTTGCCGCCCCTAGGCAGTTGCGAAAATTGCCGCCCCGTGTGCTACGAGAAGTTTTTTAAAAATTTTTGATTGTATAAAAATAAAAAAGTTTAGGTTTTTGATGTCGATGACCTTTTTTTAGGTTTTCATGTAAAAAGTTTAATAATTATTAAAAAGAAAGTATGAAGACTTTTTATTCCGCCAAAATTTGCCGCCCTTTAATTTTTGCCGCTCTAAGCACGTGTCTACACTGCCTGCGTGGTAAATCCGGGCCTGGGTCTATGAGAAATTTGTATGTATTGAAATTCGATGTTTTTATGCAATGCAATATAGTTTAAAAATAATTCAAAGAGCAAAAGAAAAGGTAATTTACAATTTTTAATTCACAAATAACTACAGGAGAGATCTATGTATAAACTTTGTCATTCCTTCAAAAAGGATCAACGTGCAAAAAAGTTTGGGAACTCCTGCTATATATGAATCATATTCCTTATCGGTTCGTATATCTGATAAAAACATTCCAATTGGATAGACAGTTATCGCAATATTTATATTATAAGATATATTACAAATGTTTATATAATTCATAAATAAATTTGAACTTTGACTTCATTCATTATCAAAATAAGTTTTGAAGAAATAAGTCATAGTAAATTTACTAATGCTCGGTATTCGGTATTATGAAAGTAAAAGTAAGAGAAACGCCACTGCGTTCCATCTTATTCCATGCGTCTATCTATATAGTTGTTTTTTGGTCAAGGATATGAATTCCTATAAACCATAAGAAAAAAACTATTAATGATGTGATTCACTTATTATAAAGACATAAACATTTTTCTAAGAATTATTCAAAGAGAGGAATAACAAAGTACAAATATAATAAACCTCTTTGACGTCTTTATATGTTGATCGCGAAGTGCGCTTATCACTGGCTCGTCACATTTGTTGCGAGCGAATGTATATACAAGCTTATTTACATTGATTGTAAAAAAACAGTGGATCGAGGATGTTATTTTAAACAAAAAACTACATATGAACACATGTATGTCCAGAAATTTTTTATGAGGGAACTACTAAAAATCAGTGGCGCGCCAACCCGATGGTGCAAGGAGTGCACCGCACACGGGCGGCAAAAAGCCGCCTCGTCAGTCGTTGTTTAATAATAACAATAAACATAAAAAAAACGTTTATCATGTTAATTAATTAAATAATTGTGGATTGTAAAAAAAATTTTTTTGTTTAAATGACGAAAATAAATAATGTTAGATAATTATGGAAAATGCAGGTAGTATTTCAGAACGAGTACCTAATAATATCGTTACAGGAGTGCAGCCAGGGAGGAGCTACCCCCCCTGCCAATTTACCGAATTTTTTGTTTTGAAAATTACAACGTGATCATCGAAAATTAATATTTTGTTGTAACTTTTATATGTAACTTCAATTTTATAATCAGAATACAGAAAAGTGTGGGCCTGGGCTATATTGGTGTTAATTATATTTATGTACCTCTCCCCCTCAATCCTGAAAAATATTTTAGCTACGGCATTGTGTTGTTATAACATTCAATTTATATATTACTGTATATATCTAAATCTAACTGAAACAATTTACTTTAAGAATTCTTAAAATTTTAATTGATCATAAATTAACAATTCATGACTCATACATAAGATACTATTTTTTTATATTAACTGTTTCTGCTTTTAATCACATAATACAAGTGTAAAAAAGATATAATTTTGATAAAAAAAATTTCAAGGTAGATATTTACCGAAGTTTATGAAAACGAGTTCAGCTGCGTCTTGGTATAAAAAAATGTTAATGATTACAAAGTCGTAATTCAAATACTATAAGGTACTGACTGGTACCAGTCTTGAACGCTTTAAGACCAAAGTATATTGTTTTTTGGGATTGGTGGGCTACTTTTTTGTAATTCTCATGAACTAATGTTACTAAAAAAAACCACTACCTCTTGATTAAATCTTATAGCCTTTGATTTTGTATATGTTTTTCTTCAGTAATGAACACTCAGTGATGAACATTTGCTAATGATTATAAAATGATTAGTACTACTACACAAACGTTTTATAAAGAAAAAACTTTTATAAAGAACGGATACAAGCGAAAATTTCACTACCTACATCCATTCAAACAATTCTACATCTAAACAAACACAAAATATACGAAATAATATGTAAATATATAAAAGAAACAAAACTAAAGATATAGTTTGTCCGTATAACTTATACGTATGTGTAAAAATTCCTATTGTGTGATCCGCACCTATTTCATTTTGCTCCTTGCCGTACTGTTTGTTGGTCCTGCCCTGATAGGCACAGTGGCAAAAAAAATATCCTTAATCTGTGTCCCCATTTTTTATGTACATATATAAGAAGTAAATCAGTAATAAATAACTTTTTGGCTGTATTATGAAAAAAAGAACGCCAACAGAAGAAGAAGTAGTAAAATTTAAAACAATGTAAAACATATACATAAGAAAGTGAGCTTTTTTTATAGTTTTAAAATATGTAGATTGATATTCAGTAATGACAGTAATCAAATATCAACAAATAGTTCTAATTCAGTACATTTAATTTAAAAATGTTCACCACTAGGGTGTTGTTCAAGACTGATGCCATTACCTTTCTTAACTTTGTTTTTCGCACTAATTCCACCAACGTTTCAATTGACATCTTTAACATGAATGAATATGTTCATATTTTTAATATAAACTAATTTAAACTATAAATACTTATATACTATAAAATACAACTCACAATCAGCTAAAGAACTGTAGTCAGAGTTTTTTTTAAATCAATTAGCAATTAACAATACTATCAACGCTTAGCAAAAACATATTCAACTAATAGTAGAACCTGAATGAGATAAATGAAGAAATATATAGTTGCATGTTAAGACAATGGAATTTTATAGTAAAATTAAATTATGTATATAAATAAATACATACTGGTGGTATTTAATTAAAGTCTAATATAATAATATAATTTTTTATTTTCATAACTGTTTTTAGGAAATAATAAAATGTTAATTAAAATCATGGTCAAAATAAGACCTTTATACAGATTCTAAGAATAGCTGAATTTATATGTCTACACTGAAAAAATTTAATGTTCATTTTTAACATAAAAAACATGTTAACGGGAGGACGAAATTGATCCTAGAAATTTTTAACACCCGAAATGGTAAAATTTAAAAGAACGTCTACTACAATTCAATATACTGTATAGCAGTTTCTATGACGGCGATAGGCCAGATATGAAAAGTAATATAGAAATATAGTAAAATTGCAAGAAATTAAATTAAAGAATAGCGTATATATTACTTTTTCAGAGTAAATAAATTTTAATAGGTACTATGTTAAATTTTACCAGTATGTCATTGTAATTTTTCATTTACTTTATTTTAAATTCTACCAACTTTTCTGTTAATTTTCTTCAGAAGTTGATTCTGTCCTCAGGTTCACATTATTATTATTTTTTTGCAATATATTTATTTATAAAACTTCAACTATTAATAAATACTGGGCATCTAGGTGTTATCCACGTTTTTTTAAATCCTATGCATTGGTATATCTATTCAAATATCCACTGTTATATCTGGCGAAAAGTCGAAACCGGTAATAACGACATCGATTAATAAAGCATATCGGTTTTAACGACTCAAAATAAAAGTCCGATTGAATTCCATACATATACTTGCCTTATTTATCGATTTTTACTACTATCGGTATTTACGATCTAATATGACTGGCCCCCTTGATGTCCCCCCAGATTTAGACTGTGTTTTCAAAAATTAACGAATACCTAAGTCTATAATTAAATAAACTTAGATCATATAAAAATGTTTACGTTTTTTTTAACATCCTATTACAATAAACAACACAATTAAAAAGCAAATAAAAATAAAAACTAGTTCTTAATAACTATGAGTTAATTTTCAAATAGTTGTATTTAATTTGATATGTAAAATAACTGTTTTTTGCAAATCGTGACCGGTTATTTTGGATAAACTGCTTTTATTTTCTAAAGAACATGTTTTTTTTATACATATAAACGTTATAAGTAGTATATGCATTTAGAAATAATTTCTCTAATGATTTATTATATCAAGACGCCACAAATAAATATAAATAAAAGTCAGAATTTTAATATCTAATAATAGTACCTACCTAAAAAATAATTTATAACAAAATTAAATTTAAAAACCGGTAATTTAGTTTTAATTCTTTTCCATAAAAAATAAACATAACTTTCATGAAAACTACTTACATCAAATATTAAAAACCACAAGTTTATTAAAACACATTAACAAAAAATCAAAATAAAACGCCACAACATTAACAGTCAATCAAAAATCAAAACAAGACACAAAAAACATGCAACGAAAAAAAACTGATAGGTATCTAGCGATCACGAAAAACAAAACACGGCTCAACTTAACACTTTTACTTTTTACTAACAACTGACTATCTTTAGCTAACAATAAGCAATACAGTTCGCAAAATCTCACACACATGCATTATGCATGTGTGTGAGTATATATGTATGTGTGAGTTTGCACTTAAACTTTCAGTGTCAGAATTAGCAGATCGTATATACACCATTATACATATTACCTAAATTAAACCTTGATATGTATAGAACCTTGGCGCGAATTTTTAATTGAAAAAAATATACCGATCCACCAACGAAAATGATCTGAACATATTCCCAAAAAGTTAACTTTAAACTTTTTAGTTTTATTAAGGGGGGGATCCTGCTTTATGAGGCCAAAAAAGCGTTTTTTGGGTTTTTTTATGACAGAAAAAATAAGCAAGTGTAGCGCGAACTTTTCAGATTATTTTATTGCATATTTGAACGTTAAAAAAAATTTATTAAGAGAAAAATATTCAAACGCAGCCAATGTATATGTACATTTGTGCAAGCCTTGCAATCGCAGTCTCCAATCGGCGGGAAAGATGAAGCTCGTAATTTTTGTCTGAGACAAAAAAAAACAAAGTAAATTTTAATTTTTATATATTTTTCTTATTCTAGATGAACTAAGAAAAACCCAAAAAATTGTAAAAATTAAAAAAATTTCAGGTTTGAAAAAAATGTGCTTTTTGCAAGAAAAAAAAATCATTTCAACTTGCTTAGAAATTGATTTTTTAAACGAAATTTGTAGGCTTATAAAACCCCATACAATGCTTAATTTTTTTTATTAGAACCAAGGAGCTGTTCTGAATAGAAATAATAATAATAAATCTTTATTGTTCGTGAGCTTTATAAGCGATAAACATAGTTAATAGATCAAAACTTGACAATATTAGAGTAAAAACAGATAATACAAATTGTACTAAAATCTAAAATAAAAAATAAATTAGGTACTATAAAATAACACACATATGTACTTATATAAATGATGTAAAAAGATTTTATGTTAGAAATAAAACTCATCAATTGAGTATATTTCTTCTTTCATGTATGTGTTTTATTTGTATGTGTCCAATTTAATTAATTAACACAACTCATATATGATTAATTAAATTATTACTGTACACAGGCCCAGATAGAGGGGGGGGGCTAGGAGGGCCATATGGCCCGGGGCCCCTGTGTCAAAGGGGCCCCGGCGTCCTGAATATTATTTATATTTTATATATTTTTTGATACTTACACTATTTTTAACAAAAGTTATTTAAAAAACATAAATACACTACAAAAAGTACAAGTAGAAAGCAAAAAAAAAAAATTCTTAAAAACCCCATGATTTTTAATACTAAAATAATATCAGAACATTATTAAAATTTTACTAGTACAATTTTTTTTGAATGCCCTTACGCTCGGCGGGGTGGGGGGGGGGGTATGGGTCCCCCAAAATGTGGGTTGGCCAGGGCTCCGTTGAAGCTCTTTCAGGGCCTGACTGTACATATCAATTTTTCTCTGATGCACGTAACACGTAAGAAAAAATGTACATAGTATCAATAGCGCACTTATGGGGAGGGGATCACCCCGAATTTGTCAATAATCATTATTTAATTTAACATTAATGATAGTTAAAAAAATTAAAATTATATTTAATAACAATTTTTTTTTGATATGCCTCTTAAATTATAGATCTCAGTCTTTTTAAGGGAATCGCGTAAAAAATAGTAAAACATCTAACAAATAGTAAAACATCTTAATAAATATACTTTTTTTGCTTTGCATTATACCTATAAATAGAAAATTTAAAAAATATGCTTTGCATGTGGCTAAAAATGCTGCCTTGTAGAATAAGCCTATTATATACCTAAACATTTTTATGCTAAAATAAATCTATAACTTTTTTATATACCTACTTAATTATAATTTAAAAAAACATTTATTCAAATTTTTTTGCAACCTATTAAGTATATCATATATTAGTGTTAAATGTATAAAAAAAGATTTAAAAAAATCTTATTATTACATAACACATAATGAATTGAATACATTATAATAATAAATGTTCAAAATTATGTTACATTGATTGGTAGACTTGTTATAATAATAACAGTGGCGTCACTAGGGGGGGGGGGTGCGGACCGCACCGGGTGACACCATCACAAGGGGTGACACCCAAATGCAAAACATCACTTTAGTAGTAGTATTGTATAAAAAAAGGTTATCAGAATTGAACTGTGTGCTCAGGGGGTGACACGCAAATTCCAAAGATGTATAATTTTTGGGAATGACTAAAAAAAAAAGGTCATCAAAATTGAACTGCTCAGGGGGTGACACCATGATTTACCGCACTGGGTGACACCAACCCTAGTGACGCCACTGAATAATAATAATATGCAATATATCAACTAATTGTAAGTATTAAATAAATTTGAAAAATATTTATACACTAATTTGTTTAAACAATAGATATTTAAAATTTAAAGACCACGTGTTTAATATAATAAATATATAAAAAAATAAAACAGTAATAGTTTAAAAATTTGAATAATTATTATTGTATTGTATGATAAAAACTATCTTCAACATTTGAACAATGAGACTGACCCACGAAAAAAAATTAGATCTACAATTTTTTTTTCAAAATTTACATCTACAACGATTATCATAGATCTCCGAAGATCTATGGTAATTAACGTAGATCTTAATTTTAGCAAAAACAGATGTACAATGTATACAGATCTAATTTAATCTACAAAGGTACCTAGATCTAAAATTTAATTCGACCATATTTGTTTCTTGTTGTCAGACCAATATCTATTACTGTAGTTTGGTAAATTTTAAATATAAATACGTATTTATTGGCAATGAAAAGTGTTAAGACTGCAATTTAAATTATTGTTTATTTGAGGTATTTTGAAAATAGAATAAGTAGGTAGATACGTACTTAAGTAACATCATCTCTTCCAACAATCAATAATAAAAAATTATAGCTACTCCTATATTTTCGAAGTAATACTGATTGTCAAGTATATATTTAAAGTTCACTTAATTAATTTGTAATTATGAATCAATAATTAACATTTCTTACTTACATCACAAATTTTACACACTATAAAAACAATGAATTCGAATTTCCCGCACACACATTAAAACCAACAATCAAATAAAAATCACAACAATTAAAAAATATAGATATATCACTTTCTTTCATAAAGATTGCCCTGTCTTGTGACTAATCTCTCACAATTCACAAGAAGATGCAATAGTAAAGAAGTAAACAAGAGTCCTTAGCGATCTTGCGGTCACTGAAATCTATCACGAAGTTTACGCGAGTATATGTAATGTAGCATTTTATCAAAAACAAAGAATCGGTTTTGCAGAGGACCGCTAGACTAAATCAGTGCAATGTTGATTATTTTATACCTTAATACAGTGGTCACCAAACTACGATCCGCGGGTACTTCGAGTTAAGTATTTTACTTTGTATTGACAGCTATGTGTTAAATATATCATTTTTTTTGTCTGTTCTAATTAACCCTTTCAGGATTGATTAACTATTTGTTTACCCTAATAGTTATCTTTATATCAATTATATTTCAATTTTGTTGATATTTATTCAGGGCTCGATCTAGGGGGGCGCAACCGGAACAGTTACCCATAGCGGCAAATTTGAGGAGCGGCAAAATTGGTAGAAAGACAAAATTAAAATCTATTAAAACCAACACAATGCCATCTTTTTAATAATATTTAAACTGTAACTTTTATATTGGTTCTAAATTACAATTATTGTAATGTTTCATTTGTCTTCACTAGTGCCATTATTAAATAGTGTTCACAAGTACAAAAAAATAAATCGAAACAACATTTTTTTAAATGATTTTCATTTAGTTAAAAATATTCATGTTGTAATTTTTGGATTACATTTTTTTAAATGGTTGTAGCATTTTTTTAGTGCTGAGATATTTAAGTTGGAATGAAAAAAGTACACTAGTAAAAATAAACTTGATCCCAAAATATTGATAGATACAAACCATCTGAAAAAATATTATTTAAGTCTTTTACCAAGAACCTAAACTTTTTTCTTCTTGCAATTTTGAAAAACCATTTTATATCTGTGAAAATTTCCTTATAAATAGCTATCTAGAAATTTATACAAAAAATTCCCCGCGGGCAACTTTAAAAATTGCAAATCAAAATCATTTTACTTTATTTTTTATTAAACTGCGGTATGGTTATAAACAAAAATACCCCTGAATTCGAAAAGAAGATAAAATTGAGTTAGCAAATATTAATAATATACAAATTGGTCCTACTTTAATGAATGTCTATAAGGGGCGGCAAAATTCTTTTTGCCCGGAGCGGCGGAAAAACTAGACCGGGCCCTGTATTTATTGAGTAAAATTAATAAAGTTGCAAATACAAAACACATGAATTTATTTTTAGTGTCCTTTTTCTTACAAAGAGCACATGACACACATTGGCCTCTAAAATAAATTTATTATAAATATCAAATATTTTGAAAATACATATCGATTGATATACTAACTCTTATGATTTTTAACGAGGTTAAGGTCATTAAATAAATAAAATATCAATAGCTATATAACATGTGTCTACATACTGTATTGTTTTCTGCAATTTCTATAATATGAACTAACAAAAATAATAGAAATAAGCAATAATTAATTAATATAAATTAAAAACTAACCCTTACTAAAATAATTTTCATTGTATTTTCTAACTGTATTATTTGAATTGTCAACATCCCTAAGAAGGTCAGCAACTACTGAGTTTACCCTAAATTCTATCAATAATTAATTAATAAAAATTTAGAACTAACCCTTATTAAAATAATCTTCCTTATATTTTCTGAATTTTCTAACTGTATTATTTTAATTGTCAACATCCCTAAGAAGGTCAACAATTACATGGGTTTACCCTAAATCCTGTCAAAGAAAAATGTTGTAAGCCGCTGGTATATCAGATATAATATATCAATAATTATAGGTAGGTTTATAATAGTAATCTTAAATCTGAAATTTAGTAGATAAACGGCAATGAAATCAATGCTAAATTTTACGAAATTGTTACAGCAGAACGGTTAAAATTAAGAATAGATGTATCATATATAATATAAATCTGTACGAAATATAAATTTCCAGCTCAAGGATTTTCTGATATTCACATACGTTTAGCTTAAGTTAAGTAATAGGCATAATTTTAATAATTTCTTTAATTTAGTTAAATGTTGACATTTAAATTTTTAAATCATTTTTAAATATATTAATATACATGATAACAAAGTTATGAATAAGTATAGGTACAGAACTTTTGCGAAATTGTACATAAAAACAAGTATATTTCTGATTTTTATGACTTTCATTTGAAACTATGATAATATAATCATTCTATTTCGTTTACAATTTATACTATCTAACTCGTAAATGGGTCTATTATAATATTAAGTGCAAGAAACTTTTCTAAATACGAATTTATCACCCCACAATAAAAATGGGCTTCAAGCTAGAGCTCGCCTCTGCCCTCACTCTTTCTAGGGAGAGGCAGGGTTCCAAACGAGACGAGATGACACAGCATTCAGGACATATCGTTTCATCTCGTACATGAAACCGAAATAAATACGAGAACGAGATTTTTTTTTCATTTTAAAACTTATAAAAAATATGTTTTCCGTTTAATTAGCGTCCATCAATTACGTAAGGCTTTGGAGGGTCCTAAGCCTTTTGAAATCTCACATGAGGGATAAGAAGACAGTCCAAAGCGTTATATTCGAATGTTTTTTTTCATCATTAATTATTTTAAAATATGTTAATTCACAAACCTGTTTCGACTGTTAAAATTGCTTTTCCATATTAAAAAAAATAATTGATATAACTTAAAAAAAACTGACAAAAAAACGGGGGGTCTAATACTTACGAATCCTTACAAGTGGAATGGTAGGTCGAAAGAATCGAAAATCATCCTAACGTTATTAATGGACCCTCCTTTATAATAAGTTTTATATATTTTTATTTAATGATTGATTTTTAAATTAATATCAATTAGTACATTTTTAATAATTAAAATTGATAATCTTTTAAAAACGAAACTCTCGATTAGACACGATATTATCGTCTCAGTCTTGAGACGAGATGAACCCAAAAAAAGCTCGCTGTGCAAACCCTAAATTACATCCAAAACTTTAATTAATTCAATAAATATCCAAATTGGATGTATTTGAATTCTTTGATAAGAAAATAAGCCTACTTTGTTTTGAATTTTAGTTGTAAATATTTGTTTTTTGATCAGAAAATCATTGTATTTATGAAATTCAAAATGTATATAACTTGACTAAAACTAAACAGATTTGAAAAAACCAAAAAGCACCGTATTTAGAATGAAAAAACCTTTCAAATGAGGTATCACTTGCCCTACCATGCTATTAAAAATTTTACTTGGGCCAACTTGTATTTGTTTGTTAGTTATACCATACTACGGGAAAGGCCATGTCTTTCTGGACCCCCCGCAGATTACACCACCGCACCGTCGCCGATTGGTATTATACTGTCCGCAAAATTAATAAATAGCAATTTTTTTTTTAAAACGAAAACCTACTAACTTTTTGCTGAGAATTTTTAAACCAGTATACACCCTAAGTTAACAGCGAATCACGACTGCGGATTGCGAAAAATATTTGGTTGATTACTATTTTTACAATAAAATAGTTAAACATGTTTTTTTTCAAGGTTATGTAGTTTTCTTTTTTATTATAGGATGTTACGCACAATATAGGTATAATTTGAAATGTACATGTACTTAAAAATCTAACTTCCATTTAATTACATATATAGTAATAAATACTGCTATCAAATTTTAATTAGTTAAATAAGTAGGTATATTATAAATATGTCATATTGGCAATATTTTAATTTATTTCTATCCTATTTTTTATTACTGATTTGTCAATGTGTATAAACTTAATTATAATTAATATTAGTGCTAAATTACAACAAAAACGGAGAAACTGTGTCACTTAAACTAAAAATATATACACCTTAACCACAGAAAAACAATGTCACTTGACATGTGTTTCGACTTCACAAAAAGTCCTCATCAGGATCTTAACAGTTTCAATCTGAAACACGTGTCGAGTGGTATTGTTTTATTGTATAATTAAGGTGTACTTATTTTTAGTTTAAGTAAGTGCTAAATAACAATAATAACGAAATTTAAGAGTGACTTACTATTTTATTGAAGTATGAATTTGGCAATGAATGATTTATAAAAACATTGAATTTCTATGATTGATCATACTATTCGTCTAGAGAAGAAAATCAGTTTGGATTCTGCATAGGCGGTGCAAATATATCAGTAATCAATGTGACATAAGTACATACTTAACGAGAAAAAAATGTTATTGAACATTTTACTATCTTAACATGGAAAATCTCATGTTACGAGAGTATAGAAAATGTTCAGATACGTACTAGGATTTTTCTTATAGTACCCGTTGTAAAATATTTATAAAGTCGATTCAATAATTTGTTTAGTTCTTTAATCTTTAAGTACCGACGTGCAGTCTCACAGGCCGCACAGGGAGTCCTAAGTTATATAGCTAGTTCCCCACGCGCAGGATGTCCAAGCCGCTTAAATAACTTCTATTTTAATTACTCAGACAGGGCCGGATTTAGAGGGCAACAGGGTTAATGCCCTGATGTCTCCACAAATTTTTATACTTACAAAATTATTTATAAATTAAATTTATTTATTACAACAAAAACCGCGTTATTAAAGGTTAAGTAAAGTAGAGTATTGTCAAGGCCTACATGATATTGAATAATCAAAATTATTACTAAAACATGTTTTTTTCAACAGGGCTAAACCCCAAAAAATGTGTCTTTTACACTTTAGTATACATTGATCCGAGGACATACTGAATTCACAAAATACAATTTATATAGGGGAAAGTGGGGTTGTTACAAACACTTAAAGGAAATATCAAATAAATTGAAATTGAGTAGGAAACCAGTTCAAATTAGATAGACATGACCAATGGGGTAATTAAACCTAATTAGTACAAAAGCCTCTGGATGTACTTTGACCATTGATGCATTTATCATGTGCCCATAAATTGCTATTGTAGTACAATACCTACCTAGTAGTCAACAGGATGATCTTGTTATTTTTCATTACAATAACAAAGATAGTTTTTTGCTTTATCAACATCTTTTTTGTTCATCTGTCTTCTTCATTTTGTTACTCTCTTTAAAATTACTGCGAGTTTTCGCAACTTTTCTTGTTTGAATTTTGTTTACAATGTTCGAAATTACCCCATTTAATTTACTCGTTACTATTCCACAAGCTTGAAAATATAAACAATGTTTTTGAGCTTATGATCATCCTTAATATATACAGGTTGATTCAGCACTGTCGTGCCAAACATAAACAGTAGATTGAGAAAAATATTTTAAGCAAAAAACTTCCAGAACTACAGGCCTTCAAAGATTTTACTAAAAATGAGTTTTAATTTAATATCTAGAGAACCCTTTGTGTTAGAATTATGAAATTTAATATTTGGTTAAGTAATAATATGTGTTATCGATTTCTAATATTAACCAATTATATTTTAGGCCAGGGCTGTATGAGGCCAGTAGGCCCATCGATTTTGATCTTGTAATTGTTTGTTCCTTAATTTTTTTCCTGAGTTGGTACTTTTATAGATTATATGACACAAAATACCCAAAAACATACTTTGCTTGTTTATCACAGGTTAAACCGTTTTCGAGAAATATCGATGGAAAAGAAAGCATGCAGAATTAACTTTAATACGGATGCTTGAAATTATAAAAAATAAATTTATATTCTTATTTCATGATAACAAATAAGACAAAAAGTTAATATAAATACACCTCCGAAAATGCATCCATATCAACAAATAGTCATTTTTAGTTTGTTTTTTAGTCATGTTAATAAAGTTCATGTAACAGTAAAAGAACTGGCTATATATCTTACAGGATTCATATTAGGGGGTTTATTTAAATGAACTTTATTCTTACCTTTAATCATAGAAAAAGAATATACTTAATTACTTAATCACATTTATATATTAATTAAAATTTTAATATAAAATCAGATGAAATATGATAGAAAAAAACGTGATCTACACTGAACGTTAATGGTTTGATATTAGATATAGGCCCAATTATCAATAAATGCAAAGAGAATATAAACTTTACTATTATTACACACTGAAATCACTGAATTCGCAATTATCCTGCGTTTCTGATTACCCCACATTCCCTTACATATAAATAAATAAATATTTCATATGAAATGTGACTGCGTAGGTTAAAAATCTTCTCAGCAAAACTCGTTTTTACAATAAAAAATATATGTAAATACTTCTAAACGCCATTGACTTATTAGCACACTTTTGCTATAACCAAATATCTACTAATTGTACTAGTTAGTAACAAAAACTTGATTTGTTACTATACCCATATATTTATTGAGTCATTTTACAAAATTTATTGTCAGTTTATGAGTAATATAATTTTGTTTTATTATAGTAATTCACTCCTTTCACTTGTTTTATTTATGATCTAAACAAACTGTGAAAGCTTTTGGAAATTATCGTTTGAATATTTCTATACAATGTATTTAGAAGTATTTTTAAATTAATTAATCTTTACATATCATAAAATGCAACACCCCTCTGTCCGTTCGTCCGTTAGTTGTCCGCGGAAGCCTCAAGACTTGTATCGTTTACATCAGTGGTTTCCAAACTGGGAGGCGCGCCTCCTTGGGGAGGCGCGGACTAGTACAAAGGGAGGCGCGAAAAGTTTAACAGAAATTTAATTTTCATAATATCACATTAAGTTATATAAATAAAATATATATACATATAAATAAATTTTTATAACATAACATTATTTGTGTATACATACATATGTATAATGTAGGTATATTATCTCTTTCTGAAAGGGACGTTACTGTGTAGTTTTAAACTGACAACTATTATTGAAAAAGCAAAACTGATAGAATTATCATGCAATACTTCTAAAAAAAATTCTGAGTGAAAGCACTCCCTTTTATAACACCTAGATTTAATGAAGATTGTGCTAATAAACAAGTACATTCATCGCACACAGGTAGAAAGGTTTACTTGAGCCAAGTAAACCTTGTTTTGTATATAACGAAAACAATATTTTCTTAAGATAAGAAATATATTCTTAAACCAACTGTATTATTCCTGGACGAAGAAATAATGTAGTAGGATTAAGAGTCATTTTCTTATATTTTCGTATATCAAGTCACACAGATATAATATACCCCCATTTATACAAAGAAGATTTTCTTGATCCAATACAGTTTTTTTTGTGTGCATTAAAAATAAATTTTATAAGCAAAAAAAAATACATTTTATACATTTTTAAAATATGTCTAATTAATTTTATAAAATAAAAGGGGGGGGGGCGCAAGAGATTAAATTTTTTTAAAGGGAGGCGTAGTTACATAAAGTTTGGAAACCGCTGGTTTACATGATTTATTCAACTAATTATTCTTAAGTTGAACACGGAGAGAATATTCTTTTAAAAATTAACAGAAAATGCTGTGAACCTGAGGACAGGATCAACTTCTGAAAAAAATTAACAGAAAAGTCGGTAGAATTTAAAATAAAGTAAATGAAAAATTACAATGACATACTGGTAAATTTTAACATAGTACCTACTAAAATTTATTTACTCTGAAAAAGTAATATACGCTATTCTTTAATTTAATTTCTTGCATATGAAAATTTCACGTACATTCTCTATAATTTTACTATGTTTCTATATTAGGTACTTTTCATATCTGGCCTATCGCCGTCATAAAAACTGCTATACAGTATATTGAATTGTATAGTAGACGTTCTTTTAAATTTTACCATGTCGGGTGTATAAAATTACTAGGATCAATTTCGTCCTCCCGTTAACATGTTTTTTATGTTAAAAATTAACATTAAAGTTTTTCAGAGTACTTACCCAATTTACGTGTTTTTTGTTTTGTTTTTTATTTATAGATATATTCACTGGCTAGTTTTTAGTATATATTTTGTTACGTTAGGTAACATAAGGAATAAGCAGTGACGATAATAGTAAATCAAGTCGGAAAAAAAATTGCCGCCAGCACGGTTTTTTGTAATACGCTGCCTAAACAGTTTTATATTAAAAAAATATAATGAATAGTTAAGAATTGTGTATAGAATAAAAAGATCTAAAATAAACTCCGCGATACCATACAATACATCTAACTTTTATATTTAAGCGAGCAAAGCCGCGGATACATCTAGTAGGTATTTACTATATGAGAAATGGTTTCTGCATCATATTTAAACAATTATAAAAATGTAAATAAATTATATACAAATAAAAAATGTGCAGCTTAAAAAACATAAGTGCTTCGATTAACAAATTGCCCTAACATTTTAACAGATACTAGTTTTTTTATTAATAAAAATTAGACAATGTATGTATGTGTTCAAAGGAAAACGTGACGATTTTCTATTTTTCTGTTTACAGTAAAACTTTTCAAACAACAGTATTGTTATAGTTTGGAGAGGACGATATCATTCCTGTAATGGTTCCGTGACAAAATAAGTTTGGGAAACGCTCCACTATACAAATAAAACACGTAGGGGAACCCGGGGCGGAATGGGGTACCGGGGCGGAATGGGAAATGGGTGGTGCTCTCCCTATGGACGACGGAGACACGTGTTTTTTGCACACAATGTTTAGTTCGTTGTGCTACACAGTACAAAGTTGCCGTTTTTAGTGTAAGAGTGCATTTAGTGTGAATTCTACCCAGTGCCGGCCTTTGCGATTCTGGCGCCCCAGGCGAGATTTTTTTTGACCCCCCCCCCCCTAAAAAAATGGCGAACGACAAAAAAAGTCTGACGGACAAAAAAAAATCAGTGATAATTTGAAAAAAAAATTTATTAAAATTAATGATTAAAAAAATGTAAAGAGTTGAGTAATCAATGTTGCCATTACACACTTTTAATTGCTGAAGAAGAACATTATTGGATTTCAAACTTATTTAAAGAAGCTATTGTGGTCTTCCACCGCCCCTCTCGGCCTGGCGCCCCGAACGAGCGTCAATTCCCACGTGGCCGCGTTTTGCTCTTTTCTACAGTTCTGCCAATCGTTTTTAAATTTTCTTAACACAACCCATGAAGATAGAGATAAGAGATGATACTCTGTATATATGTAATACAATTTTATGTGTCACAATATGATCGCGGATATGGGCGATCTCTCGTGCATGGACCAATAACAATTTCCCATTCCGCCCCAGGGGGTGGGGCGGAATGGGAAATTTCATATTTTTTTTCAGACACCATTTTTTTATTGTTGTTATCAACTTAGATAAGTTTAGCTGTAGTTTTTTTGTAGAGAAATAAGTAAATAAAAGTACACATTGACAAATAATGGTGTTATTTATTTCAAACCCTCTCAACTTGTAATCAAAACTTAGCTACCCCGTTCCGCCCCATGTTCCCCTACATATGTTTATTTCTTTTACACGAAAAACCCAGAACCTCTAAAAATAACCCCGTACATAACCGGAAAAGAATGTTAAAATCGATCAAAAAAGTTATTTAATAGCAATTTGTCTCACTGACACCATGAATAGTTGCATATCCACTTTTTATTGCACCAAAATTTGCATATATGCAGGTTTATTATTTTACAAAGTCGCTAACAATTACTTTTAAACATTCTAATTTTATTCAATACCTTAATATTAAGACAAAATGTTTCTCCTTATGCCCGATTTTATTAGAAAAAATATAGTATATACCTACGTATATTCAAGTACCGGCTTTAGGGGGGGGGGGGCAGAGTAACCGCCCGGTGCGTCAAGTCAGCAAGGGCGGCGCGCAGAAGGCCACAAAGAGAATAAGATTTAAAAATATAAAAATAATGAAAGGAAGAGGTAACAACAAAAAAAAATAATTAGTTAACAATTCTTCTTAAATAAGACTTAAAAATACATAACATAAATAGTATAGAATATATTCTAAAATAATCTATAAAACTATCAATGATAATAAATACGGGGTCCAGAGTTTTTTAAGTTCGAGGGCCCACTGATGATAGCTTTTATTAAGTATAGTTTATTACAAATTAAGATTGTTTCTTTTTTTATAGTACATACTTATGTATATTTGCAACCGGATTGTAAAAGCTGTTTTACAAAGCGGCTAGTCGTTTTGTAAAATAGTTGAGTTTAAAAGCGGGGATTTAATCTTCGCATTGGTTAGGGCAATCTATTAGGGTGAAAGGGGATTAATATAGTATAAAAAGGGATTCGATATTTAACGTTTATTTTATTAATGTGGCTATTAGCACATACCGTATATGCATTCTATATGCATAATAATTTTTGAGATATTTGCAAAAAACTAGAACCAGCCCCCCTTTACCCCCTAAAAAATAAAAACCCGCCATCCAAATTAAGGGGACTTTTTAGAGTATGTTTAGGACATCAAAATAAAAGTCTCCACCAAAATCCAGCTTGGTCGGAATTTTTTTTTAGTAAAAACCTTTATTTCCTGGGCTATTTATACTGGAAAATGAAACTTTGTACACATAGCCTGTTGAACTTGACATTTACATTAAGCTTCCCAATAAGACATCCGGAAATGTTATGTTATTGTATACATCACTTCCGGTCACTTGTTATGCGAGACTGTCTTACGTGCAAGTACGAGTTAGTGAACTTGATAAATTACATATTTATTAATTTAATTAAGAGGATTAATATTAATAAATATACTATATTTAGAATATCAGGAAACATTGATTCGCTCTGAAGGAATTGAATAAATTTTTATGATTTAAAAATTTATAAAATATAAATATTGATATAAAATATGGTAATTAAGAACATAAGCACGTTTTGAGGGTCCTTTTTAATATTTTAAAAAAATTGTCAACCTTTTTACAACAATAAGTTACAGTGATGCACTCATAAAATCAGCGTGAATATTTATCACTTGAACAGATGCAACTCCACATTAAAATGCACCGAATTTTTTTGTTTTTATTGAATTAATATATTTTTATGCATTTTCGCATACACTATTATGCACTCATATGAGCCTTTATTAATGCATAAATTTTTTTGGGAGGGGCTCATTTTGTTTGTATATACAAATCAAAGATATTCACGCTGATTTTACTTAAAAATATTCAACCCTTTTGTTTTTAATTAAATTTTAGTAAAATGGCAATTTTCCAAAAATTTACGTCCCCTATCATTAAACATTAGCAATTTTCATTGTTTAAACTATTAATATTTTATTTAATTATAGTTTATCATTATTCTTTGGTATTTTAGGAACAATTTTAGACCAATTTTGAGTCATTTGGATGATTTTAACGGAAGTTATTAATTTTTAAACTATTGTCACCAAAAATAAGCATTTTTACCTATATTAAAGAAGGGGTAATTTTGGGTCAAATTCAGTACATTTGGTCTTAATCGATTCATCTCAGTATCACCAACAAATATTAACCATAAAAATACAATATTGTCGCTTTAGATTTTGAAATAAATTGAAAATACACATGGAAATGGGATTTCACTCTTCAACCCCATTTTTTAAAGGTGTTGCATCACTTTTTTCTAGTCCAGGTTATTTTTTTCGAATTCTCCGCACCAAAATCTATAATAATCAACAATAACATTGCTTATCCCTTAAAAGTTCTTGCCAAAATGCTTCCTTTACTGGACTACCATTCATATAATATATTTACGTTACCGTCAACAAATAATTTGTTTCAAATAAAATTTATTATTTTTCATGGAAAATAATAGATATTCGTGATACACTATTAGAATATTTTTTATAGACAATTTTACGCTCTACAATAAATGTTATATACATATTTATGCTAATTGCTTTATTTTTTTAATTAAACGCAAAAAACAATAAAACTACCCTATTTGGACTTTTTTCAACCCTAAGTCGGCACGGGAAATTTGACAGAAATTCAAGTCTCATCATAACGAACAAATTTGGGGGGTACGGAGTTCAAAATTCGAAACTTCAAAAATAAGGACCATGGGGTAAAAAAGTAAAAATCCCCCTCCTCCGGAAAAAATAAAAATTCTGGGTGCGTCGTTGAAAGTTTTGTACTAAAAATAAAATGATGAGTTGCAATACCTGCAAATTATTATACATTTTATTTAGAGCAAGTAAACTATGGATATTAATACGTATAGTCAAAATAAAGTCGCATCCCCGGTCTATATTAATAATTGTTTCATAATGTAATAATTACTGTAACATATTTGTTTTTATTGTTTTGAACACGCAAGTTTAAATCCCACAGAGCGTGAAGTCTGTCCAGTCATCGAATTTACACAAGAATAACTTCATAAATAATATAATTAGATCAGTGAATCTTAAATTTTAGCAATCTGCAGACCCCCATTTCATGAAAAAGGCAATTTTTTCGGATTTCAGTAATGATCACATTACTTCCTCGTCTTTCATTTCGGTATGGCGAGAAAGCATAAAAATAAAATTTTTGAAACATTCATTAATTTATATGGTTCATATTTTTATTTTTCCTGTAGGGTGTGACTAGTTAATATCGTTTATTTATTTTTTTTAAATAACTTCTGATTTATGTGTATAATTTAGATTTATTTATAAAGGTAATACCATACATTCAGTAAGTGAAGACAAAGAACTGAATTTATATTCAATTTCCTGCTAAATAACACATGTTTTTTCCTTTTATAAAAAAACTACTTTCAATATTAAAGTACCTAACTAAAGTTTACATAAAATTTATATGTGCATCTTCATAATTAATTATGCTTTAACCTTAGAACGTTTATTTAAAACATTAATTAATATTCAATTCTTTAATTATGTCTACAAGTACCATTTTATGATAAATATATGAATAGTAAAAATATTTTTAAACAATAACAACTCTTGTTTAAATAGAACCTTCAAAACTAAATATATTAAGTCCACAATTTTATTTGAAATAAAAACCCCAGCTACACCACAAAAGATTACCCTGGACTATAAGTAGAAATAGTTATATAATCTACATTATTATTAGATTAGGAAAGTTTATTAATACATAACAAGCCACCTAGTCAATTATACAAAATTCCCAGTAGTTGAGAAAAGAATCAAACGGAATGAAATACCATTCTGTTTTATTCCGAAATCTGAACGTAAAAGATATAGCAAATTTTCAATCTGAATGACGTTTACCGGATTCAAACGGAATCAATAATGAAAATTGACAACTAAAAATAGGTTGGCAGCACTGCAAAATTTCTTCAGACTGCTTGGACGTAATAAACAAGAATTGAACGTAAATTAACTATCGACGGTGAATATGGAATTTTACAGAACCCGGAATGAAACGTCAAAATTTGATTCCTTTTGATTACTTTTTCAATTACTGGGTAACTTACTAAACTTGATAGCGGCCATTTTCTTTCAAATGTTTATTTTAATGATTATTTCCTAGAATCACCTAGCATCTCAGGATGTCACCTGCCCTAATTACCTGAGGAAAACTCCCTATTCCATCAAGAAATCCTCGTCTGTTCCTTTTTTGACAATACATTTTTTCTTTCTTATGTTTAAAATTACAATTGAATTAGGTATGTAAGAGAGATGATGGTTCCAAATAGACGTTTCTCTGAAAAATGAATTAGTTTAAATGCAATATAAAACATTTATTATAATCTAATTTTATAATTCATTATAAACAATTGATATTTTTTAAGCAGATTTTTGAGGAGTTACCGTATTGAGTTCTGCATATTTCTTTGAAATACAGTAGAAACCGGTTTTAACGACTACGGTATATAGGACGTATAGGTTTTAACGACTCAAAATAAAAGCCTAACTGAATCCCATATAATTGTTACCGGTTATTACGTCTAACCGCTTTTTACGAACAATTTGACCAATTCGATGTCGTTATAACCGGTTTCTACTGTATGTATACTTATGTCTGGTATCATAAACAAGCTAGCAAAATTTGCTAGCAAGCACTCTCAAATGAGGTATTAATTCTGTGATATTATCTATGAATTTGCAATGAAATTTAGAGCAGTGATACGTATTATAACACAGTTGACGACTCTGACCGTACAACAAAATTTTCATAAATGTGCAAAACTTGTCAAAGTCTTCATGAAACTCCAAGAGAACTGTCATATAAGTTTGATACCCCATTTAAAGTGCTTGCTAGCTCCTTTATGATACCGAACATTACAGTCTATGTAAATAACAGTATAAACAGAATTAGGTGACCGATGTTGGCATAATAGACAAATACCGAATGTAAAATCACACATATTAAGATAAGCTGAATAAATATTAATAAAAATATGCTATTTAATTATTAACTAATATATAATAAATTATGATACGCTACTGATTTGTAATCGGTGGCCGTCAGCTTTATTTATTTATTGATACACACATGCACATATAGACAGATTCAATTGTGACATTATATAACAGTAAATGCTATTGTAAGTTACTCTTTTATTGTCAACACAAATGCAAGTTCCCCCACTTAATATCCGTAACTTTTTTTGCATGGTCCGTACTATTTTACAAAAAGATGGAAATTCGATACATAAAAAAAACTTTTAATAACAATAATTCGAAATAACATACATTTCGTGACTATAGCAAAAACAAATATTAATGTATGAGTGTAAATAATTATAATGGACATGGCTGCCCTGTGTGTCAGAACCTGCCATGAACGGCCCATTAGCACATTCCTCTTCTATCTTATACCCATTTGTTCCCCTTAAACAGTCATACACAGACACACACACATATACACTTATCCGATTTATGTGTTTTTTTTATTCATAGATACCTTAGAGCATATACCTACTAGAGGCAGTCTTGCCGCTCGGCCGTGCAAAACAAGTGTGCGAGAGAGAAAGCGCAATAACGCTATGTACATCCTTTCTCTCTCGCTCCGCGTGCTGATTGGTACCAGTAATAGCGGGAAGCACTTGCCTCTCCCCACCGACTTATCAGAACGCGGAGCGAAAGAGAAAGAATGTAGCGTTATGGCGCTTTCTCTCTCGCACGCTTGTTCACATGGCGGACGGAAAGGCTGCCTCTAGTAGGTATATGCTCTAAGATAGATACATATGTTCTTTGCCCAAGTTTTAGTATTAATTTTGTTACGTTATTGGATGATAAATAGTAAATCAAGTCGAATAAAGTTTGCTGCGAGTGCGCTCTTTTGCAAAACGCTGCCTAAACCGTTAAATATTGAACAATATAATGTAGTATAAATTTGATTAGAATAAAGAGATCTTTATTTTTCCAACTATATTTTTCAAAAATCCTAAACAATAATTCGCGTGGGATTTTAATAAAACTGTACAATCCATAGACAACATATACACATTTAGGAAGGAGCTATATTAGTAGATTAGATCAGAGCTATAAATGTTTAGTAAAATGGTGTGGCTAACTTATATTCCAAAAATTATATCAGTTTTTCATAAAAATCGAATAGTGCTTAAAATTTATTAATAGTGTTAAGATATAGATCTTAAGAGTACTTTTTCTTGAAAGCAGATTAACCGGAAATCTGTTAAAAATGTTCTTAAAAATAATGATTATTAATCTAATACAAATACAAGTTATTAGTGAATGTGACTAGTTAAACAAGAGCCTGCTGTGAAATTATTAATTACCCAGTCTAACTTATCAAAATTTAGATGAGCATATATTAATATTTATCATTATGTAATTGCGGCCGATTTTTCTTTTAATTTTATGATAAGTTCAAAAGTAAGTCCCACATACTTTTTGTTTTTTGTTTCATTTCAAGGCTCTTTGATAATTTTAATTAAATAATGAGTAATTAACACATTTTAGAGTAGAAAACAATTAAAATAAGTACTATCGGTAAATAGAATCATTGCTTATTAAACTCTAAGGTCCGGTATCATATAGGTGCTAGCAAAATTTGCTAGCTTGCAAGTACTCACAAGTGAGGTATTAATTTTGTAATTATATCTATGGAATTTAAAGCAGTGATACTTCCACATATTATGACACAGTTGGCGACATAGACTGTACAAAATAATTTTCATAATATCACCACTGTTTTAATACCGTGGGTGTTTACATACAACGTGTGCGTGAAACTTGTCAAAGGATTCTTGAAACTCTAAGAGAACTGTTATATAAGTTTAATACCTCGTTTGAGAGTGCTTGCTAGCTAGCAAATTTGCTAACCCCTTTATGATAGCATGCAGGCATAAAACTTAATCACAAGAACCTATTCTAATTATTATTTGTTTTACATTTTCTAATAATGAAATCATTCAGATCCCAAATCTCAAATGTCATTATTGTTTTTTATAAAGATACAAAGAACATATCTTATTGAAATTCGCAAACTCATACATTATTTTCGTATCCAAAAACCATAAAATTTATTAACCTAATGGTCAATAAAAAACCATAAATGACTCACGAAAAAACCTTAAGTGTAATAAAAATATTCAATTAAAAAAAACATTGTTGACAAACCGAAGGAAAAGTACAGGTAAAAAAAGGTGTTAATGTTTTGTGTTTTATTGAACTTGACGTCATTGAAACATTAAAAACATATTATCCGATTTGATATTGACTTTTTCTATTTCTGTATGTTTTGTATTATTACTAACACTGTATTATGTAATCATAATCATAATATAATAATTCATTATCATGAAGCTATGTTTTTAGTTAGAAAAACAAATATATTAAGATAGTTCTTGTTACAGTTCTTTAAAAAAATCTTCCTATGACGGAATAAGTGAAAAATTATACATTGTAACGGTTTGGGTTCTATTTATGTTTGTACTCTGTTTTTCCTTTAATCGGATAGGCAGAATAACCTATGACCAGAAACGTACAAATATACTATCAATAAAATAAATCTAATTTGAACAAAAACTTACACGTTTAACAATGGCTTACACAATTTTATCACAAAGATTCAACATATTATAAATTTCTTTCTATTAATGGCGAACACTTTTAATAATAATTTTACACTATATTATAATAATCAAACACTATTTATTATTACTTATTTCTAGTTGACACTTCAATTTTAACTTTATGAGTCGCTACCACAAAGCCTCACTTCTCCTTGGTATGAATTACAGCGCTAAGGAGGATTTGTGCTATTTTACAGATTTGATTAACACTGAACACTTTTCATATTATGGTGGTACTCTAGGCACTCTGTGCTAACGGCTGACTAGATTTTATTTCACTATTTCTTATTTTCAACGAGTATTGCGTAACGTCCCTTTTTCCAAAATTGTTATCAATAAAACATAAGCAAGGGATTACGCAATACTAATTGCTATCGATTACGATTATTCAAAACAAGTGTTATGAATATCGCTACAACATACATATTTAAAAAATAATTTGCGGATTTGTGGTAGTTTTTTACGTTGAATTTTTAATCAATATATTGATCCCTAAAACAAATAAAAATATAGTTGTATATTTTTCTACTTTGGTAGAATTTTATTGAACATCTTATGCCCGGTATTATTAGAAATTTCTCTGGAGCAAAAACAAAACTAACTACGGAGTGTTAAATATAAATGATAACCCACTGACAGTTGTAATCAATGATAAGGTTGATATGAATAATATTCATAGATGGACATTAACTCGTTACTCCGTTAATCGTTAATTAACTAAGTTAACTTTTGAATAGTAAATTTATTAAATTTGCTTATAATTAATCATAGGTGGGCACAGTTAATCCAAAAGTTAACTTCATTAATCGTTAAAGTGTTAAAATTTCGAAAAATTAGTGCAAGTTAAAGTTAACCGTTAAAAGATAACCATCCAAAACGTATACTGCTTTTGGCACCTTTTGAGACGGCATACATACATAGGTAAATAAAACAAAAACAAGTAGATAGATTAATTAATTTAATTATTACAAGCGAAAGTAACGACCTGCCCTGGTTTGGCACGGGTAGCAAAGCATATACGCACCTAAACTAAACCTGAATGAATTAAATTACACACCTAAATTCTATCTTTTTATCTTTAAACCTTCCTCATGTTTACTTTACTTTCTATATTAATATGAAATATGGAAGAAAAAGATAAACTCTAAATGAAGTCAGTTAGAAATGGCGCAAACACTAAAAAGTCATGTTATAATAATTTGTATTCACTGGCACATAGCAAGTAATCAACAGAGTCACTTTATTTTTAAGAGTTTCTCGGCTCTGAATTCTTGCTCTTTTGAGCAACAGCCCCGCGCCGCGCCGATGTGCTCGTGTGGCTTGTAATTTAAACAAATAATGACAACATGTCAACAAACAACCAATGTAACGGACTAAAGTTAACGGAAGTTAATAAGAACGTTAACATTTTTTTAAGTTAACTTAAAAGTTAACCCGTTAAGTATTTTGTTTACTTCGTTAATTAACGATTAACGAATTAATGCCCACCAATGCTTATAATACTACGGACATAAAACCTATTAAACATTTTGATATAATACTATACACAAACTTTATAGTATATATCTCCATAAAATAATCAGTGGAATATTAAAATCTAATTATATGAAAATGAGATCATCATTTTCTGGTTATATAAATTACTCTATATAAAGCAACAACTATATATATAATTAATATACTGTATCATATAATATGTAATGTTGATAAACAAAATCAAATGAAATAATATTGATCAAAATAGCATAATTGTTTACATACGTATGATAGGTAGTAGACCTTGTATATTTTATATAAATAACTCGCAAATAATATTTTTGTTATTGTGCATAAAAATTACTGTTTTAAATTTTTTGTACTTAATTAACGCCTAGTTTACATGGGACGATTACTCGGCCGTGCTACTCGTTCTGCTGCTCGGCCGAGCACTTATATTGACCGAGTAAGCGTCTATACACATTTATACGCTGGGCCGAGTGCTACCCTCTACCACTAGGATGTACTGTACTCGGCATGTCTAAACCACCAGCCGAGTGTAGAGTAGATAGAAAAAAATTAATTTATTGTACAAATATATTAAAAATATCGATTGATTACACTATGCAACAAAAAAAATTCACATAAATTTGAATAGGAGTTTTAGAAGGTATTTGTCATGCCGAAACCGAATTTGTTGCCCAAATGATTCCATCACGTCAGGTTTTTTTAGATATCCGAACCTAAAAGTCCCAAAAATGACGATTTTGGCAATGTTGAGGAATTTATTACTAAGTAGGTAATTTTTTTCTGAAGGTTTCTTTCATGATTTCGAATAGTACTATCTTTTCTCTTTAAAATGATTTTTTACATTTTACTATGCGATTTTTCTTTACCGAAATATACTACTTTGAAGATATATGTAGTAAAGTTCATTGTATATCTACTATACTACACTCTATTAACAAAAATATCATATCTTCAAACTAGTACATCTCGGTTACAAAAAATCTTACAGTAAAAATTTAAAACTCATTTTAAAGAGGAAAGATAATACTATTTGTTACCGTGACCGAAAACTTTAGAAAAAAATTACCTACTTAAAATTAAATTCTTTAACATTGCCAATATAGTCATTTTTGGGACTTTTAGGTTGGATTATCTCAAAACCCTGACGTGATGAAACCAATTGGGCAACAAATCCGGTTTCGGCATGCTAAAAACCTCCTATATTTTCTATTCAGATCTTTGTTATATTACAAAAGTATTTTTTTGTTGCATAGTGTTATTTTAACTTAATAAATTAAATAGGTATTTGTATTAGAGTTATTTTTTTGGCAGCGAAGTTCACGTTGCGGTCGTCGGAAATATTAGCTATACAAATTACATACAGATTAGTTACGTTTTATTAAAAATATGCACACGTCTACTAATCGTAACAAATTAACATTTCGTAAGTATAATTCCCTGAACCCACGCAGGTGACTTGTATTATTGTGATAACAGAGTAGGCTTAATTACCTATATCAAAGTCTTTCAAGAAATAAGAAAGTATTACAATCATACTCTATATTCTTATTGTGAAAAAATTTTCCTTCAGAAATTTTTGAAAGAAAATCCTACTTCCGCGAAACATTCGTATATTAAAAAAATACTTAGGGGAAAAATTACTTTAAAATAAGCTAATTTAACATTGCAACACCTGTGACAAATAGAAATTAACGGATTACTACAAACGAACTGAACGAGTCGAACGCACCGAGCAATTTTCGTCAAATATCTCCGAAGTAAAGATAGTCATGCTCGTCCTGGTTCTCATAATTACCTTGTATTTAAAAATGCAGTGTTACAAGTTGCAACAACTACTTTTTAGTATAATATAAATTGGCACAAAATATAAAAAATACAAGGAACTAAAATAATTTTATTTTGATAAAATCTTTGTAAACAATATCACTACAAATGTTACAAACACTATTTACAGACAAGCTCTGGAAAATCCAGTCATTAAAATTTCCGTAGCTTAAAGGCATAACCTATTAAAATTTATTAGACTGCTCCAGTAGGTAACAAAAATTGACCGCTACAAAAAAATAATACAAATGCAAGTAATATAGGTTCTTGCACAGTTAGGCCCTCCCGCACACGAGTCGTCTGTTTCGCAACGAGAATCTCAAATCAGTTGCGCAAGCGACTATTTTGTAACTGGTTTGCAATCGATTTATTTCCTCGCACCGCACACGAGCGCGACTGAATCTTAATATTTTAATACTATTATGTATGTAATTATAATTATAAATAAAATCAAACATGTTATATTACATAATAAATATATAAAGTTTATATCTAGATACAATACTGTATATATGTACCTGACATGTTTACTTGAGCTGCTACCTCGTGCTATGCTTTTTCTGTTTTGTCTTTTCTCGAATATCCAGAATAATCCAGATAGGTTGTAATTATATAAAACTGCACGATTCTCCACCTTCTCGACGAATTTAATGTTCACTAGCTGTTCATTCATTTTGAATGAAGTAAATAAGTGATAACAATGAATAATAATAATTTTAATTGTTAATAAACTTTATTTTTACAATAATGAAAATTCAAACAGTATGCAGCCACGCAACTGAAACTGAAATTCGACCTGCAAGCACAGTCGCATGAGACCAGTTGGAAACTGATTTCAAATCAGTTTTGTTTCAGTCGCACCGTGTGCGGTGGGTCATTACACTACACGTGCAAAGTCACCAAACGGTCGCTTGCGCAACTGGTTTGAAATTCTCGTTGCAAAACAGTCGACCCGTGTGCGTATGTCCTTAGTGTTCCATGCCATCAATCCCCTATATACTTAAATTACTGAATTTGTGTAAGAACAAAAGTTGTTCCTTACACCGTGAGAAATATTTATTATTGAAAACAATTTTCTCTAAAACCAATGGCTCAGCAATTATAAGGAAATAAACAATTAAATTGTTTATAACAATAAATTGATTGCGCAACAATATTTCAAACCTGATAATGTTGGGCCAATCTACACCTTATTCTCAATGTTCATAATTACACTCAGCACTCTGCTACACGACCGCTCCGTTATACAATGTGCCGACAGTTCTAACCAACGTCCTTCCCCCATCCCCATCATAATACGACCGCGACTGCTATATTTCTGCGCGTTTAAATTCACCAATCAACGTTAAAGTGGTGGGTGCCCCTCTAGCCGTCGTGTAGTGGAATTTTTGAATTACCGATGCCGTCGTACAGCAGAATGTTGAGTGTATTTTCAGATTTTTCTGAGCGATCTCCCAGTGATAACGGTAAGAAACAACAATTTTTAAGCGTTTTTTTTTTTTTTCAAAAAATGAAAAAAATACATAATACATATTATTGAATTCGTGCTTCAATAAGTTTTCATTTGACATTCTATACGATGCCGTTAACTTTTTTTTCGTTATTTACCCTCTAAAATTAACCCCCAGAATAAAAATTCAACTTTTTATACTTCACGTCTATAATTGAACAACCACATCTCTGTGCTAAAATTCAAATTTTTACGATGAATTGTTTCAAAGAAAATCGCCTATGACAGACGGACGGACACTGAAATGATTCCATAAGTGTTCCATTTGGCACAATGGCACGAAAGATTAAAAATAAGGATGGGGCTATTTGAACCTACCATATGTGTATGCAATTGGCTATTTAAACATACTGTATGTGTACCCAATCGGCTATTTGCACATAATCTAACGTAATCTAACCTAACTTAACCTAACAACCTAACCTAATTAGGTACACATACAGTATGTGCAAATAGCATAGGTGGGCATTAACTCGTTAATCCGTTAATCGTTAATCAACGAAGCTAGCAAAATGATTAACGGATTAACTTTTAAGTTAACTCAAAAAAATGTTAACGCTTTTGTTAACTTCCGTTAAATTTAGTCCGTTACATTGGTTGTTTGATGACATAAGAAAGTTGTGGAAAGAACAAAAAAAAGGTCTTCAAATATTTGGATGGTTAACTTTTAACGGTTAACTTTCGTTAAAATTTCAAAATTTCAGTTAACTTTAACTTCCGTTAAATTTTCGGTTGACTTTTTTATTAACGAATTAACGATTAACAAACTGTTCGATTAACTGTGCCCACCTATAGCAAATAGCCAATTGCATGCACATACGGTATATGTTCAAATAGCCACATTCTAAAAATAACGTCTCCTCCCCTAAACATCACTTTAAAAATATGCCCTACAATCTATTAAGGGGTTATACGCAGTTAGAATTTTCATTAAATCAATTCTTTTTTTTGCATTTTCGGAATGTATATATATCTGACTATATTTCCTGAAAATTTCAAATCGATCCGGTGAGCATTTTTCGAGATATACGCATATTCGTAGGGACGTTGCGGACTGTTAGAAAATAGGCGAAGTCAAAATCGGTTATATCTGAGCGCATGGGAGTACGCGCGAGGGAAGAATGGCTCGTAGACAACATCAACTCGAAGTATTAGAAGCTGTTGATGCTACAGAGGGCCCATCTTATGGCCCTGGAATAGATGACTCCATGTAAAGAAAAAAAATTATCTATGTGTAAACTTCTTCCGAAACTTTAACTGCATTTTTCTCAAAACTATGTTTTCCAAGTCGGTGACCAAGATTTCTAAAAAACGGCTCAACCGATCGATCTGAAATTTTAACACAACCTTCTCAGATATATTTTTCAGGTATTAATCGAAGGAATAAGATTTCGGATAATTATTTTTACTTTTTTAAACAATTTTACGTGGCAATTTTGGTCGAAAATTCGAATTTTTTGTTACCAAGTCGTAATTTTGTCAAAAATCAAAATTTCGATTATTCCTTCGATTCAATACCTAGTTTTATCTATCCACTAAAAGAATCTTTTCGGTTTTTTAATTTCGCATGAACTAAACCGGAGAAATCGTGGTCACCGCCGAACACCTTTTTTTGGAGGACCTTCAGGAGATCTTAAATGTTACCACTAAATGTACCGATATTTTTTGTTTTTGTAAAATAAAATATCTTTTCGTAAAACATTCATTAAAAAATGCCTTTTTTCGGTCTTGCAACTGCGTATAACCCCTTAAGTCGACCCTGTACAATGATACATAACATGGGAGTGTACAATAGCTACATACACACATGCAGACATACTCATACATAATATTAGTGTTTATTTTTACCTTACATAGCTTGTTTTTTATCTATTCGCTGATAAGATGATACCGTTGTTACGTTATCACATTGAAACAAATATGTAACCTAATACGTCAATTAGTTTAAATTATCCTACATGTTGTTATTCTAACTTCGTGTAAAATAATTATAAATTATATAGTTGATATTTCGCAATGAATACATCAAGTTTAAACAAGAATTTGCCAGTTAAAAGAAGTTCAGCTTGTTACTTCTGTAATCAATTATTTGACGATCTTAATTTGCAGGTAATATATTATTATTATATTTATCAAAGGGTTATATTTAATTGCACTATATATTAGATAGTATGCACTTTTATACATCGAACATAAATTGTAATACTTTGCACTTAACATTTTATAGTATCCACTTTATACACGTGAACATAAATTTTAATACTTTTTTTATTTTTTTCTAATGCATAATGCTAATATTTAATCGTTTTAAAATATAGAAAATCGCAAAAATCATATTAAAAATATCAAATCTATTTAGGCCTAAGGAAGGAGGTTAGTTGTATGTAGGGTTGCCAGATGGTAAGATGTGAAAAAGAGGATTTAGTCATTAAAAAAAGAGGAAAAAAAAATTTTTGATTTCGAAGACCTTTTTTAGCAATTTTGCCAATTTTTCTTACCCCGGACACATTTGAAAAATCCTCCCGGACGTCCCCGGATGCCCTTAAAAAAAGGACACTGTCCGGGGAAAAGAGGACGGATAGCAACCCTAGGTAGGTTAGGTAAAAGTATAAAAATCACAGTAAATAACTACATCAAAAATATGTTATTTTTAAATCTGACAGGTCTTTTAGGTGAAGTGCAAAGTATTTACGTTTTTCATTTAGTTAACTGATTTGATGGATAAAATTGTTTTTATTTATTTTAAATTCAATTTTATTTAAATTCACAGTCATGCTGTTATTCATAAAACAATAATTGATTAAGCTATAACTGATAGATTAATAATATATTTATATTATTTTGAGATCCATGTACAAAATATTCTTGAAGGTTATTTTATTGTTTTAATAAACACGTTTTGCTCAAAAATTATTTAAATAAATTTTATAAAAAAATATGTAGACATAGGTACATATGCGAAACAATGACTTATCGTATAAGGTGTAATTTTTTTTGTAAAATTTCGAAATGTATTGTGACTCTGATCAAAAGATACAAACATATACATATATCTTGTAATAATTAACATATTATTTATCTCAAAAACCAGAAACGTAATTTTTAGAAAATAAATTTTATGTTGCAATCCATCTGCGTCAACATTTCTTTGACAGTCAAAACAATTTTTAAAAATTCATACAAATAAAATCGTTCATCATCTACAGTATATCAGCGATTCCCAACCTGAGGTATGCGAACTCCCCAAGGGTACGCGCTTGATCGTTGGAGGGTACGTGAAATTTATTTTATTATAGCGGAAAAAGATAAATTCATTTTTATAATATTGAGGTACAATTTAGGGTAAAGGTTTTGGTAAGGGGTACGAAAGCCAAGAAAGGTTGTAAGCCGCTGATCTATATAATCCACATAACCAGACCCGGATTTACCATGCAGGCAGAGTAGGCACGTGCCTATAGCGGCAAAAATTAAAGGGCGGCAAATTTTGGCGGAAACTTCGAAGAAAAAGATCTTTTCACACTTTTTTTAAATTTTAATTTAATTTTTATATTTTTAATAAACTTTACATAAAAAACCTAAAAAAAGGTCATAGATTTTTATTGATTGAAAAAAATTTTCGTACCAAACTTATTCCACCATTGATGAAGTTTTGAGGGGGGGGGGGCAATTTTCGCAACTGCCTAAGGGCGGCAAATTTCTAAATGCAGGCCTGCACATAACTAAACTTAGCGATTAGGTAAATACTTTGTTCTTGTAGCTCGGAAACTAAAAGTGATATAAAAATTCTAAATACCACCAATCAAATCTACACAAAAAAGTGCCTTAAGAAACTGCAAACAAAAAATACCTATCTACTTGAACAAAAAAGTTATAGACATTTAAAGAAATTCCGAATTTTCAGTTTTTTGGGTATACCGCCTAAACCAAATAGAACTATGAATATTTTTTGATGTAGTAATACCCACCCCTTTCTTACAAATAATTCATCTCATTTAACCAAACCTGTATCTCTAATAGGTACTGAGATCCCCATGCTGGAAAAGTTATCTGGGACACCCGGTATATAGTTATTTATTTTATTAGTAGTTGCATTTTGATGAAAATATACAAAAGTGACCAAAAACAGATTGCTTAACCTATATGTTATTATTATTAATATTATTCATTTTTTTTTTAAATGGTAATCTTCTGTAAAACCAATCAATCTCTTTAGACACTTTAATTATTTTTTGCACATATACCTACGTTTTTTTTCTTGACTTTTCTTTCAATTCATTTAATTTAATTAGTTTTATGGACTGTTATATACAGGATGTTTCAGACCACCTGTCCACTATGTTTTACGCCCAAACCATTGAATATTTTCAACTCCCTAAAACCGCTCCTTAGGGGGTAGTTTGAGGGGTACATGCCCGTTTCTCAGTAAAATCAAATGGAATGGTATATCAAAAAGTAGATATTTGTAAAGATCAATAAAAAGTAAGAAACTTTCATAAAACAAAAATTTTCATACTTTCAACTGTTTAAAAAATAGGGTGACTTGTTTTAAAATTTTAGGGTTTTACTAAAAGTGCTCTAATTTTGTTAAATATGAATGGAATTTTATATTTTTTTCAAATTTAGAAAGCAGAAATAATGATCTTTGTAAAGATGTATGATTATTTGAGATTTTAATAGTTTAAAGTATCATACGCGACATACCAAAAATTCAAAAGTTCAACTAGGTATATTTCAAAATTTTCAAATACAATGTTATATTAATTAGTAATTTTTTTTAAAGAAGATAAGATTATTAACAACTTTTGTTAAGAAAATTTAAATTAAAAATTATAATTTTCAGTTTTCAATTTTAAAAATTTAATTTTAAATTTCAAATTTTTTTAACAAAAGTCGTTAATTTACATATCTTCTTTAAAAAAAATACTAATTGATATACCATTATAAAAAACATAGTGGACGGGTGGTCTGGAACATCCTGTATATTAAGCTATAATCACCGTCATATTATAAAAATTATTATTTTATTATTATTAATATTATTTATTTATTTGAATTGTTTTATTATTATTTTGTAAAAGCAGCAATTAAATCTGGTCGCATAATAAATAACAGAGGTTATTTTAGTTTGTTTATGCAGCTCTGAAATTTTGAAATGTGCAGTTCTAAAATTTCCTTAAAGTAACTCCTGATAACAATTTAATATTACAAAGAAATTCATATGGATGCAATAATTATTTTATATTGTATACAAACTCATAACGATGATTAATTTCCGGTATCATAAAGAAGTTAGTAAATTTGCTAGCTAAAAAGTCTCAAAAACTTATATATGACAGTTCTCTTGGAGTTTCTTGAAGATTTAGATAAATTGCACACATGCGTTGTATGTAAACACCAACGTTTTGTTATGAAAATTATTTTGTACGATCAGAGTCGCCAACTGTATTACAATACGTTGAAGTATCACTGCTCTAAATTCATTGACATATAGTACTGGACAGCGTGTTCCGCATTCTCAAATGGTCGTTAAGAGATGGAGCGGTGACTTCAGCATGTTCTATCTCTACCGTACACACTGCGTGTAACGAACTTAGAAGGGGACAGAATCGGTGCAGCCAATTTGATTACCACTTTATTAGACTCGTACGATACAGATCGCGCGGTCCAGTACTATATGTCTATCAAGGGGAACCCTTCTGAGGGCCACTTTCGATTTTCTTCATATTTAAATATGTTTTGAACCTATACCCGGTTAGGGGCGCAGATGGGTAATAGATTAAAAAATATGACCCAAAATATATTTTACTGTTGCATATATATATATATATATATATATATATATATATATATATATATATATATATATATATATATATATATATATATGTAGGGTGGGAAAAAATAAACAGTAGTCAAAGGGTTAAAAATGTAGACAATAAGAAGAAGAAGGAGTAGTGGGGAGAGAAGCAGCAAGATGGTGAAAAGTAGTAGAAGTCGAACTAAGTTGTGCTGTTGAATTAAGTTGAAATATTAAGTTGTAAAGTTGATTTAAGCTGTAAAGAAGTTATGTTGTGTTGAATAAGTTGTCAAGAAGTATTTTTATAAATAAACTAAGTTGTAATGTTGTAAGCAATAATAATAAGCTGTAAAAGAAGTAAATTAATAAATGATAATATATAAAATCTGAACGCAGTAGTGGCCATCCGGATCCCTCATCAGAAGTGGGATGGAAAATGAGCGCGACTCTTGGAGTGACCGTGTAAAGAAAAGTGACAAAACATAAGTGCGCGACAGAATGTGACGCTTGTGATTGAACTGAACGTAAAGAAGAGTGATAGAACATTACTTATTGAGTATACGATATATTTTTTATAGTGAAAAGAGCTCGACGATTACGTTTATTGTGAACCAGAGTGCGAGAGAACATTGAAATACTTATTGTTGACTTTTAAATATTTCAAAATGGAACGAAAATTTTATAGTGAAGTAGATATTACATTAAATTCAAAAAAACGTGTAAGTGACATATTACGTACACCAATATGTGGAAAGACGATGTTTACATCAACAGTGTGTGTAAATAAAAACAATAATAAAACAATTGAAATGCGTGAAAGAGAACTTTTAGATCGCGAGTGGCAGTTGATCGAACGTGAAAAAGCAATGTTAGAAGAATCAAAAAGACTTATGAATAATACTGGCCGTGTTAGTAATAATAATATCTCGAATATGCCGTTACATTTAATAGAATCAGTGTTGCCGGAATTCGAACCAAGTGCAAAAAATAAAGTGACAATTGAACAATGGCTACGTAAAGTTGAAGACATTAGTATTTTATACGGTTGGGATGATCGTTTAACATTATTACGTGCAATATCAAAATTAAAAGGTGCAGCAAAATTTTGGTATGAGGCATCTGAAAATTCTATAATAACGTGGGACGATTTTTGTAAGAAAATTATAACCGCCTTCCCAACAGTGACAGATGAATCTGACATTCATTTCGAATTAACAAAACGTTTTAAGAAGAGTGAAGAGTGTTACGAATCATACGTTTATGAAATGGAAGCCATCGGACGAAAAGGAAATTTCAGTACACAGTCCATAATAAAATACATAATAGCGGGACTGCGTGACACAGAATTGGCTAAATCGTTGTGCCTGCGAAGATTTGATGATGTTCCTGAGTTGTTAAGTCAAATAAAGTATTATGAAAACACTGTTTTACAAACCAGACAGCGTTTACCAGTAGTCAGTAACAAAAATGAAACATCACGTTACAAATATCCAAAAAATTCTGCGAATGCAGAAAATACTAAACGATGCTACAGTTGTGGACAAAGTGGGCATTTGATAGGGAACTGTCCATCAAAGAAGGAAGGATTTAAATGTTTTAGATGCAACGACTATGGGCATATGGCGAAAACATGTAAGAAGAATGTTGATGATAAGAAAATTCTACTAACTTCAACGAAGCCTCCTATGCTGAAAACAATTTCTATCTACGATAAAAAGTATGAAGCGCTAGTAGACACCGGAAGTGACATAAATTTGATGACTTTTAGAACATTTATGAAATTACCTACTGCCAAGTATAAAAGACATGAATTAACGTTGAAAGGACTTGGTAATTTTGAAGTTATTTCTGAAGGATATATTGAAGCCGAGATAGAGGTAGATCAACAGAATTTCTTTGCTAAATTTTACATAATTGACTCGAATGTGGTAAATTATGATGTGATAATAGGCAATGGGTTGATACGCAAAGCTAAAGTTGTAATAAATGAAGGTAATGTAAAATTTGCGCCACCAGATGAAAAAACAGAACCAGTAGACATATTTAATATTGAAGTTGTGAATGAAGTCCAGTTGAATATTGAAGAGAGCTGCCCTATTAGTTTGAAGAATGAAATAATGAAAATTGTTGAAGATTATGAGCCGACGGAGAAGAAAAGTACTAACATTAAAAAGAAAGTAGACAAACAAATTGAAGAAGGCAAAATTAAACCATCAGAACACAAGACATCAGCAGTTGTTAAATTTCCAGAGCCAAAAGCAAAACCGTTGTCTGACCTGTTGAAAAAAGTTGCACAAGAAACAGATAAAATGTTGAGAGCTATCAGAAATATTTTGGAAACGGAAGAATATGAAGACTATGTAGTTGAAGATGACATACTATACAAAGAGAAAAATGGTGAAAAGTTGTTGGTGATACCTAAGAAGATGGAGACAGAATTGATCAGAAATGCGCATGACATCGGGCATTTCTCTGTGAAGAAAACGCAAGAAGCCGTACAGAAAGATTATTATATACCAAAGTTAACGAAGAAAGTAGAAGAGTACATAGCTACGTGTGTAACATGCATTCTCGCCAACAGAAAAGAAGGCAAGCAAGAATACAAACGAAGAAGACGAAAACCAGAATTGCATCAAGTTGGTGACGTAGTAGCTATCAAGAGGACACAGTTCGGGTCGGGTATAAAAGTACATCCAAGATACCTAGGGCCTTATAAAGTCACAAAGATAAAAGGAAATGAACGATACGACGTTGAAAGACTATATGAAGCAGAAGGACCAAAGATAACTTCCTGTAGTGCCGATTACATGAAGAAGTGGAGCAAGAAAGACGATGAAGACAGTGAATACGATGATGAACAAATAGACACAGATGAATTCGAGGCGAATTCAATGCAGGACGGCCGAGATGTAGGGTGGGAAAAAATAAACAGTAGTCAAAGGGTTAAAAATGTAGACAATAAGAAGAAGAAGGAGTAGTGGGGAGAGAAGCAGCAAGATGGTGAAAAGTAGTAGAAGTCGAACTAAGTTGTGCTGTTGAATTAAGTTGAAATATTAAGTTGTAAAGTTGATTTAAGCTGTAAAGAAGTTATGTTGTGTTGAATAAGTTGTCAAGAAGTATTTTTATAAATAAACTAAGTTGTAATGTTGTAAGCAATAATAATAAGCTGTAAAAGAAGTAAATTAATAAATGATAATATATAAAATCTGAACGCAGTAGTGGCCATCCGGATCCCTCATATATATATATATATATATACCTATATGTTAAGTCTATTTGTACAAGCGTCTGTTGGCCTAGCGGTTATGATAATAGACCGGTAATCAATGCACCCATGGTTGGAGTCCTCTTAAGTTTTTATTTTTATCTTTAATTGCAAACTGACATTATTTAAATATATTATTCTCCTGTAAAATATCTTATGAATTTATTTGTTTTCAATGTTTATTTTTCAAAATGTGCAATTGAAATTAATTTTTAAAATTTTGTTGATAAACAATTCAAAACTGAGATTGTAGGTAAATAAAAAAATATATAATTTATGCTCAAGTAACTTGTTTATTTATGAACGGTTGACAACATTTTGGAAGGTATATATCGTAAATATACAACAGACATAAAAACATATTACACCAAGAACATTTTATAAATGATTGAATATTTAAACAATTTATATATTTATTTATTAATAATTCTTATGGCATAAATGTCCATATAACCACTAGCAACAATAATGGTTACCGGTCTTTTATTATAACCGCTAGGCTAACAGGCGCTTGTACAAATAGACTTAACATATAGGTATATATATGCAACATTAAAATATATTTTGTGTCATAATTTTTAAACTATTGCCTGTCTGCGCCCCAAACCGGGTATATGTGTTATCAGGGGACCCCCCTTCACAACATACTTCAATATGAAGAAAATCGAAAGCAGCCCTCAGAAGGGTTCCCCTTGTATGTCTAAATTCAATAGCAAATCCATAGATACTATCACAAAATTAATACCGCATTTGAAAGTGCTAGCAAATTTTGCTTGCTTCTTTATGAATCCGGACATAAATGTTTATTTTAATTTTAAATCTACGTTAATTTTTTGGGCTTAGATTGTAGCTTAACCCTTAGCTGCCCCACTTCTCCAGAATAACATACCTGCCACACTGGGGTCACTTCGTACCCCAGACACTAAAATGCTAACTACTCGTAAGCTATTGAGTATTTTAATTCAATAAAATTCCTCTATCATCTTCGAATGATACGGAATGCACTCTAATCGGTTATTTAAAAAAATATATAAATATTTAATATATTTAAAAAATTGAAAACCTTGTAAAATTTAAACAGCTTAGTTGAAAAAATGTGGGGCGCCTGGTACCCCACAGTGGCAGCTAAGGGTTAAAGAGGCAGCTTTTGAATGCCGTTGAGCGTTTTTGATTCATTATAGGATTGCCAAAATTTAAGCTGAAATAGTTAAAATTTTGTGTATACCTAGGTAGTTATTTTGTACAAAACACATTTATTATGTGTTAAAAAATGGGGTTTTCCATATTTTAAAAATTAAAATGCAAAAAATGGGTTTTTCTACATATGTTTATTGTTTATAGAAAACAAACGATTGAACATACATCAATAATCGATAGCGAGTTGAATGTCGGAATAATTTTGAAAATCGGTATATGTAATTAAGTATGTACCAACGTTTTTTTTTATTTGTAACATCCGTTCAGATAAGTAACCTCTTCGAGAAAAACACATTTAAAGTTCTAACCGTGTTGCTATTAATTATTCTTTTGACTGCTACCCGCGATTGGGTCGCCTACCTGCCTCTCAATTATTTTAGGTATTTCGGCCCGAAATGTGTACACAACTTTCATGAAACACAATGAAAATATAAAGAAAAAAAACTTTCCTTTTTTTCATTTTAACTATAGGGGTGAAATTTTCATAATCAGTGTTGAATTCATGGTAGAACTGGGTTTGGTTATTTTTTAATGTAGGTACCATAGACATAAAGCATGGACCACGTATATGACTCGAAAACAGAGTTGTGTCAAAAGAAAGAGATATAATATAGTTTAGGATACAACTGCCCTTAATTAAACACGAGTGTCTATTCTATTCTTCTTCGAAAAAGAGATAAATAACTTTTATTTTTTATATAGTAAGTTATGGTTTTCCTTCTTATTTTCTTATATTTAAGTTAAAAAAATGTAATATACTTATTAAATTGAGTTTTAATCAAATAATATCTTACAGTTATTTATAATAATGAAAAAAACAATAAATAATCAGTTTTCAAGTATTGGTAGTGTTACTATGCTGGGAAGTTGGTTGTGTGGACCTCAAAGATCCCACTTGGTTACAAATGCCACCTTTGTAGAGTCTAAACCTACCCGTCGGTTTGTTTTTATTATGTATATTTAACCCTTAACTACTCCATTTCTCCAGAACAACATACCTGCCACACTGGGGTCATCTCGTACCCCAGACACTAAAATGCTAACTACTCGTAAGCTATTGAGTATTTTAATTCAATAAAATTCCTCTATCATCTTTAAACGATACGGAATGCACTCCAATCGGTTATTTAAAAGAATATATAAATATTTAATATATTTAAAACCCTTGTAAAATTTAAACAGCTTACATTGAAGTTGAAAAAATGTGCCGCGCCTAGTACCCCACAGTGGCAGCTAAGAGTTAAACAAAAACATTTACTTAATTGCATACCAATAAAATACAATAATTCACTAAAAAAATATATTTAAAATAAATTAAAGAAATATGTTAATTTTTACATAAATATAATGCAGGTAAACATTATGAGACAATAACATCATTAATACTCTGAATCTGAATCGAAATTACCCTGCCATTGACGCCGACATTTTTATTTCTAAGGAGTAACAAAATACTAATACACCTATGTATTCATATTTGCATTGAATCTATTATACCAATGTGTATGTATTAATATAATTTCTAAGTGGATGCGGTTGCATATGCCAAAATATAATCACAGTTAGGCCATCCGCACACGGGTCGACTGTTTTGCAACGAGAATCTCAAACCAGTTGCGCAAGCGACCGTTTGGTGACTTTGCACGTGTAATGTAATGGCTCACCGCACACGGCGCAACTAAAACAAAACTGATTTGAAATCAGTTTCCAACTGGTCTCATGCGATTGTGCTTGCAGGTCGAATTTCAGTTTCAGTTGCGTGGTTGCATACTGTTTGAATTTTCATTATTGTAAAAGTAAAGTTTATTAACAATTAAAATTATTATTATTCATTGTTGTCACTTATTTACTTCATAATTCATTCAAAATGAATGAACAGCTAGTGAACATTAAATTCGTCGAGAAGGTGGAGAATCGTGCAGTTTTATATAATTACAACCTAACTGGATATTCGAGAAAAGACAAAACAGAAAAATTTGTCAAGACATACACCAGTGTATAGTGTATGCCATAAGGCAGTGGTCCCCAACCCTATGCCCGCGGGCACCATTGTGCCCGCCGACCGTTTTACGTGTGCCCGCCGACTGTGAACGATAAAAAAAATTAATTTTTCAAATAAGTACATATTATGTAATGTATTTTTTATTTTTAGTAACTAATTAGAGAAATATGAGCGTATTTATTTGAAAAAAATATTTGCTTATAAATATACTATATCATTTTACATTTATTCTCTCAAATTTAACTTTGTTGCTGTACGCAATTACAAAAATCACTTATATTAATTCTAAAGATAAATTAAATTTTTTTGTAAATGCAGATTTGTTAATAAAAATCATTTGAGCTTAAATCAAACATTGCACAAATTCGTAAATATATAAACAATGATCAAAGCCTTAAGAATAGCATTTTTTTACCAGTCACGGATTACGTAGGAACTAAGAAATATATGAAAAAATGCCTCTGAACCTTTTTGTAGATTACAAAATTTTCCATCAAAAAGTCAGCAAGAGCACACATGTCTGATTTTTTTAGTTTGGGCGTGAGAAACGCCTGAGTGCCTGAATCAATATCGCGATTATGATGTGGGCACCTTGAAAAAATTAAATGGTGCCCGCCGCTCAAATAGTATTCTAGAATGTGCTCTTAGGTACAAAAAGGTTGGGGACCACTGCCATAAGGGTTCCGAAGTATATACTACGTGGACTGTTTAGAGTCATTTACAGGTGCATATTTGAGTTAAAAATAAATATAAAAATATAATCATATTCTATTAATTCAGATCTACATTTTGACACCCCACAAGCCTAGATATGAAAATAAAAAAAATTCCATGACGCCCCTTCCTATTTTTTCAAAATTTGAAATGATATTGTTGATTTTAGTATTTGTCGTTACTAGTTTTATAAAAACCCCATTACCAATTTTTTTTCAGATTTTTTGAGTGAGTAGTTACCGAGCTAGAGAGGGGGTGGACAAATTTTTGTTTAATTTTTGCTTGGAGCCCCCTGTAGGCGCCATTTTTAATAAAAAAATAGTGTCATATTCTACTCACTGAGATTTACATTTTGACATCCCACACGACTTGGAATACATGTTTTTTTTTTTTTTTTTTTTTTTTAATTTGCTTTAAAGCCCCCTGCAGGCGCCATTTTTGATTTATTAAAAAATTAAGAATAAGGATCAAATTACACTAGCTTGGTTACACATTTTGATGTGCCACTTGCCTTGGTATAAAAAAAAATATTTTTTTTGCCTGTCTTTAGCTTCTTAGCACCCCCCCCCCCCCTAAAAAAATATTTTTGCAAAATATTTTTACATATTTTACTAGAGGGTGTCATTTTACATATTCGGTAAAAATTTCAAGGTTCTAGCTTATATAGTTTACGAGCTATTGAGCTTTGAGTGAAAAGGACGGACGGACGGACGACAAAGTGAGATTAATAGGGTTTCTTCGGAACCCTAAAAAGCATGGCACGAGGTAGCAGCCCAAGTAAACATGACAGGTATTTTGTACCTAGATATTATAAACTTTATATATTTATTATGTAATATAACATGTTTGATTTTATTTATAATTATAATTACATACATAATAGTATTAAAATATTAAGATTCAGTCGCGCTCGTGTGCGGTGCGAGGAAATAAATCGATTGCAAACCAGTTACAAAATAGTCGCTTGCGCAACTGAATTGAGATTCTCGTTGCGAAACAGTCGACTCGTGTGCGGAGGGCCTTAGTAAATCATCCGTTTACTATCCGCAATCAAAAGTATGTATTTATTTTATTTTTATGACTTGACCTGAATGATTCTATAAATGTATTGATTACCTGCTATGTATACATACATTATAAATTATCAGAAATAATGTACAAATAAGTAAACAGTTAATATTTACTTACAAAATAGTAGATACATTAAATCATTTTATCTTTCCAATTATATTTTTTCGTTCTTTAAATATATAAATCATATATTTAGAGTTTAATCAGGTTTATTTATTATGTATACAGGGTGATTTAAAACAAATAACATTAGATCGAGATCGAGGATATTATCTATTTTAAGCAAAAAAGTTTATATGAACATGTGTCCGGAAATTCTTCGAGAAGGAGCTACAGCCTTCCTTAATTAATATTTGAATAACCCATTGTGATAAAGTTACGAAATTCGATGATCGATTTTCAGTTTCGGTGGATGGGGTAAATGAACAATAAAAAAATTCAAGATGAAAATTAAAGGGCTTTATTATCCCATTCTGGGCTAAATAACAATTGATTAATATTAACAATCGATAATACATATTAATCGACTATCAAATATCATAAATGTTTTACAATGGGTTTTATAAAGATACCTATTTAAAAAAAAAAACTAAACATGGTCTGTAGCTCCTAGTTTTTTACTTAAAATAAAATCCTCGATCCACTGTTAAAGTTTTTCTTTTAAATTCGTTGTTAATCACCCTGTATAGTAATAATTCTAATCAGATTAATAAGTAATTACAATAATGAGTCTCAAGAGACAAAATTATAAACAAAATAAAATCAAATAAAGTAGGTAATTACGAAAAAATTCTAACATGATATTTCAACGGAATTACACATTTTGAAGGTCCCTGAATCGAGTCCAACTATTATCTCAATGACGTCTATGAGTCCGTTTCGGTCTGTGAACGGCTCTATAATCGAAACTGTGAAACCTACTGTATTTACTACATATAGATGTGCAAGGTACACCTCCTATTTTTGAAGACAATCTCTGAATTAAAAATGGAATGTTTATATTGTTAATTTTTAAGGTTCCGTAGAAAACTAGGAACCCTTATAGTTTCTCCATATCCGTCCGTCCGTCTTATAAAATTGTTGAATAAGATGAAATAAATTTGATATACGGTCGTAGATTAATGACCCAAAAACAGAAATGATAAGATTTTTGAAAAAAAAACAAATTTTGTAGACCTCATATAAAGTGAAATGTGTTTTTAAAAAAAAATTTCACCTACCTTATTGAGTGGGGTGTCGTTAGAAAGGTCTCCTGAAATGACACAAAAAATGTAACAGAACCTTTTGATTTTAACCCTTCAATCACGATGTATTTTCTCTCCAAAATCATTATCAAAGAGTCCCCCTCCTCTATTTTCTAAACTATCAATTCAAAAAATCTGAAAAAATTTCAGAATGTAGCTTTTAATTAGTACTTTCACTGATAATTATAACGAACATTGTCAAAAATATTTTGGACCCCCCTTTCATAGACTGAAAAGTGAACTCACATTATTTTTATTTGCCCCATTGAGTGGGGTGTCATTTGATAGGTCTCCTAAAATGCAATAATAAAAGTCAAATGAATTTTTGATTTTAACCCTTCAGTCTCAAAAATTTTGAAATAACTCTAACTTTTTTATAAATCGTAGTGAGAATGACTACGGAACCCTATCATGTGCGTGCCCAACATGCACTTGCCCGTTTTATTTTAAGAAACGTTTGATATAAGTATCCTCCTCTCTGCTTATGTCCTGTGATATTAAAAATTGCAGATATATGTATTCTTATTTTTTTAATTTGTTTTCTAAATTTGTTTACAATCAAAAATTATGAAATCTGACTGAATTTATTAAAAAAATATAAACAACATAAACTATTACCTACCTGACATATTAAAAGTATATGATCGTATATCAACAAATAATGACTGTTAAAACAGTGGTCTTCAACCTTTCACGCCCTTTTGAATGCTTTTATTTGATGATATTCTGGGAACCCTCTCTAACTTTTAAAAACGCTTTAGGAAGAAAAAAATCGACATTGGGTAAGATTTTTATCTAGACAGTTTATAATGGGTAGAGATGGTCAATAAATCGATTGTGATAAATACCCTATAAAAAAAATTTTGAATTTTAAAATAAATTTAAAAAAATATGTTTTTTAATAATATGCAAAGAAATTGGGCAACTTCATTGCATCTCGCATCATAAATTTAGTTGACCGCTCCTGGTTCAGATTAATTTTTTTATAATACAATACTGGGCATAATAAGTTGTTTTTTTTTGCTTATTATTTTTTGTTACCAAAACTATGCACAGGTATTTTATTTTTTACCTCTATAATAATATATATTACATTTATTATGTTTTATTATATGAATCAATGATTTTGTATTTTTTTGAGAGTTAATAAATCATAATAATAATATGCTTAGCAAAAATAAATCTTGAATTTAAATTATTTTAATGAGGCCACGCCGGGAAAAATTTTCCAGATTCTGCCAGAGTGTAATTATGGATATCCGGTCAAGTGATTTTGTTATTTAATAATTAAAAATGTAGCATAACAGGTAATTCGGGTATTATAAAATAAATTTAATCTAGTTAGGTAGGTATATCAAAATGGTCTTTGTTTTCATTATTTATTTGCATTGCATTAAAATATGTAATGTAGGTAATAGAATATGAACTTTAACGACATACCTAGTGATTTATAAACGAAAATGTTAGGTACTTGATAAAATGTAAAATCAAATTTAAATAGTATGTATTCGAAACATTGGATACGTTAACATTATTTTTGTTCTTGCAAACATGGGAACAAAAAACTGAACCGGATAAAATCTTGAAAAATGTGTCTTCCCTCCCCCCCCAAAAAAAAACTGGCTACGCCTATGTACCTTTCTTACGAAATATGTTTTATTTTACTTTTTTTAATCGGTTTATAAGAATAGGTAAACATTTCTTTTCTCTTGATATTCACTTATTTTATTTTGTTTTCTCAACATAAACAAGAATTATAACCATGTTTACAGTAGAAACCGGTTATAACGACATCGGTTAATACAACAAATCGGTTTTATCCACTCAAAATAAAAGTCCAAATGAATCCCATATAATTGCATTTTTACCAGTTTTTACGACCAAATATGAGTGGTCCCTTCGATGTCGGTTTCGACTGTAATTTTAATCCTTGAAAGGTTAGAGAAATCAAAACCCTTTTATTAATATTTATTTGTATGCCTATTTATTTATGTGTAATATACTAAATATTTCGCATACTTTTACGAATTGGGGGCGTATTCTTTAGGGGGTGCAAAAAGCTTGTGGTACACATCATATCGTTGCTTACTCAAATCATGAGTGCATGATGAAATTACTCGAATTTTATTTTATTAAGAATTTTTAAATAAAATCACTGAAAAACAGCTAACATGGAGCATTTGAAGGAGCACATTTTTCGAAATAAAAAAATAGTCAATGAAAATGGACACTACTTAAACTCTCAGGCACAGACTGTATGGTATTGATATCATAAGTGTGGGGGGGGAAGTCAGCTAAATTCAAAATACTAATAAAATGTTCAGCGCTTACAAAATTCTGAAAACTGTCTGGGGGGAGAAGTATCATATAAATACTGTAAAAAAAAACAACTACATATGTAAATGTGTAGATACGCTCGTGATAAAAATGCAAAACTCATAAACTGTCTGCTAAAGATAACATGAAAGACGATAATTTGAAAATATATAAATTCTTGTTATTCAGCTACAGAGAATCATAAAATCATTAAAAAAAGGTTCAGACAAAAATTTATTTTCACCAACCAACATACCTATAATACCCAAATAATATATTTTAGTGAAAAAACAAACCTACGAAAGATGTATAACAAAATAACGTAGAGTAAAGTCGGTATATATGGACCAGACGGGTAATATGGACACCTCCTTTTATTGCTCCATTTTACATTTTATAAACACAAAATTAATAAGTATCTAAGCTTACACCTCTAAACAACTGCATCAGTTGACATGACAGTGTTTGGAGTACCGGTTTGTCATTGAGGGCAACTTAATGAAATTTGTCATTTTTGATTATTTTTGTTAAATTCAGTTAGTTTAAATTTTTACTGCATTAAATTGTTTAAATTAATTATATTGCTGTTTAAACATGCAGATACAAGGGTTGGCTTTATGAACAGTGCTTTTAATCCACGTAATAATTATTGCCTCGGTGATAACAATTTTTTTTAAATACATGTGGTTGCGGGTATTATGGACTATGAGGTATTGTACGGCTATGAAGTGTAATAATTAACCAGAATCGTGATAAGGCAAATAGTATGAAAAGTATATTAATCATCCAGTACTTCACAACTATTCGCTTCCGCAAAAATCCTTTTTTTATTACAAATCTTCATGATGGTGCCCACTAAATGGTGTGCCTTTTACGGAGGTTCTACCCGCGTACTCTTTGCTACGCCACTGTTTTTTTACAGTGACAACATATAAGTTTTAAATAAAAACAACAAAATAAATTTTAAAAAAAATATTTTAACCACCTAATAAAGATAATCCCTTATTAAGGTATCAAGCGTGTAATATGGACCACTGTGGGCCATATTACACGCACATTTTTTTAAGAGGCTTTTTCGATTGTTTTAGATTTTTTTGAAATGATAAGTGCAGATTTTAAATAATATTATCATAGTTTTCTTATACCGAAAACATGAATGGTGTTCCATACATACCGACTTTACTCTAAATATATCAGGATCGTTTTTCAATGTGTTCGATTATATTTATTTTAGCAGTTAAAATCCACAAAATTTTCATCAAAATTTACAACAATTAATTAATTATTTCTCAGACACACGTGAACCAATGTAGCCAAGTCCTGGATAGATGTCCTTATCACTGCGGCGTTTACATCCGGCGTAGGGACTACGCAAAACATGCTGAAGAATGCCCCAGACGTCGGAACAACCGCGCGAGCACTGGCTCCTTAATCAGCTTACCGGAATCTAGCAACCCGTCAATTAATTCAACAATTCAACTTCGACACAAACCTCCAGTTAGACCGCAAGTAGATCATGTGATTAACTTCCTTGAAACGGAAATCGTTGCTTTGAGATCTGCCCTAACTGAAGAAAGGAACTACAGGTTGCAATACCAGGTAAAATTTGTTTTAAAATTTGAAAATTAATTGTTGCATTTTAAATCAATTGTTGGTTAATTTTATATTATTACAGATTGAGTTAAACCGATTGAGTAAATTAATCAAGAACAGTGATGAGCAAAATAAACGAACAGAAGCTTCCCTTGATTCACTAAAGAAAAACTATTTAGACATTGGTCAAGTAAATCAATCGATAACATACAGAAACCAAAGTGAACTAGATAAACTGCATCACAAATATCAGTTAATTGAAGAATGGAAAAAGCAATTTCAAATGAGTTTGGAAACATTGAGGAACCATCTTATCGTTGAAATAAATAAAAGACATGATTCAGAATTGATGGTAAAAAGTTTGGAACAAAACTTATTAACGACTGAAAAAATACAAGAAGAATTTAACCAATTTCAAAAATCAATGAAACAAGAAGCAGATTTCGGGAAATCGGAACTATCACGATTGAATAGTGATTTTGAGGATTTTAAGGAATACTTATCAAAAGAAAATATTATGATAAGTGGTATTTGGAATGAGCAATTAGAAGAAATAAATAAATTCAAAAAAGATATTGTTGATATTGATAATGACATTAAAGAATTATCAATTAAACACCATGCTATTATTTTCGAGGTCAGATCAAATACACAAGGTGTTAATGAAAGTTTAGAAAAAATTGATTTAAATACGAAAGAGATTGATCTGCTTTCAAAATCTTTAGCACAGTTGCGTCAAGATTTTAGTGATTTAGAAACATCAATAAAAAAGAATAGTATTCCGGAAAATATACCTATCAATTATTATGGTGTGTTTTCATTGTATGTTTTGCTATAATTAGTTATTTAAAATTTACTTTTATAGGTCATATTATTTGGAAGATTACTGACTATGCAGCAAAATTAAAAAATTCGAAAGATAACGACACTATTATTAGAAGTCCAGTATTTCACAATAAACCATATGGATATACGTTAAGAGTGAGTTTTTAGGTAGATATATTAAACAGGAGAGCTAAAAAAATGGATTTTTATTATTATTCATCAAAATAGCAAATTGAAGTAAAGTTGAAAATATTAAGAAGGCAGTTTTGATAACTGCACAGACCCGGCCTTTGCAATACCGGCACCCCGACCGATTTTTTATCTCCCCCCCCCCCCATTTTTGAGTGAAGACCTTTTTTTATATGTAATCAGGGCCGCGCCGCCCATATGTGCGAAGACACAGGCGCCAGGGCATCAGGGGCGCCGCGAGGCGCCTTTTGGGTTTAATAAAATACCAGCGCCAATCATTAAAATTAATAATTAGTCGAAAGAAATAGAAGAAAAAATTAAATCGCATCGAACTTTTTTTTAAATTAAACAATAATGTGGTGAAAAGTTGCAATAGCAAATGCAGAAAGGTCGTTTTCTAAATTAAAACTGATACAAAATTACCTGCAGTCAACTATGAGCCAGAATTTCCAATTTTTAAGAAACTAAAATGGCCTAAGCGTTTCAAGCTACCATTACGCTATGAGAGCCAAAAACAATTATTCCTTAGAAGATATTCACAAAAACTTTTATGCCAAAATGGTCTAAGCAGCAGGTAAGCCAGAATTAGTTTTAGAAACTAAAACGTTGCGTGGTTTATAGTGTTCAGCTATTGCATCTCACCAAAAGTGAACAAAAAAGTCCTATCAAATGCAATAATGCTATACGGCAAAAATTACACAAGTTAATAAAACGTCATTTATTAAAACCTATTTTTTTGTTTAGGATTTTTTTGGTTATTCTGTTTTGGCGCTGAGCGTCTCATACTATAGTTATTATTACTTTAAAAAATTAAATAATTTAATTCACGTTTTCTTTTTCTGGAAGTGAAACGTAATTTATCTTCGCACATGCTAGTTCCGTAGTCATTCTCACTACGATTTATAAAAGAGTTATTTGAAAATTAAAAAAACTATTTTTGCTACATTCTGGATAGTTTATAAATTAGAGGGGGGGACTTTATCAGTAATGACATTGAAAAGCAAATAAATAATTCCTTTCACATTTTTTGTTGCAAAAAGTCAATTGAGATTTTTGTTGCAATTTAGGAGCCCAATCTTTTTTTTCACTTACCCCACTCAATGGGGTAAGTAAACAAAAAATGCGAGTACCTACACTTTTCGGTCTATGGGAATTGAATCTTAAATAATTTTGATAGTGATCGTTATAATTTTCATTGAAAGTACTGATTAAAAGGTAAATTCGGGAATTTTTCAGATTTTTTGAAGAGCAAATACATCGTAATTGATTGGTTAAAACAATTTTTTTTAAATCTCATCGTTTTTGTTTTTGGGTCATTAATCTTTGTCCGTATATCAAATTTCATCTTATGTATAATTTATTTAAAGATAGATAGAGCAAAACTAAATGAATTCCTATAGTTTATTTCGGAACTCTAACAAAAAGGCGCTTCATAGGTTTCGCACACAGGCGCTGCCGAGGGTCAGCGCGGCCCTGTATGTAATTAAATAACTGATTTAAAATAATATTAAATCTGATTTAATACTCTATGGCTTTCCACGCGCCGCTCCTCCTGCCTTGGCGCCCCGGGCGATCGCCCCCCCCCCCCCCCCTTAAAGCCGGTACTGGATAACTGAATATGATTTCTACCCCATTTTGGATCAAGACCCTCACCTAAACCACGCTTTTTTTTATTTTATAAAACGATTAATTCTTTTTTGTTATATAAAGCTGAAATTTTCAGCTTGAAACACATCTAAATGGTATCGGAAAATGGAAAGGAAGACACATGATTGTAACTTTACAAGTCCTAAAAGGAGACTGGGACGCTATTTTAGACTGGCCATGCTATTTGCCGGCTACAATTGCATTAAAAGACCAAGCGTCTAAAAATGAAGTTTGTATTTCAAACATTTACAAATATAAATGTTTTTATAATTGTTTTTTTATTCTCCAGGCCAAAGATTTGATAAAAACTCTTACAGCAAAGAAGAAGATCAAAGATTTGCAAAAAGAAGAACTTGAGGAAAATTCTGGTCAACATATTTTCATTCCTCATTCTACATTGGAAAAATGTAAATTTGTTAAAGATGATACAATGTTCATAGAAGTCATAGTAAGTGATGGCAGTAGTAGAAAATCATGTTTGATTTAAAAACGACTGTAGGGGGAGGGGGTCCATCATTTTAAAAATTTAAACCTTTTTTTAATTTTTAACAAAAATGTGGAAGGAGGTGTTTTTAATATATGTAGGTATTCAAGATAATTTCTTGACTGAATTTTAAATAAAAAATAATAGTGAAAAATCCCCTCCACCCTGCTCTGAAAAATATTTCAATAGCAGCCGTGAATACGTAAATAAAAGGCTTATTTAAATTATACAGGGTTACACATTAGGAGTGGATATCGACTTTATTTTCGAAACTATAAAAGTTAGAACAATATTTCAAATCGTAAGTACCCTTCAATTAGCATTTGGAAGAATAATAAAAAATCATGCCACCCCCATCCACACTCGCATCGCCCACAGGCCTCCCAACTTTGAAATTTCAAATGGAACCTCCCATATTTTATTTTAGAATTTGAAAGATCAATTTTATTAATGAACATTTTACTTCAAACAATTTTTTCTATGATGGACCATATCGACTTTATTTTCGAAACTATAAAAGTTAGAACAATATTTCAAATCGTAACTACCCTTCAATTAGCAATTGAAAGAATAATAAAAAAAACATACAACTCCCATCCATACTCACATCGCCCATACGCCCCTCAACTTTGTAATTTCAAATAGAACCCCCCATATTTTATTTCAGAATTTGAAAGATCGATTTAATTAATGAACATTTTACTCCAAGCAATTTTTTCTATGATGAACCGTTTAAGAAATATTGGGCAATATGTGTATTTTTTAAGGGTATAGTATTTTGGTCACATTAGGGTGGATATCGACATTATTTTCGAAACTATAAGAGTTAGAACAATATTTCAAATCGTAACTACCCTTCAATTAGCATTTGGAAGAATAATTAAAAATCATGCAACCCCCATCCATACTCGCATCGCCCACACGCCTCTCAAATTTGCAATTTCAAATGGAACCCCCCATATTTTTTTCAGATTTTGAAAAATTAATTTTATTAATGAACATTTTACTAAAAACAATTTTTTATATCATGGACCATTTAAGAAATATTGGGCAATATTTCTATTTTTTTAGGGTATAGTATTTTTGTCACATTAGGGTGGACATTATAACAGTACTTATTTTTATTTGTGTGGACGATGTGAATATGGGTGGGGGTAGTAAAAATTCGAAATATTACTCTAACTATTAAAGTTCCGAAATTAAAATCGATATCCACTCCTAATGTGACAAAAATACTATGCCCTAAAAAATACACATTTTGCCCAATATTTCTTAAATGGTCCATGATATAAAAAATTTCTTGAAGTAAAAAGTTCATTAATAAAATTGATCTTTCAAATTCTAAAATAAAATATGGGGGGTTCCATTTGAACTTTCAAAGTTGGGAGGCTTGTGGGCGATGCGAGTGTGGATGGGGGTGGCATGATTTTTTATTATTCTTCCAAATGCTAATTGAAGGGTAGTTACGATTTGAAATATTGTTCTAACTCTAATAGTTTCGAAAATAATGTCGATATCCACCCTAATGTGACCAAAATACTATACAATAAAAAAATAGAAATATTACCCAATATTTCCGAAATGGTCCATCATAGAAAAAATTGTTTGAAGTAAAATGTTCATTAATAAAATTGATCTTTCAAATTCTGAAATAAAATATGGGGGGTTCCATTTGAAATTTCAAAGTTGGGAGGGCTGTGGGCGATGCGAGTGTAGATGGGGGTGGCATGATTTTTTATTATTCTTCCAAATGCTAATTGAAGGGTAGTTACGATTTGAAATATTGTTCTAACTTTTATAGTTTCGAAAATAAAGTCGATATCCACTCCTAATGTGTAACCCTGTATATATAATGCATTTATATATGCTTACTAGTCATTCAAATTAGTATTTATCACTAATAAGTCATAGATAGATAGATAAATTTCTTTATTATTGCCTTTGTACAGGCGTCGCCTAGAGTAAAAATAGGGGAAAATTCACCTGCCTCTGAGGATTATATAATTAAGTAGTTAACACGAAGGTTTAGCTATAGGTATATTCAATATTCTACTGAATGATAAAGATTATTTATAGTTTGAAATATTTAATATTCTACCTCTATTTAAAGTTACATGACTGCGCCCATGTTTGGGTACATTTTATTTTTATTTGTATTTATATAATTTTGAAATAATTATCTGTTTTATTTTAATTTATTCATTTTACAGCTGCACCCCCCACTAGACTAGAATAAAAATTATCCTTACCTATAGGTACCGGGTGAGTTTTTTAACTTGAGACTGCTTAATATCTGGAAAACTATGGATTTTTACGGAAAATGTTTGGTACAAATGTTTCAGGATTTGGAGGGGCAAAACCAATGAAGATAACAATTTTGATCTTGAGTGGATGTTTCGGGGTCATTTTGGGGTCAACTAAATTTTTTCAAATGGAAACCTATTTATTTTTTTGCTGATTTTCGTACTTAGCAGAAATAAGAGAACAACTTTTGTATAAAAAGTTAAAAAAAAAAAACTTAAATTTTAAGGTCATTTATTTTTCCTTTTTTACATTTTTTTTGCGTTCGAAAATTTTTAAATAATTATACAATATGTTTAAAGAAAATACAGATTTAAAAAAATAATTTTGTATAATTTGTGTTTTTCAACGAAAAAAATTATTTTTTTTTTATAAAAAATGATAAAAAAAAATTCAAATTAATTTTCTAATCTGCATTTTTTCTTAAACATCTTGTATAATTATTTCAAAATTTTCGAAGACAAACAAAATTTTTTTTAATGTAAAAAAGGAAAAATAAATGACCTTAAAATTAAAGTTTTTTTAAAAACTTTTTAGACAAAAGTTGTTCTCTTATTTCCAGATATTAAGCAGTCTCAAGTTAAAAAACTCACCCGGTATACCAATTCCGAAGCAAATATGTTTGGTGCCCTTTGTAAAAATTGTATTTAAATTAACTATAACTTTTTGCCACTTTTGGGAAATAATTTAATAAATGTACATACGTTTATATATTATTTAATTTATTATAAATAAATAGTACGTTAACAGAACTTTTTACAATCTTAAATAAAGAAAAATTTTAAAAACAAATACTTTAAAATATAGTTGATTTTTTAAATCCCTTTCCCCCACCTATAAAATTTAATAATATTTTTGAATAATTAACAAATATAATATACAAGTATATTTACTAACAGGCAGGGGGCCCTCATTTTTAGGATCTCTAAATTTAAATATATATGTACTAGACAATATTTATAACAATATTTAAAACAAACAGGTACATTGGAAATTCATTTAGTTATAAGTTATAACCATTAAATAAAAGAATACATATTATTATAACTATTTTACCACAAACATATTTTTATATTAATTGTTGCCAATAATTTTAACTATAAAAAAATTACGATAATTACTGTTATAAAAATATCTCTATTTTTAATTTATTGAAGAAACAAAAGAAAACATCAAGACTCGACTTTTTAAAATCTATATAAAATCCTTATAATTAATAATACCCACAATTTTCAAAATTTAGTTACTTTCTTCAAAATGTGCAAATTGTTCTTCACCTAACACCATCAATTAAACTAATTTTAATAAATCTCTTGAATATTGAAATTCACATAAATCTCCAAATTTTTCACATGCGACGTACATAAGAGCAAAATTTTACAGTTAAATATGGAAACAAACATGCAACAATGTTAAACGTACTTTAACATTAGAACAACAACATAACTACCATACATACATGCACATGGGCGTACCGAGGGGGGGGCAGGGGGGGGGGGCAGCTGCCCCCCCACGGACCTGTCTTACTATACATTTAGCTGGTTAATTATTTGCATATGCCTAAGTTCTATTGTATTTATGAAATTAAAGAAGTAAAATTTATAGGTATTTTACTTCTTTTCATTCTGAAAACTCACTTTTGAGTCACGTTATGAGTTAATTTTTAAAAAAGTCGCGCTACGCGCGATAGTGAATTAGGTAGTTATTATATTATTATTATATGATGTGCATTTGATTTTTAATTTAAAATTTTGATCCAGAAAAAACACCATTTTTAAAATTACAATCTCTTGTTAAAACTGTTGTCATTTTCCTTTTTATATAAGGCAAAAAAATGTTAATTTTATTTTTTTATTTCATATTTATGTATTTATTAAGTTATAAAGCAATCAAATAAAATCGATTTTTTACCTAAAATAGAAAAAATAGAATGAATAAAACCCACTAAAATCGACAACTAATACATACATATATGTATAGTAGGGTGGGCCAAATTGAATTAACAAAATTTAACCGACCTCGACTACCCCCCTATGTGAAAGTACTCTCAATTCTAAGAAAAAACTCCCATAGAACTATACCTCTACATTCAACTTTAGTTTTTTTTGACTGAAAATTTTAAATTTGAGTCCCTTGAATTCAAATAGGTTAAACTTGCAAATATCTCAAAAAATATCAACTTTTCGAGGACAATAGTTATGAAGAAAATTGTAGCTTATAAAATTCTACACAAAAAAGAAAACTAAATTTTAAGTTTTAAGTAAACTTAATTTTTTAAGTGCCCAGTCAAAAGTGTCGTGAAAAGTACCAAAATCCCAACTTTTAGTGGCAATCAATTTTCTGGTTGATTATTATTGATTTTTAGGCGTAAAATTCGAAAAAATAGCCCAGACTGGCGAAAAGTGGTGCAACACCCTTAAAAAAGTGGTTGAAGGTTGAAAACCCCGTTTCCAAACTTTTTACTTGAAAAGTATTGATTATACGAAAAAAGTATAGTTACCTTTTTGTGTAGAATTTTATAAGCTACAATTTTCTTCATAACTGTTGTCCTCGAAAAGTTGATATTTTTTGAGATATTTGCAAAAAAATAGAATTTGCCTCCCTTTACCCCCTAAAAAACAAAAACCCTTGACCCAAACAATAGGTACTTTTTAGGGTATGCTTAGAAAATCAAAATAAAAGTCTCCACCAAAATTCAGCTTGATGGGAATTTTTTCCTAGTTTAACCTATTTGAATTCAAGGGACTCAAATTTAAAATTTTCAATCAAAAATGCGCCGAACTAAAGTTGAATGTAGAGGTATAGTTCCATTGGCGTTTTTTCTTAGAATTGCGAGTACTTTCATGTCGGGGGGTAGCCGAGGTAGGTTAAAAAATTGGCCCATCCTAATGTATAGGTAGAGTACATTTTTGTAGATATTTTGTCTTCTATATGATAAAAATAAATTTACGATTGAAAAAAAGTTTGTAGCCAAAATTCAAAGTTGCAACAGCGTAGCACAGAAAAGATAGAATATTTAAGAAAAAAAGGAAAAATTACCCAATGTTTATTTACAATAATGCCCATTTATAAGGACATTACACAACATTTTTTTGCACTTCAATACCTAAAAAGGTTAATAACCCATCTGTTCTAACCCCTCTTATCACGGATTTCTAGGCGAAACACACTGACTAAATCGGTTTATACAAAAAAAAAAATCTGCCCCCCCCCCCTGGACAAAATGCTGGGTACGCCCATGTACATGCAGTTGTTTTGTTTGTACATTTTCAACCACGTACCTACTTCGAAGAAAAATAACGTAACCATCTTAATATTTATATTCATTTTATATATTATCATCATTCAGCGCCGTAACTACCACCGAGCATAGGGAGCCCCCATATCAGTGTAAAAAAGGTTGCAATTAATAAGATGTATAGTTATAAATAGTTAGATATCAACAAAAAAAAAAGGTCTTAATTAATATTTTACAAGGGCCTCCAAGCTTCTAGTTACGGCACTGTCATCATTAGACGTAAGGTTCATAAATAAAGCTTTTAATTAACGAGAAGTTTTGAAAATTACTTATTTTCTCAGTTGCGATTTCTGAAGACTGCTTATTTTGCACTTACATTGTCATTGTTTCGGAGGTGCGATGTAATAATTATAACTGGAAAACTGTTAAACACGTCGATAAGTTTATATTTATATACTAAAATATATTACATAATATCTATCTCTAAATAGGTACACAAGTTATATATCACTAACTGAGCTGCTAGTAAAATACTTGAAAAAGTATTCCAAGTATAGATAAAAATACTTGAAGTACTTTATATTTAAAAACAGCTTAAAATACTTTTCCATAATACTTCAAATACTTGAATTTTTATATTTGATTTTAACTATACTACAGTAAAGCACTTTAAGTAGGTACTAATTAAAATTACTAAATACTTCAAGTACTTTTACTGAGTATTTGTAGCAGCTCTGATCACTAATAATAATACTTACTGTGTTATGTAACATTATACCGGGCGTTCAAAATAAAACGTAACAAACTTTTAAAAAAGTAGGTACAGGTACAACAGAAAGCATATTGTTTCAAATCACAGAAAAAAAAGCATTAAAAATACTGTTAAGGTCACCCACAAATAAAAAACATTTAGTGTGTCAGTGTGTGTACTTATGTACACGCGTTAGAAGTTATACTTCTTTGGCATGATTGAAAAATGACTATGAATCTCAATTTTAACTTGATTAAATGAATAAAATAATGTAATGCATATAAATTTATAAAGAACACTAATATTTTATTTAATAATTCGTAACATTATTTCACTATACTATTTAATCAAATTAAAATTTAATTGTATATTATTTCAAAGTCCATGTTTATAAATCATGAAATTTGAATATTATGATGTAATAATCAACCAATCAGATCAGAGGACAGATACTGTTTGACCAATCAAATATTAATGTAAATATCGCTTTTAGTTGGTTCAAGATGGCAGCACCAGTATTAAATCGAGTTTTAAAAAGTTATTTTTTATATAGGCAATACTCTTTACAGTTGTGTTATTTAAGTAAAAGACACAATTTCTACATACCATGCCTACGTAGTTCACCGCGTAACGCTTCATTACATAGCTTTTCATTTCCGTTACATTAATAAATTTTTACCCTCAACGTGCTTAAAGAAGTATAACTTCAAAAATATCATATTACCGTCTCAAAACTGAGTAATATTTGCCTGGAAAGTTTTTCCTATTTTCTGAAATAAAAATTCATAACATTTTATTTTGAACACCCGGAATAATTCGAAATGTTGATTTAAAAATTCATGTACGTTTATATTTTCTCAAAAAGCAGACCATAAACTCTGTTTACATACATAATATTGATTGGACTTAACTTTTTGTTTAAAAAAATTAAAACTTTAGCTAAATTGGATTTAATTTACATTTTAAAATTTTTTAATCAACATTAACGATGTAGGATTTCTCATAAGTACCATTTAAAATAAAAGTACTATATCAAGAGTAATCCCAAATTTTTATTTTAGGTATTAAAAAAATTGCACAAAAATAAATCATAAAATTAATGTAACTTATTTTTATTTGTTCATATACATTCAATATTTATAACATTTAAATATGACTTTAAGTACTTACATCATTTCCTACAAAAAACTGTCTATTTGTTCTTTTTTTAATTAACTTTATGTTGTAGATAAACATGTGCCTATATTAAGAAAAATATAGTTAAAAATAATTTTTTAAACAGTTTTACGGCAAATAGGCATTCTAGGAAAATTAACAATTATCGTTATTATTATAAATGGACAAAAGCTACCACAACGTAAATACTGACTTAACAAATTACACTCACCACTATGAACAACGACGGCATCAGTAATTCAACCGTTCATTCAAAATAGGTTAATTTGCTCCCCCCTTGAAATCATGCAATTTTCATCAATACATTTTTTCTAAATAAATGTCTGCCTCCATTACATCCAACGCTATCAAAATGACAATAATTGTTAATCTTGTTTGACTGTCTATAGCCCTCTGATAATAAATAAAATATATAAATAATAATTTAAAATACTTCATGATTTCAAAACAAAATAATTTCATTTTAAACTTAAAAAAATAGTACATAAAAATAATATTGCCATGAGAAATCCTACATTAACAAGAATAAAAGACGAATTATTCTATATTTAAATTAACAGCCCATATTTTTTTAAATTAATAATAATACCTATAGATATTAAATTATTTTAATTTCTTTATCATCACTGGAATAATCCAAGTAAGGATCTATATTTTTACTGTCATGCATTTCTTGTTCCTCATTTTTTATGTTTGATTCTTCGACAACTTCATTTGGTTCTAGAACTGAAGATGGGTCCATTTCTAGTCCAACAGTCGTCAAGTTACTCCACCAATTTGAAAAGACGCCTTTAGCTTGCGATAAAACACCTCCTGATAGAAAATATTTATAAAATATAAAGAGACATTTTTTTACCAAAGTAAAATCAATTTTATTATACATACCGACAGCTCTGCTAGTTGTTGTAACAGCTTTCCCAGTCGACATCATTGCTTGATTCAATTTTCGACCACTTTCAGTATTTTGCATTGTACTAAAATTAAAAATTCGTTTTTATAAATCAAACTACCAGATCTATTGTATTAGCATACAAAAAAATAAAAACTTACTGAGCAAATCTTAGCTTCATATCAGCGACAGAAAGCTGCCCGGCAAACGGATGACTAGATTGCACCTCTTGTACCTCGTTGTGTTCAGATCTGAGCCATATTTTATAGTTGTTTGTCTTTTTCCACGCATTTATAAAACTAGAGTTGAAAGGGTCAAGTTCACGACTACCATCTAAAATATTAATAAATTAAATTGACTAACTAAAAAAGAAAACACAATAAAAACAACTATGATTTCGAATAATAAAAAACACGACTTACTTTCAAGTAACGATGTTCGTAAAAGACATAACATATATATTTTAAATTGAGTTCTAACCCACTCGTCTCCACCTTCCCAATCAACACCATTCAAGAAGGTATCATATTTTTCTTCAGAAACATGTTTGACAAGGTAATCAGCAAACCTTAAGTCTTCCGTCGTTAAATGTAACTGTCTTTTTAAATCGTTATCTTGTGCCTCGATGTTACCTAGAATTTATGTCAACAATATTTAATTACAAATCAACTAACACTGTTAAAACGTTATTTATAATTTTAAAATTTGTCATAAAATAAATAAAAAATATTTATTTTTAAAATTTGTAAAAATATTTATTTTAAAAATTCAGTTAATTTGGATATAACCTAAAATTTTGTTTTATTTATCTTTATTTTACACATACCTGATTCTATTTCCACTACTACATCAGCGAGCTGTCGTTTTTGTTTAAATAAAATATTCGTAGCTCCTATAACATATCCTTTAACTCGCGTATTACTTAAGAGATCCATATATGGCAAAGAAAAGTACGGCATGCACAGGTTTCCATTTGTAAAAACTGACAACGGCAGACCACAGGCTTCTGCGTTTATTTGCGCTATCTTCGATAACGTTGTATCAATGATAGGATCTTTATTGATGCTTTGAAACAGCATAGATTTATCTTCATATGCATTTTCTACAGAATTTATATCGTCAGATATTTTAATTTGGTTTATACTCTCTGTACTAATATCGAGTTTGTTATTTAAATCTTCATTTATTTGATTGTTTTCTTTATTTAATAAATTAGTATCATTCTCATCAATTGTGTTTTCTTTATTGTATTCTTCTTTTGTTGCTATACATTGGTCTATGTTTTTTTCTGTCGGATCGTTGTTGACTATTGATAAATTTTCTTCACTAATTGGAGTTTGTGGTAAAGATTTCGCAGATCTAAAAAATTATAATTTTAATAAAAATATCTAGAATGACCAGCATTATATTTACTTACTCAATACAAGCAGATTCTTTGAGTCCTTGTTCTATCATTCCTGGATGCAAAGACAACAGCGTTAGTATTGTAGAACTCAAAGCACGCACAGGTGAGTGGTAAAATAATACCCGTTTTTCTAAAAGTATCAACTTAAAAAGTAAAACGGCTTTGTGCCGCCAATTGAGGATAAAATCTTTAGCTGATAAATCTACAACAAATAAATTATCTGAAATATTAAACATATTAATAATAATAATGTAAGACTTACCATGAAACATATGTGTTGATATTTGAGTTTGAGTCAGGCAAGAATTTAAATGATGGTATGTGTCCTTTATTATACTAACATTACTAAAATCTCCATTATCAAAATAAGCCTGTGTTATCAGTTCCATTTTGACTTGAATATATCCATAAAGAGGAACCCTACTCAATACACAAACAGCTTTCTGTACTGTGTTTCTTGTTATATCTTCAGTAAGATTTTTAATTTTCTACAAATACAAACCATAGTTATTTCATTAAATTATAAATGTACTACACTGCTGTGCTAAGCACAAAAGCGGTATCTCAGTAAAAGAGAGTTTCGAGAAAATCAAAGTTTTGTTAAAATAGTTTTATTTTTACTTTACAGATTGTTTTTTTGATTTATTAAATGGAATTTATTCATTATATTGAGAATTTTGGCGATATCAAAATATACAGTTATTCACCTACGTATTATTGATATACCTCTAATTCTCTTAGTGATTTAAGGTAAACCAGAGATAGGGAAAACTTTTTAAGGGTTTTTTCATATGTTTTAAATAAGATACCGCTATTCGGCTTAGTTCATTGGATTCGTATTTTTTTAAGCTATTCGATTCCATAAAAATCAACTTTACGATTTTTTTTGAGATACCGCTTTTGTGCTTAGCACGGCAGTATATTAATATACACACCTCTACAGGTATTTGTTTAAAACACGATATACCATAGATAGTTTCGTTTGAATTTGTTAGACTTGGCAAATGAAAGTATGCAGTATCTTCATTATAATTATGAGATCCATCAGGTAATGCTAGCGTCGGTAAGTATTTCCATAATAATGGACACTCGTTATCAGCATTGGATATTTCAGGATAAGAATATTCTATCTATAAAATAAATATACAATATTGTTATGAAAGACCCCCATGACTACAAATATTGAGAAGGCTCTTATTATTCCTTATTTTTAAGTGTAAATTTATACATATATATTTCTCTTTACAATAATTGTTGATATAATAGAAAAATGAGTAAACAATATCATATTATCATACGTTTGTTTTTTTTTTACCTGACACCCTCTTTTATGATGAAAGCCAGCTACTAAGATGTGAAGAACAGGATCAGTTGTGCAATTCATTGTATAATTATTACTTATAATGACACATATAAATACTTATAATTAAATAGTTAGTTGTATATACGAATATGTTCTATTTAATACATTTCACAGAATACAAGGTACGTTTGACAGATCGCTCAAAATGACTTTTCTTTACATAGATCATATATATATTTTATTGATTTTTATTTTTTCAATCTACACTCATCGCTTGATAAACCGACCTTTGATTAACCGGCAGCTTGGATGACCGGCGGACCAAACGCGCGATATGCCGACTTTCTCCAATCCCCTCCATAATACTACCGTGATTGCTATCTCCGCGCGTAATTTAAATTCGCCAATCAACGTTGAGGTTGGCACGGTGGTGGGGGCCCCTCTCGACGTCGGTTTATCAAGCGGTTCAATTACCAACTTCGTCGGTTTATCAAGCGGTGAGTGTACTCCATCCACTTATTATCTATGTAATGAATAAAGTTTTTTTAAAGCACTCACTAGATGTCATTACTTTTAAATTTAATTTAGGGACACTTTAATTAATTTATTAGTGTCCCTAACGTCCCTAATTTAATTCTAATTTAATTTATGGTGCAATTTAGGGATCCTTGTGATTCAGAATACTCGGGACTCAGGATGATTAGGGCTAAGTTTAATTTACATTACCTATAAGAAATAAAACAGAATATTATAATTATAAAGCAATTTATTTTATTTAATTAAATACTCGTGTAAAAGCGAAATCAGTAGTACAATAGTTATTAAAAAGTATTATAAATATTCCACAAAACCACAATAAAGTTGAACATTTAAACTTGCCATACGTCTGGAATTTCAATAGTTACCTGGAGTTTTAATAACATTTTTAAAATGTTATCTGATAAATAGTTACAATGGTTATAATTGTTATAATACTAACCCTAAATCAATCTTACAAGTAAAAATGTAATTTTGCAATATTGACGTACATAACAAAATCGAAAAAAATGTTAAGTCCAGAGAATTATGACAAGTCTAAAATTAATACATTTATTTATATGCAACAATTACTTATTCGTTAATGCCTTAATTCTGGAATCTAGAGTTTCAATGTTTTTATGTATTGTGCTAAGATTAAGAGCAAAACTTTCTTGGACCCCTTGCAGCAATACTTTGTTGTTTTCTACACCATTTGAAATCTGAGATTGCAAAGACTCTATTTGTGACAGTGTTGAACTAAAGTACGAAGCTAAAAAAAAACAGTATTAATAAAGGAAAACTTTGAAGAAATTAATTAAATTTTTACCATTTTGCCATAATACTTCTAACGCCACAAGTCTCTCAATAGTTTGCGGAAGAAGTTCTGATAAGTATTCGTTTTTCTTCATCATGTTGTACAACTCATTTATCTGCAACAGGTAAAAATGAAATACGAATCTAAAACAAAGGAAAACATTACCTTTTGATCTTTCTCTGGATCTGATTCTCTAGTTGCTCTCGTTTGTGCTACATGATTCATTTTCTGTGCTAAAGCTGTCAAACGGCCTTCAATATGATCTAGTTGAGATGATTGGAGCAAACTTGTCTTTGATGATAAATACTGAGCTGATTCTAGTAGACTCGTTTGGTTTGTTGCAGATGATAGGCGTGACAATTTATCAGAGGTTGATCCCAACACGGTTTCTAATAAATGCACCCTCTGTTCCAGTTCAGATAAACGTGATATCTGTGTAAGTTTTATTTGTTCGGGACGATATTTTAACTGATATGAAATAAAATCATCGGAAGGTTTTAGATCAGATGCTGATGAACTAGTATCTTTAATATCATGATTAAATTGTTCTAGCTGAGATATGAGTTTTCTGTAAAAAAAAGGAAGTTAGTCTATAAATTCTTAACATTTAATTTTTTAAACATACCGCACTTGGTGACTATGTGGGTCCTTTAAAATACTGACAATTTCAGTTTGTAAATTCTCTTCCAAACGCAAATTAAGCAGCTCATTGAGTGTCTCTTTCAGATTCTGTGCTAGAGGCACACAATCTGTAGTTGTATCACCTTGAATGTTCTTCTTTAGATTCTCTACCTCCTCACACAACTCTTGCATTTCACATTTTAAACGATTGTACTTTTGTAATGGGGTTTCATCTTTAGTTGCATTTATCAATTCCCAATCTCCTGACCTGTCATTGTAATAAATATTTAACAATGTTTGAAAATAAATAAATTCTTTAAATACCTTGCATCATAACCAGTTTTGTTTTTACGTAAACCATCAGAAAAGTTTACGTTTTGGCCACTAACATATTTATCTTTGAATTTATTGAATGCCTCTGAGGCACTTATTTCTATTCGTTCAATATTATCATTTTCTTCTTCGTAAAAGTCAGTCATTTGATCTGCCTCGGGAAGATCAGTGGTTTCGTAAACATCAGGTTGGTCATAAACCTATAATATTCAATCACAAAAATTGAACAAATTATGCAAAATATTGTATGTATTAAAAGTAGTATTAACTTACAATTCCTGGAAGATCTGCATATTTTTGATCAGCCATTTTTCTTCTTATAGATTAGAAAATTGCACTCTCGCGAAAATAATAATTCTACAAACTTCTTAATAAATAATAGTTTAGTTTTTATAAATAACGAAAATATAAATATCGCTCTGTGCCTTTTATTATTCAATTGACATAAGAAACGTCACACTAAAGTTTAATCATTTTTAGATCACCTACCGATATTTAAATGAACTAATATAGGTGCGTTTTATTGATTACTATTACACTTTCTACACTGAAAATCTAAAAACAACCTTAAGAAAAAATTATATTATTTATATTGCATTTTTTACTTATTTAATTACCTTTGAAATGAAATTATATTCCTAAATATCAAACATATAACTATAAAATAAGCTACATGTCATGTTTTTATACATAATTATAATAGAATAATAAATTTTCACATACGTATTTTCATTGATTTCTCCGGGTTCTCTAATATCTATTGTTTTATATATATCCTATGTATAAGCTTTCGCATATATTTTAATTTTATTTATATATTCAATACAAAATTATTATAAAATTTCATTTTTAATTAATAGAGCTAAATAAAAAATTACAAGTGTACATTATATATTAACCATACTAACAAACAAAGCTTCCGACATGTTCATTTCACAAACCCGGAATAACTACTGAAACGTGGGATAGGATAAATACCAAAAAATTAATCATATTTTCAATGAACGTATGTAAATGAAATAATTATATTAATGTATGACTGATTTTTACATTATTTAAAAATAATGGCAAGGACGTCTGCAATGTATAGTTTACAACCAATATTAAATGATTGTGATAAAATAACAATTTCAAAATGCATGTACCCACTTAAAAATATTCACGACGTTGAACAAAATAAAGAAAACGAAGAAACAAGTCCTGTGAATAATTTTCAACAAGTTGACAAAATAATAAAGGTTCGATTTCATTCACAGCATGTTCCTACAAAACAATAATTCATTTTGTAGTAGCTAGTTACTACAATTAAGTTTATTATTAACTTTTTTTTTATTCCTTTGTACGTACAGTGATTTTGATATCTATAAATAAAATATCCTGAAAGCATTTAAATTTAGAGTATAAGTTATGGGAAATTGGTTAATAAAATATATCTAAGATAAAGTAAAAAATGTATTTTTGTGATTTATTTATTTCTATAATTTTTATATTTCTTTCAGCAGTCGTTTAGTGAAAATCCTGAAATGAACTGTCTGATTGAGCGTCAAGAAGTACTATTAAAACAATTGGAAGACTTTAAAAACCAATTACAAAATCTTCGAACTGAATTAAAGATATGCAATAAGCCAGGTCCAGCTGTTAAAACATCAGCAAAAATTGCAATAGATGTAAGATAATTATTTTAGCAATATCATTTATGAACTCATTAGTTACTTTAATCTATTTTAGGAAAGTAATCTTAAACCAATAGTAATTAAAACCTGCCCATCACATTTCCCATACTATCTACTATACCTACAAAAAATATGGGCCAACGATCTACATTTATCAGTAAAATGTTACACTCATTCGACAACTTCTATGAACGATGAAATTAAAAAACTTGCTGCTGGACTGCAATCACTAGAACGGAAAAACAATTCTATTCCTCAACTTAATATTACATTGATATGGAAAACTGATGTACAATCTGAACTTATATTAACACCTTTCAACTACCCAATTGTCGGAGATGTAAATATTCTTCGATACTTAATGAGAATTGGCCCTAAGAATTTCAATTACGAACTTTACGAGAACCCGTTAGACGTAGATGTTGTTTTGAATATGGCATTCTGTTTGAGCGCAGCAATACAGAAAACAGACAGACAATATTACCTTCAACAGTTGAATGCAAATATGAGAAAGACTCAATGGCTAGCGAATAGAAATAATATAAGTGTAGCTGACGTAGCTGTATATTCGGTTATTAAGCAGCTTGCTATTGAGAAGGATATAGCAGCCAATATGAAGAAATGGTTACAGCGTACTGAAGCGGTTCTAGAGAAAAGTTAAAATATTTGGACAATAATTATTTATTCACAGTTTTTCTGTTTTATTATAATTATATATGATCGTTTATGAATAAAGAAAATCTTGCATTTCATTTTAAATTGTGTTTTTTTTAAATAAATTTAATAATAACGAATATTGGTATGTTGTAATTAATTATTACAATAATATATACTTATATTGAATTTTTCTGCTACAAAAATGCAATGTATGATAACAGCTCAGCAAAATTTATGAGTTGTATTGAAATTTTACAATTTTTTTATCTCAAGTATGTTTATAAATAAGATACAACATAATTAAATAATATTTAAATAAAAAAATGTAAATCTTGGTAAAGTAATTGTTTTATACATTAGAACACAAGTGAATAAAAATATTACTCAGAATTATGTGTTTAAAATAATCATTTTGTTTTATTTACAAGAAATACATAATTAAATATTACATAAATAAATAAAAATATTTGTATTTAGCGCTTTGTTGTGTTATGTGCTGCTCCCTTACGGTAATATTTTGATTTAAATTCTTACAGCTCTATTCATTGGTCCTTGTAGAAGTGTATTAATTGGGACGTTTTTCAGAAGAATAATTATTATAAATGTGAAATAGTTAATTGTAATAACCTTTTAAAATATAATTTGGAAGAACGATTTATCCATCGGATATTTATTTTCTGTTAAAACATTTAAAATAATTATGTTTACGATAAAAAATGTATAGTTGTCATGGCGTCGATTTGCTGAACCAATGAAAATGCGTGTACCAAATCGATTTACTATTCCGAATTTCACTCTATAATCGCGTCAGTAAAGAGATTTTGTGCGTCTTTAGACTTTAATGAGTGATTTGTTTATAATTAAAAGAATTGAGTTGACAAACAGTGTTACAAACTGTCATATTCAATTTTTGTGTGTAAATATAATGTAAGATAATCGTGCTTGTTTTATCACGTGACTAAAACTAAACGATGGCGCAAAGAAGGGGCAAATATAATAAGATTTTTAATGTATTTGTGTCATTTATATATTTTGTTTACAATACCTTGTATTCATAGATTACCACGTGCATTAAAATATAGATGATAGACCATTATTAAAATGTCAGCTCGAGGTGTAAAAAAACGAGGGAGACCTCCAAAAGTAGCTATAGGGGATCGACCAAAGAAATTCCAGTATCATCTTATGAAAAAACCTAAATATTTATTAAATCAAGGCAAAGGTACAGACTCTCAGTTAAGTACACCGACAGCTTCTAGAGCTTCTTCTCCACAAGGTAGCGAAGGCAGTCGACGAAGCAGTACTAGAATCAGGGGAGGGCATAGGGCCGGACGAAGAGGCGCTATTTCTGGTTCACAATACCAGAGGCGAGGATACAATCCAAACGCAGCAGAAACTCATGATTCAGAATATCATTATGGTTCTGATTTTGGAGATGAGTCAAGCGACAAAAGCGAAGCAGAAGATGAACTTCATCTGAGTAGAAGCGATTCAGAAGACAGCATCGCTGTGGACGACCCATCGAGTGACAGTGACTTCTCGTTGAGTAGTTACAGTACATTGAGTGGTACTCCACGACGGCCAGGGGTTAGTTATGTTGGCCGTGCTCCTAGCCCAGAGCCACTGTGGCTGCAAAACATTGAATTACCTCCTCTTGTGCTCCCTCAGAGTTCTGAGGACTTGCTTGTCCCAAAGGAGAATGTCATGCAGACATTGAGTGTATATGAAGTGCTCAGACATTTTAGGTATCTGGTGAGACTATCGCCGTTTCGATTAGAGGACTTCTGTGCAGCAATTATATGTGAAGATCAGAGCAATCTGTTGGCTGAGATACATATAATGTTATTAAAAGCAGTATTTCGTGAAGAAGATTCACAGCAGACTCATTTTGGTCCGTTAGATCAAAAAGACAGTATAAATATTTCTGTTTATTTAATCGATTATATCACGTGGCCTGAGATTCTACGGATGTATGTCGAGAGTGATAAAGGTTTCGATGCTGAAGTATTAAATATACTTAGCAATTCCGAATATCCTTTCTGTCCTGTCGAGGACCGACTAAAAGTATTGCAATACTTGACTGACCAGTTTCTTATCACAAATCCTGTCAGAGAAGATCTACTCACCGAAGGTAATTATAGAAATTAAACTGATTTTTGTTTAAATTTTATATCAATGTAATTTAATTTATTTATTTTAATAAAAATATTAAAAAAAATTATTTCATACATAAGTTCAAAGATTTAGGAATAGTTTTTATCACAATATAATGTGTACATATATATTATTGAACATCATAATTAATGTAAAAAAAGAGATAATTTATTTTCTGTAGATATTTATTATAAACATAAATATATATTTTTCTAGACAGGTACTTATTTTGTTTTGTTTGCAGCGCATATGCATGATGATCACTGTCGAGTATGCCACAAGCTGGGCAACCTGCTGTGCTGCGAGACATGCCCTGCTGTGTTTCACTTGGAGTGCGTGGATCCTCCGCTCGCGGACGTTCCCACAGAGGAATGGCAGTGCAGTATCTGCAAGTCCCACCGGGTGTCGGGTGTGTTTGATTGCGTCCTCAGCTCAGAGAAAGAGGGTCAGCTGTGCCGTCAGGAGCATCTTGGCTTTGATAGACACGGTCGCAAATATTGGTTCCTTACAAGAAGACTTTTTGTGTATGTTTATTTATGTGTATGTTATATTAGCCTCCCCCTCCCTCACACACAGTAGTGTAAGCAGCGAGCTGCCAGTTAGTTGTACTTATTTATGAAATATGTATATATTTTTTATTTGATTTTTTTTTTTTTACACCATTGATGAAATATTATATCAAACTGTCATATTCTGATAATTTTAAATTATTTCCTGAAAAGATACTGATATTTTTCAGCAATTATACAAACATTGTAAATTCAATGTATGTTTTCAACTACCAATTTTGAATACTCGTCATATTCATAAAAATTTCACTTGCAGTAGAACTTTGTGTTAGTTTGAGGTCTATTGAACTATTTTGGTACGCCAAAAAATTGTAAATTTTACATAGAAATAAACGTGTAAATGAATTTTAAATATTCAAAACAAATTATGATTGTATATTTTTGACATAAATTTCAGTGAAAGCGAAGATAGCGAGGTATGGTATTACAGTACACCCACACAGCTACAAGAAGTTCTAGATGTGCTAGATCACACCAGCATGGAGGCGTCGCTCTGCAGGGAGCTGGCCGACTTCAAAGATGAGATCGTCCGCCAGATGGAGCTCACTGAGAAGTTAACCAACCAGGCCAAGGGCAACAAAAAGTCATATCTGGATGCTGAAACAGGTAAATTGTAATTGTTAATTATGTTCAGTGGCATATCCTACTGTATACACAGATAATCGTACAGTAGGCTTGTGGAATGTGAACTGTTCAGAAGCAAAAGAAATTAACACAAGTGGCAAATACATTTACCCAGAACTTTTCATCACTTTGTTTTTACCAAAAAACCCGGACACTAATATAATATACTCTTGATTTCCAGCAAAATAAATTATATATATCGTTTAATTTATTTATGACATTTAGCAATTTTTCACCAGGTCAAATATATTATTTTTTCATCTAACCATTTTCAAGATTATTCAACCGTTTTCTGGAGAGACAGACTGGCTTTTTCAGGTTTTTGGGTTTTGAAACAGATTCATCAAAATTGGGATAGATCACTTTTCAGACAAAACGTGTAGTTTATCAGTAACGTGAATTTTCATAACGTTGATTATTTTTTGTATCCTTGTAACCTTTTGTTCTGGCTTTAGAACTGTAAGTGTTAAATGTAATATCAGTGCTAGTGGTTGAAATACATGTTAAAATTGTGGTATAACATTTTTTTTTTTTTACTTTTATTAAATTTAAAATTTTACTTTTATTAAATTTAAAATTACAATTCGTATTTATGTATGTAATAATAATAACGAATACATCTAAATAATTTACTTATTCTTAAGTAGAATACGCCACTGCTTGTGTTTTTATTTGATTGGATACTCTTCTTATATAAGTTTATTTTAATTTTCACTGTGTACACATTTCTTTCTATTTTAACACTAGAAAGACTTAAATTTTAACGCTGTATTATATTTATCAATTTTAAAAACCTTTTTTTTAATATAAACCTTGTATAATCTTAAATAACCTAAACGTGAAACCGTTCATGTGAATTTTTAGTATACGAGCTGGTAGTTTTAGATACAGTACCAAAATAAAATAATTTTAGTTTTAATAATATCTATATTTTTTTATTATACCTTTTTTTTTAATTTTTTTTGACATATTTTTCAAAAGTTCATAAAAGACACTCTTCTTTAAAAAAACTATAGACAACTTGATTACTTGGCTTTGGTAAGGTATGTTAAGATAACACACATAGCCAATTTTTTTGTAAACTTACTTTTGTCATTCTAGTGTTAAATCTGTTGTATTTGTTTTTAAAAGTATTTGTGCATGTCCGTACATGAGCTCCTAATTATTGTAGCTCTAATTTTGAAAGAACGAAAAGAGCGACTTGAAAAAAAGGCTATGGAGGAGGAGGAAGACAGAAAAGAGAAAGAAAGGCAAGCCGCCGAAGACATGGTCGCAAAAATGCACGAAGAACCTAGCGGGAATGGTGCCGGCGAACAGTCAACTGATCCAGATAAAATGGAGGTTGATAGTACGAGTACAACGGTAGAAAAGACAGTTACGACGACAAACTCTAGTCAGAATCAACAGACATCCACCGAAACACAATCTACCGTTTCAACAAGTAAGTTTTTTTTATGAGTTCTGGTGTTCTTTTTTTTTTCCGGTAAATAAAGGAATGTATTTTGATTGTTGAGTGTTGAACAGTGGTGGCGTATTGTGGAATAAGGATATATTTTGAATGTTTGTTCGTGTGAGATGAAGAGGTGAAAAGTTGTTTAGAATGAGAGTCGAAATACAAAAATATGTAATTAATTTTATAAACATCTATCAAGGGCCGAATAAAGATTGAAGATTTTTTTAGTGTACACGTTTTATTAATTGTTTAAAATAAATTTTAATAAAAATAATATCTGAAATTTTTGCAAAACTTTCTTTAAATTATTATATATTGGTTCTCCAATATATTGCATAATATCTACTTCTGATTAATTTTTGTTGCTTTACTCTTTCATATTGAAGTCTGCCTCATGTAATAATACTACTTTATTTGAAATGTGTACAATCATCTACACAAATTATAATTTGATTATTATGATTTTCAACCAGGTTTAGTTTCAACACCACGTACTGTAATGGCCGAAGAACTGAAAAAACGAATAATTGGTGACGTTGACAAGACAGACAGTGGAGATAACTCAAGAATGACTCGTCTTAAAACTAGCCAAATAGCAAACGGGACTTACTTGTTCAAACTGGGAATGGAAAACCAGTATAAGAATTACGTGAACCAGTTCACAACAAATGTGATCGCCTTGAATAAACCCCAGAGGAACGAAGAAAGAGATAAAAAGAGGCATTTGTCTCATAAGTTCTCACTGACGACAGCTTCAGAGTATAAGTGGATAGGGGCGTTGAACGGTTCAAGAAGCCTGATGGTGAATACGTTAAGACAGACGATGTTGCAGATGGAACAGTCTATACCTGTCCCGTTCATGCATCCGAATTGGTCTCTACTGAGGAAGCCCTGGGTGTCGGCTGTGGGAGCGTGCATCAACGCCAGAGACTTTGCCAGAGCTCTTATAGTTCTCCAAGCCTGTATAAAGCCTGTGGTCTTTGCTAGTGTGTGGCATGAACAACTCGGACATATAAAGTTATATCGTGTGACTGCTGCAGAAAGGGAAGAGCGGAAGAAGATAGAAAAACGGGAAAAGAAAGAAAGAGAAGAAGAGGAAGAGAGGAATAAGATAACGTGCAATTTTGTTAAGTACACTCTTGGTATTAAACACCAGGTGTGGAAGCAGAAAGGAGAAGAATACAGAGTTCATGGACAGTGGGGATGGGTGTGGATGACGTCTAATCGTAAAGTAAGAAATATCAACTCCGCTACATTGGGGCTGTTGAGCGGGCCCCAAAAAATGATGGTGCAGATTAAAGATGGAACCGTGCTGAAAATACTAGCGGTTGATCTCAACTCATATAAATATTTGACTACAATGTTTACAAAAGAAAATGAAGTTAAAACTGACAAGGAAACTGGTATGGTAGAACAAGAAAATACAGAAGTGAAAAAAGAAGATGATGGTATGCATTTTTTTTTTAAACTACTATCAAATCCTTTTTTTAAATTTTTCAATTAATTTTTGATGTTCATTTTAGTTCCACCGACTTTGAAAAATTTAAGGGTTGTTCCTCTCGTCACAGAGTTTGAAGAAATCGATGTATCAAAAGCTTTAACTACTTCAAGTAGGTTGTTGTTCCCAAAAATAGCAAAAAAATCACGACTGGATGATTTTCTGAATCGAAGAACTCATTTAAAAGTACTAGAAGAACGTAAAGCTGCAATACAGGTAAAAGTAATTTTATTTCTTCGGTAGTGATACATTTTATAATTATTGTGATAATTTCAGGCAAATCAATCAAATTCCCAGCTTCCTGCTAATCCTGAGATAAAGCAAAATGAAGAGGATATTAATGTCGATGTGGAAAACGAAGACAGCGAATTTGACATAACCAATTTGAGCAAACAATTACCGAACATGACTACAAACACTTCAATGTCTCGTGAAATGATAATAACAATCGCCAAAAAAATCCAATCATTGCGTTTGCAGTATCACACTATATCTAAGATAAACAAAAACTTCCAGTGTTATTCTAAAAGTTGTGATATGGATAGTACCACTTTAACTTATTCTGAAAAATCTAACTGTTACTCCCCTATGTGCATGCAAAGAGCAAAGATGCGCCATGAATTAGTGACACTCCTCCGTAAAGTGAATAATCAATCAGTAGCTAACTATATAACAAAGAAGAATACAGTGCTCCCTTCAGTGAAAAAACCGTCTATACTTGAGATGAAGTTGACTGGAAAACAAATCGAAAGTCCCGAAGATAAAATCAATGCTATTCGTAAAGATTTAGAATCGGCTGTGGCTTCAGCAACAAACTACGTTGAAGATATGAAAGCTAATAATGTTTTTGTTCCTAAAAAGGAAACAATCGAAGATGTTAAACCTGAATTGAAAACAGAAATCAAAACCGAAGCGATGAGTGTCGATGTAGAAACTGATATAAAACCTGAATCTCAAACTGATGTTAAATCAGAAGCAGTGGAAGATACAGAAGACAAGTCATTAAATATGGAAGATATGACAGCAGAAGATATCAAAGAAATGATAATGGGTGGATCTAAGAAAAAGGCAAATAAAACTGCCAGTAAAACAAGTGCAGCAGTAGCTGCAACAGTCACAAGTCCACCTAAAGAGTCCACAAGTGAGACTAAGACTGTAAACGTGACAAATACGTCGAGTGCCGTAACGTACTGTGCTCAAGAGAACCGTAGGTTCCGTTTAACAAAGACCATTCGCAGAGAAGAGAAAGCCATAAAAACAGAACGAGCTGCTGATGGAACAGAAAAAGTGTACTCGGCAGTTTCTACTGAAGGAAAACTCTACCTGAAGAAAGTCAGTCTGAATGTTAATGACAAACGCAAGAAACGGACCCCGGTAAAGTATCCTCTGTGTTCAACATTCCAGACAAAACGAGGCCAAAGAAGTTTACTGATTCTGCCTCAGCACGAAGTCCGTAAATTGGGAAGAAAGGCGGGACGTTTCCAAGTCAGTGGATTCCACCATCTAGCAAAACCAAACCAATGTGTCTGGCCGTACCCCTGCCCTAGACCTTTGTTCAAGACCTGCTGGTTGTATCGCACTGTAGGTCTGAAATCACTCACTGCAGCTGCGTTGCAGTTGAGAATACTGTGGGCTTGTTTGCGATGGGACGATATGCAAATGAAACCTTTGACTACCGATGGCAAGCATCAAATAACAACAGAAACTGAAATAATGACGTTAGAGTTGTTGAAGCATAGGCATATTGGACAGTTCTTAGAGAGGACACAGTATTTGAGGAGGAAAATTGTTATTCCTCTTGAACTACCTAAAACTATCAGAGGTAAGTAAAACAATTCCATTGATAGAAACAGACGTATCCAAATTTGTTAAATCGTTATATTAATTGTTATAGAAGTCACATCTATCCGAAGTGGTCTGAGGAAACGCAAACGTCCTGAGTCACCGCAGAGCACAGAGCCTCAGTTTACTGAAGAATGGGTAGAAGAAGATAAATTAGAACTCTGGGAAATTAAGTTATATGGTGAAAGGTATGTTTTTCCGCTGTTATTTTCTAATACTAATATTATGTTTCGTACTAACCAAGTTACAATTTACTGCTGTACTAACATTTTCTAATATTTTTTATTGTCATGTATAAGATGTGTGTTTGTATATAAAATATTTTAACATTGAATTGTTTAAATGTAACTTACAATGGGTGAAACAACTTAAGAGCTGTTTAATAACAAAAATGCTTTGTAACTAATAAATTTTATATAAATGTGTCTATTTGTAACTAATTTTGCACATGATCAACAAATCAATGAAATTTTGGGAAGTTTTTATTAAATATATCTGTATAAAAAAGATTTTAACTTTTCCTTGTCTAGTTTAATTGTTTTATTTCTAAACGAATATGGGCTCTCACTGGAAATTGATATAGACATTGAAATAATTTTTTTAAATTATATAATATGTAAGGACAAATTTCATTAATTCGCCAAAAATTCTTGAAAAATATCAATTTATAAAATTATTATTAGAAAACTCTATTTAAATTTTCCAATGTTTCAACTATTTTTCAGTATCGACTTAAAATTGATTTAACTTTTAACAATTGGCCGTTGAAACTATAATATCTGCATGCCATTTGCACAATAGAATGCTAACTAACAACGATTGCTTTTTTGTTGTGTTTATCATATTTAGGCTAGAAAGGACTAACGCTCAAGTTATCACTAGGAGTCGAACAGGCAATTTGCCACCGAGCAGGATAGTAGACGGGCAGACGATATCTGCGGCCGGTTCCATAAAGTCGGCCGATACTGTCAGCAACAAGGCGACCTCTGAAGAGATAAAGGAGAAGATGGAGCAGCAGTTGCGAATACAGAGGCTGGCACATCAGCAGAAGAGAGCTCTTGAAATGAAACAGGGAACTCTTGTTAAAATGGTCACCAACACTGCACAAAGTATGTATTTTTTTCATTTTTTATTTGTTTGATAATATTTAGAGTTGCCAACTATCTTATTGTTTAAATATGACATCGTAGATGTACATATATTTGTAAAAACCCTATATTTTGATATTTAATACGAAGGAAGGGTTAACATAAATTCGTAGTTTGCAATCCTAACAGTATTAGTATTATCAATATAGATTTATTAGTACAATAAAAATTTTCAACAATTGGTGAAGTATGAAAATAAAAAAAACTGCTTATATGATTATTTATTATAATTTATTACATCTATAACTTTATTGTTCACGCCAGCAAAATCTGGTAGTCAAGTAATAAAACCAAAAGGTATGTAGTGAAATATTTATAAAGCATGTGTTTTATCATAATTGAAAATTATTATCACTTTAATGTAAGTAACTGTATGTAGAACAAATATAATAAATTTAATTTATATTTCATTTTGTCAGTCGGCCCAGATGGAACACTCAAAATAGTTGGTAAAGTTCAAGGTCCACAGAGTATAAACAACAATACAAAGTCCACTCTAACGTCTCTGTTGACGGCCAATTCTAACACTACTGGAGGCAACAAGACCTTGATCGGTACAAGGCGAATACTTATGACAAAGAATGCGGACGGAACGTCAAGAGTGCTGGCACCGCCTACAGCAATACTACCGAAGACAATGCAGCAGAACAACCCCTCAATCATCAAGCTGCAGGGACCCGGTGGTACTTCGGTGCAGAGTATAACCAGTGCACAGTTATCAAGTTAGTTGTTTTGTAATCTTAGCTATTTAAGATGTGTAAATTATACCATCTATTCTGCTCAGATGCTGTGTCTTCTGGAACAATAACCAAAGCCGGAGGTGACGGACCACAGCGTGTACAGATCATACGGAACGCCGATGGGAAGATACACGTCCGAGGCCTGATGCCGGGCCAACAGCTTGTACAGATGTCAGACGGGAAACTTCACGTTCTCAGCACGAGCCAACTGCAGAACATCCTGTCTCCAAACAGCAAACCGATAGCGAAAGGTATCGCAACCAGCACTACTGTGACGGCTAATCTGACACCTACAAAGACTGTGGTGCAGAATGCGGCCCCCAAGCCCACCGTGTCAACTCCAGTGCAGCAAAAACCTACTATGATCCGACAGCAAGTAATTAATAACACTCCGACATTACAGAAAGCCTTGAGTCAGGGACAACAGCAGCAGCATCAGCAGCAACAGCAGCAACAACAACAACAACAATCTGTTGCATCTCCGTTTGTTAATAATTTACCTACTGCTCAGGTGAGTTAATTTGGCGTTCAGATTCAGCTAACTTGAAAGTTTGAGACACTAGAAATTTAAATATAAATAAAATGTTATTTGTTTTCAGGTTGTCACCGGTCCATCTGGTAATGTGAGTCAAATCGTGGTGAGCGATCCAGAACTAGCGCAACAAATAGCTTCTGGAAAGGTGCACATTGCGACTGTCAACGGACAGCAAGTTCTAATACGTCCTACCGGAAACAACCAAGCTCAAATCGTAGCGCACCTGAACCCGAGTCCCGTGGTTCAGCAGATTCCTGTTCAACAGACTGTCATGAACCAGGGACAGACCATGTCACCTCAGCAAGGAACAATAAGTAAGTAAAGCTGTAAAATGTACCCAATAGCCATTAAACATAGATTGTGTTAGGTTTTTAGAAATTGTACGTGTGGTTTAAAAAGGTGTAATTATGACAAAAACCATTTTTGATTTCTTTAATTCAGCAAACCAGATACAACAGGTTCAACAACAGATAAGTCAACAGCAGACCCAAGGTATTCAACAGCAGCAGCAACAGGTGCTGCAACCAGTTCAGCAACAAATTCAACAGCCAATCGCACCAAAACCTAATACTATAGCCGAACAACAGTTAACGGTAAAAATCATTTGATAATTTTAAACATTAATAATTTTGCCATTGCCAGTAGTTATTATCAGAATTGAACCTAATTAAAATTTATATCAATCGAATAACCCAAGGTAGGATTTTTGTTTGAAAATGCGACTTTTCATTTATTTATTTATTTATTTACTTAGCCAACGAAAGCATCAAATCCAACAATACAGCAGAGCGGCACTCCAGAAACAGAACTGAATACAAACCATACTCAACAGAGCGTAGAGGAATCTCTACTGGCCGGCCAGCCACCGGGGACAGTGATCAAGTGTGTGACTGCACAGGTGATACAGACAGCTCAAGGGCCTCGCATCGTCCTACAGGGTCTTACAGGAACGGATTTCACACAGGATCAGTTGGCTTTAGTGCAGCAGCAAGTTAAACAACAACTGTTGCAAGGTAACATGTCATTAAATATTTTCATTTTACAATTATAATTTTTGCTTTGGAAAAAGGTCAATCAAAGTTTGATCTAAAATGTAACTACAAAATAATTCATTAAAATGAATAACACGTTATAGTTCCAGAGCACTATTTCACCAAGCAGAAAATGTTTCGTAATACTATCTGTTAAATTAAATTTTAATAAATAAATATATTGAATTTCAGCGCAAGCATCGACTGGAAAACAAGGTGTACTCGGTCCAACAAAAATATACCTTGCAGTTCAACCTGTACAGCCGAACAATAAAGTGACACAGGAAATCAAATCGCCGGGAAATGAGGCGGTGCCGTTGCAGGGGGTACCAGCGGCAGTGACACATTTGCAGCCACCGCCATTGACCCCAGTCCAGACGACACCACGGCCCTCTGTCACGCCCAAGAAACTGGCACCATTACAACCTACAACTATACCGAACATGTCGCAGGTATTGTTGTAGTTTGTATATTTTGTTCTTGTTTGTTTTTATTTTTTTGATGCACTAAATACAGACACGTTTTAAAAAATTTCTAATAAGTGTGGTGTGGAAGTGATGAAATTAGTTATTGTTTTTTTTATTAACATTAAATTGATGTTTCGGTTGTACAGAAAAATTAATTGTTATAATCCCTTAGTTTAATTGAATTTGCAGCCAAAGATTAAGGACTTATTGTTTAGGGAAAAAGTTACTTGATTAATATTTGCCATAATTTGATTTTTTTTTGTCTTGTCATGAATATCATTTTTAATGTATGATTAGTTAATAAGTTTTATTTTCTTTAATAATAATACATTTATTCAGAGTAAGTAAAAATATAAATTTATATTTAACACATTGACTGCCACGTCGACCATATATGGGTGACACCACTTTGATCACTGTGCGCTCCGTCACCCATATATGCTATTTTACTGTAGTGTTTTAAAGCGTGGCCTCTGGCGAAACTTTTGGTATATTGGTTTTGGCCCTGCTCAAAAAATAAGAGAAATAACAACACATATGAGTGACATACAAAAAAATTAATATCTACGTTTCTAAGAACAAAAAAAATGACTTATGGGTACTACTTATTTTGAACTTATTAACAATTTTTCGAAAAAAAGAATGGCGTGGCCTTGGAGTAATATTTTTTCAAAAAGTATCGTGGCAGTCAATGTGTTAAAAAAAAATCCTAAAGTATGATGTCTCAAAAGATGATGAAACTAGTCAAATTACGGCAAATAACTATATTATCTATTTTATCGGTTAATTTTTTTTTTATTCTAAATCTTTTATTAATATTGTTTCTTGAACGTCTCAAAAGAATAAAAAAAAGCGAATGTTTTAATTGAAATTAATTTGCCCTTTAAAAAATTTGCACATAATATTTAATGATTATATTAATATTAACTAAACATCCTGTATGAACAACTTAAAACTTGTGGGAGAAATGGTCAATTATTGAAATATAGTAAAAATGTTGAAATATTTTATTGAGCATAACATGTTATTTCTGTCTATTTGTAGGGCCTATATTCAAGAATTTTCGAAAATGGTTGTCGCTATTAATAATATTTTATCTCCAAAAGTTTTCTGTTACAAAGAACATTCAACTTAGTTATGTTATCTTACATAATTGTACAATAATAAAATAATATTGTTTGTATGTTTTATAAGTGTTTTAAATAAATAAGGTGTAAAGTTTTTATGTAAAATCGCATTTGTGTTTGTCTTTTTGTTTTACCGCTTATTAATTTCATAAAAATTTTACATCTTCTGTGGCTAACATTGAAACTAATATAACTTGTGTCTGTATTTAGAAACATATCACTGTTTGAATGGAATAATTTATTTTTCTAATTTAATTATTTATACGTAGTTATTTAATAAATATCGATAATAAAGAATGGTGATATGTATTTAAAAATAACACCTTTAATTTATGTCTATACTTAATTTATTTTTTACTAAAATGTAGGTAAATAATGGGAAACTTACGTAAATTAACACAATGTTAAATCTAAATTGTAAATAATTATGAAAAAACTAATTGAGGAACACTGTATTAACAGTTTTTCATATAATAGCCCATCAGGAAGCACTTTTCACAGGAAAACACTGCCAAAATACTGAATATTTTTTTTGTACCTTCTTTTATTTGTATTTATGTAATATTTCAGATCTTCCTTGAATAATAAGCAAAATCTTTTTTCACAAAAATTTCATAAAAATATTGATTTTACAAAAAAAGGTTCCTTAAAAAATTAAAAGATAAAAAAAAAGTTCAACAATAAAGATTGTATAGTTTGCTAATATAAAAAAAATAATTCTGATCTCTTATTTGTGATCAAACTTACTTTTTGTAAAACAAAAAACTGATTTTGCTTACACTTTGATTAGAAAACCTGAAAAATTACTTACTATATACAAGTAAATAAAGTTCTAAATATTCAGTAATCTTGCAGTTTTTTTTTTGTGCTTGTCAATTTTATTAAAACTAACATGACTGGGCTATAATATTTGATAACAAACATTTGCATGTCGATTAATAAATTTGTAAAATTGTTACTTCTATTAACTAAAATAGTTTTAGTATTTCAAAATATCAGATAATTTTATAAAGCAGTCAGTATTTTGTATATTGTAATCATAAATGATTTGAAATACTAAATCTGCTTCTTAATAGACATAGCGTTGCCTTAGGATTGTATTATTTTGTTACAAAAATCTGTTAATAAAAAAAATTGTGATTTAAATATTTCTCTCATGACTTAATTAAATCAAATTTCAAAAATTCCATTGTCAAGTTAAAAAGTACTTTTAAAAATTAAAAGAAACGGTAGCCACAAATAAAAGTTAAATTTTGTTTTAAAATAATTTAAGTTGGCAAGTTTAAATGGTGTATTAAGTTTTGTATTTATTTTTATAAAAAAATTTCAAAATCAAAGTATTAAATAATGTTAAATTATACTTCGAATTAAATAAATAAATTTGAAAATATTCTTTAAAATGATTAATTAGGAAATTTTGAGCTTAATAACTTACTACTTGTCGAGAAATTGAGTTATATTTACTGAATGTAACATAAATTAATGATTTATGGACAGTAGGACATATTTGTAATTAAAAATCAATTTTTAAATACAACTGTTATAATCCTAAGGTGACGTGAATTCAAAAATTTTATTTATAATGATGTTAACTTTAGTTATATAAAAGCTTTATTATTTAATGTTGACTAACAATACGCTTTCTCTTTCTAAAAATTATCGCATCAGATAATAAAGCTTGTATTCCACCTTTTTTTTCATTTTATCGCAATTGTATTTTATTTGGTTGTATGTTATTTAACATTAATAGTTTTACATTTAATAATAAAGTATTGCTATGATTATTAATAAAACTGGTTTCAATTATTTTGAAGAAATCTAAAATACTCAAAACATTTTTACCGTTAGAAAACTTATTTATTATCCTGATAATTTCCTAAATAAAAATAAAATTTTTTGAAACCAAATTCTAAAAGCGGATTTTTTTTTTAAATTTACTACACAATTTTGTTTATGTAGACAAATGCTGAAAGTACTGAGGATGTTCTGAACCCGGTTGTTGTAAACGGACAGAAAACGCAATTAACAAACGAACAAAACGTCCCGTCAGTTGTTCCTCCCGTTTCCACGGAACCAGGGGAACAGCCTTCAAAACAGTCCCAAAATAAGTTTGTTATCACTCGAGAATACATACAACACAGTAAGTAGTTTCATTTTGAATTAAAATAATTTATTGTTTATGCCGTTCAGATGCCAACGCGACTAACAACACATTGATTTGAAAGAAACCGTTAGTTTTAATGTTTTCAGTATGCTGTGTATAAATATTAAATTTTAATTATTCGTGGTGCAGAAAAAGTTGGGAACCTCTGTATTAGTGTATATAAAGAACGTAGACAATCCTGAAATTTGTGTGATTTATAAATTCAGAGTTAATGGTATAATTACGCTTGGTAAAAATAGCTGATTATGGTTATTTGGTTATATTGGACTTAGTTTTGTTAAGTGAATCACTTTGGCTCCAGAACGGCTCACTTGCTGTTGATTAAGAGTAAATCTTTTATTTTTCTTTAAAAGAAACATATTAATTTTTGTTCTTTTTAAAATAAATCACCATTGAAAAGAAAATAACATTTTGTAGCTATTAAAAATGCCTTAAAACAAGAAAATCTTAATCCAGAAATAGAGGAAAAGTTGCTTCAGTTACAACGCTACCAAGAGCAACAATTAAAACATGAGCCGAATACGCCAACTGAGAATACGGTTGTGCACGCACCAGTAGTTCAGGCCGCGCCCCGTATAGCCCCGGTTCGCAAGCGGCCGCTCAGCTGTTCCAAGTCCAACGATGATGATGAGTGGATTGTCGATACGCCAAAACGGAAGGTCATTACCAAAATAGAGGTCAAACCCAAGGAGGATATAAAGTGAGTTGTGAAATTATTCTGACTCTTATTTCGACATAAAACTTTGTGTAATACACACAATTTTGCTTATTTCTGGTTGAGTAATTTCTACCCAGTTTTACAGAAACTAAACTTATTTGTGTATATAATATTTATTTTTAAATGAAAATGACTGGTAAAATCAGTTATCAAAATATGAGTTTTTGCATAATCTATATTCTAAATCAAAGATACATACAATGTGTAATAAAAAAAATTAATGACAAAAATACACCTTAACACTTAGCTGCCACTGTGGGGTACCAGGCACCCCACATTTTTCAACTTTAATGTTAGCTGTTTAAATTTTGCAAGGTTTTCAATTATTTAAATATATTAAATATTATATATTATTTTAAATAACCGATTGTAGTGCATTCCGTATCGTTCGAAGATGATAGAGGAATTTAATTTAATTAAAATACTCAATAGCTTATGAGTAGTTAGCATTTTAGTGTCTGGGGTACGAGGTGACCCTAGTGTGGCAGGTATTTTGTTATTCTGGAGAAGTGGAGCAGCTAAGGGTTAAAAGAAACTCATAAAGATACCTACTATATAACATATTAGTCATCTATTAGTAATAAAATTGCAAAGCGGAAATTTCTCTAAATATCTTGTAGTAATAAATTACCAAAAGAATAAAAATGATAATTATAAAATTTAAATGAATAATCTTGAAATAAAATAATTTCTAATCCTTTTCTTGTTTGATGGAAAAAATGTTAAATGATTTTTTTTGTAGGTATGAATCACCAGAAGAAATATCACCTAATTCATCAAGAAATCGTACAAATAAATTACAAGAAGAAAAACGTAAAACGGCAGCAGCCCGTTCTAAAAACCAAGTTACTTTGTTCAGGCAGAAGGAACTACTTAAGAAAGAAATTCTAAAAAAGAGAGCAACACTTGAAAAAGACTTCCAGATTGATATCCAGGTATAAAAAAATACATAGAAGTCATTTTCTTTTTCCTAATGAATGCAATAAACATTGTTATTAAATTTATTTTTACAGAAAGAACTATCGGCCGAGCTAGCAAACCGCACCAAAGCCGAAAGAAGCAAGCAGGACGAAGTGAGAACTGGCAGCAGCAAACGCAAATCAATACCGACTGCAACAACTACCTTAGCGGCACACGCGAGCAAAACTACCGGCCGGCCGAAGAAGCAGGCGAAGTCCTCGTCACAGGCAATGACTTCTCCAAACTTACCTCGATCTGGCGGCGGCGGTGGCAAGAAGGAGAAACTGTACTGTCTTTGCAGAACTCCGTATGACGAGACCAAGTTCTACGTAGGCTGCGATCTGTGCAATAACTGGTTCCACGGTGATTGCGTTGGCATCACCGAGGAGATGAGCAAGTCCCTATCTGAGTTTGTTTGTACGGAGTGCCGGCACGCCAGAGACACACAGGAGCTCTACTGTTTGTGCAAGCAGCCCTATGACGAGTCTCAGTAAGTTGTTTATTTATAAATATGCTCAGAGATATATAAATTTTAAATTTTAACTATTTTTATCAGATTGTAAATTGTTTGAAATGACTTATGTCTTAATAAAATTATTTTATGACAGATTCTACATATGCTGTGATAAATGCCAAGACTGGTTCCATGGCCGCTGTGTTGGCATTTTACAATCGGAAGCAGATAACATTGACGAATATGTTTGCCCCAACTGCAGCCAACACAAATCCTCTGTCAATGTCGCCCTCTCAAGGAATCTTGCCCAGAGAGATTTTGATGGGCTACGTAAACTAATAAAACAGATACAGGTAATGACGAATTAATGATTATTTTGTTTTTGTGGTTTAAATTAATATGCATTTATTTTATTTTATAGAGTCACAAAAATGCATGGCCTTTCTTGGAACCTGTGGATCCTAACGAGGCTCCTGATTATTATAAAATTATCAGAGAACCAATGGGTGAGTTGAAATTCTTTATTTCTCCTTTAATTTTATAGCAAACTTGATGAAGCGGTTATAATTATATAAACGTCAGTTATTGATTAAAGGAAATCACCTAGTCATATAAAAAAATTCACTGCACTGTACAAATAATGATAATTTTCACAAAATATTTAGCAATTTAAATTCATTGTAAAAATAAACCACATTATTGATGTCAAAACGGTGTCAAAAGTTTTGGTATTCGGCTAATGAATGAAGATAACTTTTGTTGTAAGTCTAATATTCAACAATTAATGTGTTTGTTCTTAATTTGCAGATTTGCAGACTATCGAGAACAAAATCAATGACCGGCTGTACACAAAGCTGAGTGACTTCATCGGCGACATGACAAAAGTGTTTGACAATTGTCGATATTACAATCCGAAAGAATCTCAATTTTTCAAATGCGCGGAATCGTTAGAAGGATACTTTGTAAATAAAATAAAATTTTTGAGAGAAAAGTTATTTGATACACATGTGTAGGTTTATATCAGTACTATTTTCTACATTCAAAATTTGTATTTAATACAAAATGTTATAGTTCGTGTAAGAAGAATGAATATAAGTTACGAATGGTTTTATTTTAGTAGATACATGTCTTAAAATATTTATATTTAAATAAAGAAAAAAATCCCAGTAAATTTTAAAGTTTATTTTCTCTGTTTAAAGATTTCTTGTGATGTAATATACAAATAAAAACAATCAATCATTCTCTTGAGTTGTGTACAGACAGGTCCCACGTTGGTTTTATCGACAACGTTTTTACCGATCATCGTAATATCTTAAGAAATATACAAATGAATACATTTTGGTTTTCAGTGTGTTTTACCAAAAAAAAACGTTTCACTTTTCATTTGTTTTTTATCATTAATTGATTGAATATGTTTTCAAAGAAAATAAGAACACATATCTAGGACAAGTGTTGTACATATTATAATTCTTTTGTAAAGCGGAATTATTTAATTAACGACTGTAAAATATTCCAGGATTGTATATATAAAAAATACAAATTGATTTTTGTTCTGTACAATTTAAATCTAAATTCTGTTTACAATCCATTCATTAGTTTTTTAGAGTTACTTCAGTAACATTGTATATAAAGATCAGACGCAGATCCATCAATTATATTCACAGTTATTATCTATCGCATGGTTTGATTTCAGCACAGGTTGAAAGTAACACTGCCATATTTAATATGTTATTTTTCATCCTGATATAATTATTATGAATACAGGGTGTCGCGTAACGAAAGATCAGAACATTTTTCTCGAAAACAACTTAACTTGGAAAACTGAAACAAAAACATTTTTCATATTTTTTGCTCTATTTGGTTATTTCTGTGTCGTTTAATAGCACCAACAGTCCTTATATAAATATAATAATAAATCCTACACAGTCTGCCTAATAAGAACAATAATTTGAAAACATATATTAATAAGTAGTCAAATCACCGCTGTTGTCAATTATTGCCTCACATTTTCGAGGAATATTTTCTACTAAAACCCAGCAGCCTCAATCATACAACTTTATAGTGTTCGGAAGTCTACTCATGGTGATAGGCTAAGTAAATCTAACTACTTCGTTCCCAAAGGAGGCTTCATTGCAAATATCACATTCTCCCAATCGCGTTTAATAGTTTTGTGTTTCCGAGCTATTTTTTCTGAAGCGGTTTATTTTAGCATTAAATAAGTTATTTCCTAGCTAAGGTAGGACAATAAATTAAACTTTCTGTAGGAGATGATACTTTCTACCAGTTCGTTTATAAGTTTTAAATATTATCGGTTTCCAAAAATAAGTTTTCTAGGTCACAATCCTATTAGACAGACTGTATGTTATAAAAGCAAGGCAAAAACCATGAAAAACGTCCTTTGTTTGAGCTCTTCACGTGAATCTGTTTAATAGTATTAACGTGGATATAATAGATACATTTTCTGTTCCTATTGTTTATTGAATTGTAAAGAGAAGTAACACTAAGAGATGAAATGATGAGACTGTTTAATTAATTTTAAATTTTAGATTTAGCCTTGCTACAGCACAGCAATTTATAAATAAATTAATTATATAATATTATTTAAATTGTTTAGTTTTATTACTTAGTTAAAAAACATTAATTATTATTTATTTGTAATATTTAGTTGCAGCAAAAAATAATAAAATTTGTTGAACATTACTTAAAGGAAATATTTTAAAAGTATTTCAACAATTATAAATTAATTCTCTCTATATATTTTTAAGTTGCTAATTGTCTCATTTTTTTTAAACTTTAATAGAACTTTATGTGATTTTATTTTGAATTTTTTAATATCTGTGTAAAGTTGTAGACAAATTATTTTGTAATTATATCGTAGACTTTGTTTTTTTTTTTTTATATTTAGTTGGAAGTTTTTATTTTATTTTTTTGTTGTAAAATAAATAAACAAAAACATATTTTTGAAATTAAATGAAGCATTGTATATATACAAAGTGTTTATAGTAAATCTACTTTTCAAATATAATAAAAATGTTCCCAGTATATTATAAAATCTATTTATTAAGAAAATTCTGAGTGAAAAACATTGTTTTTGTAAACAGAAATTGTATTGATCCGAATTAAAACAAAAAGAGAAAAAAATTATTAGAATGAATTGAAAATGACTGATTTCTTGAAGTTGTGTAAATAACAATTTATTATCAGAAAATATATTTCACTTATATATAATAAAATCTGGTATGAATTTTTAACAACAAATATAACAGTAAATCAAATATTCGTATATTTATGGTATGACATTCCATGCCTTTACGTTTGTATCCAGTGCAGGTACCTGTAAAATAAAATCCAATTAACAAATAATTGTGTCTGTTGGAAGTAAATTAAGTTTGATAATTAAAATCAAACACCTTTCTAAATTATTATTGCAATTATTGATTCTAAAAAATAATATTATACATACTTTAGCTGTAAGATGGTCAGCACAAGCCATTCTTATTCTTCCTGCCGTCGCTGGGGCGTCTAAAGTAAAGTTCTCTGGCACGCCTGCGTCAGAGCGGGCTGACTTTATTGCTTCACGTATTGCAAACAATACAGAACTTGCTAAAAATAATGGTGGTTCTCCAACAGCCTATAAAAGTATTAAAGGGTAATATTTAAAGATCTCTAATTTTGGTAAAAATAATAGTAATGAAATAGCTTTAAAAAAAAGTGTTCTTGAAGATTGAAGTTTATATTTATTCTTTATAGTTATATTGTCATAAAGCAAGGTAAGTCAAATTAATAATTTCTTACTTTTGATGAATAAACAGCTCTTGGATTAGGCGCACCTTTCAAAAGCGCTACATTAAACTCAGTAGGTATATCAGCAAAACCTGGTAACTTATATGCTCCCGGACCTTTAGTCAAAGTAGCACCAGTCGGTGAAAACAACACTTCTTCTATTGTAAACAATCCATAGCCTTGCATAAAGGCTCCTTCAATCTGTCCAATATCAATAGCAGGATTCAAACTTTCACCCACATCCATAACTATATCAGTTCTCAATACTTTGTGATCTCCAGTAAGTATGTCAACTTCAACTTCTGAACAGCCAACACCAAAGGTAAAGTAACTGAATGCGTCGCCGGTCTTTGTTTTCCAATCGAAACCGGCTAGGGGAGTTTTGTAAAACCCTGTTGCAGATAAACTGACCCTGTCGAAGTAAGCAGCTGTTATCCATTCTTCCCATTTGCCTTTAGGATTTTTTTCAATGTAAGGTTGTAGTCTGTTCATAATACTTTCACATGCTTTCTGTGAAATATAAACTAGCAAATAAAAATGTATAAGTTAAATAATACATCGTTACTAACCATGACTGCCATTCCATTAATATCAGACCCAACACTCGCAGCTGTCGGAGAAGTGTTTGGAACCTTATCTGTGGAAGTCTCTGACAAATGAATCTTGGATGTGGAAATGCCGAGTACTTTACTGGCTATCTGAATGATTTTAGTGTGCAGCCCTTGCCCCATCTCTACACCTCCGTGAGTAAGTAAAACCGAGCCATCTGTGTACACATGAACTAAGGCACCGGCTTGATTTAAAAATAATGCAGTAAATGCAATTCCGTAGGCTGTTGGGACAATGCTGAGGCCGCGCTTCCTCCAACGATTTTGTCTTTAATGATATAAATGATACATTAATTAATTAAATACTTACTTTACTCTATCAAACAACTGACCTGTTGAATTCTTGTACAGCTTTCATTCTGTTATGATAATCCGACCTCTCCACACACTCTTCCAAACATCTTGATAGTGTACAATGGTTTAGAGTTTGGTTATAGTGTGTGATGTCACCCTCTTTGTACAAATTTAAGCGACAAATATCAAGTTGACTTTTGTTCAATGTTTCGGCAATATTTCTAATCATATTTTCACCAGCAATCATTGCTTGGGGTGCTCCAAAACCTCTAAAGGCTGTGTTTGAAGGTAAATTTGTACGGCATAAGTAACCAATAACCTTTACGTTAGGAATGTTGTAGGTATTTTGGAAATGTAACATGCCTCGATCAAGGACCTGCATAAAATAACATATTCAAATGTTTTCTTAGATGATATACAATATACATATAATACATACCGATGGAGATAAATCATAAGAAAATCCAGCATTTACGTATATTTCTATTTCGCAAGCAGTAATTTTACCCTCTTTTGTAAAAGCAGTTTTATACTTCATCATGAATGGATTTCTGTGTGCAGTCATGACCATATCTTCATCTCTGTCTAACATACACCGGACAGGTCTTTTCAAGCGATGGGCTGCCAATGCAGTAGGTAAAACTATAAGTAAAGCTTTTGATTCTTTACCTCCAAAACCACCTCCAATTCTTTTTACCTTTGAAACTATTCGGTTTATCGGTATTCCTAGCATTCGAGAAGTGTGGACCTGTAGAAATAAATATTAATAAGTTTAACCATATGCCATTTTTCCCGGTTTAAAATAAAAATAAACTTAAAATAATGAAATTACTTACACTCAGTTCAGTTGGATTCTGAGATGAAGCATAAATTTCAATTTCATCATCTTCTTTTTTAGGTACAATAAGAGCGCACTGCGTCTCTAAATAAAAGTGTTCTTGAGCTCCCGTTCTACATTGGCCTTCAACAACATGGTCGGCATTTTTAAAAGCTTCATCAACATCTCCGTGAGTAAGAATTTTTGGATATTCAGGGAAAAATGAGTTCTCTCTAATAGCATCCTCGATAGATATAATAATTGGTTGTAACTGTTCGTATTCAACTTTAACTTTACTAGCTGCCTTTTGAGCTAACAGTTGGTCTTCAGCAATAATTGCACCGATTACTTGTCCACAACAATAGGCCATTTTAGTAACAAAAATCTCTTCATCATGAAAAATTGTTCCCACACTGTTTTGTTCTTCAGTCAAATCTTTAGAAGAGAAGAAAGCATGGACTCCTGGCATAGCCAAAGCGACACTAGGATCTACTGAGAGTATTTTTGCATTAGCCTTTGTCGTAAGCACATAAGCTAAGTATAATTCATTTCGAATTTTAGGAATATCGTCACAATACAATGCTTCACCTGTTGCCTGTTTGTAAGCAGATAAATGTACTATTGGTTTGCCTACGGCATCGTACTTTTGTTCTTCTGAAGTGATGCTAAAGAATTGCGAACCTTCAGGACACTTATACTCAAATTGTTTTGCACCACTTCTTTCTTTTGCTGGAATAGAATTGTTTACAAATCTTGTTACATATTTCTCCACTAATGTAATATATGCTTTGTAAAACAAACTCAGTGTTAAGGTACTTCGATATTGTACCATGCCTCCAGGTGCATTTGCAGAAAGGGGAAAATCTTCTAACAGAGTATCGTACGCAGTTTTAAACATGTTTTCATTAAATTCTTTACCCATTAATTTATTCCGAGTACTTTTTGCCATAACAGTGGTAGGGGCCATTCCACCAAAAGATAACCTTATATCTTTTATTTTGTTTGAACTGGATTCAAGTTCTAAATACATTGCCATATTTACAATCGCAATATCATCATCTCGACGTTTAGATTGTTTAAAAGCACGGAAATATTGATCTTCACGTGTGTAAGGGATCTTCACAGATACGAGTATTTCATCTTTTTGTACAATATTTGTTCTATAACCAGTATAAAAATCTTTGTTAATCAAAACTTTCCTTACCCCTTGTAAGTTCATCAATTCTAATTCACATTCAGCTGCCATGAATATAGGATTCAAATCAGAAATCGGACTTCCAGTCATTATATTTCCCCCAACTGAGGCTACATTTCTTATTTGCTTACCAGCAAACCAATGTAGCATGTCAACAATGGCTTTAAAAATCCTTGTCTTGTATTCGGGTAAATCCGAAATCTGTTGTCTCATTAAAATGTCAATTTCGTGTAAAGTAACAGAGGCACCTATTTTTAAACCTTCGTCTGTAATCGTTATATCCGTAAGTTCCTTGATAAAATTAGGTTGAATCAATACAGGATAATTTGTTCTTCTGACTTTTACTTCGACGCCAACTTCAGTGTTTCCGATAACCAGTTTTGAATCTGGATATGTTTTCTTTAGTTTTAATAGTTGGTTGAGACTCATAGGACGAAACCAGATCACATCGTTACTCTTAAACGTCAAGTACTGGCCATCATAAGTATCATTTAAGATCAATTCAGGAGGGAATATGGGCTCTTGATCTTTATCATACGGAATGAACTCGTTAGAACTGAACAATTCTTCTGCATCTGTATTTTTCATATTCTTACAACATTGATCTCCTTTTCCACATACTCCGTTTCCATTAACAGCAATATCGTTAAACCCTGTGCAAGACTCAAACTCTTTTGTGAATGTTTTATATCCCTCTATTATTGGTCTATACCCAGTACATCTACAGAGGTTTCCTTGGAATGTTTCTTCTAAGTCTGCCATGTTAGGATTTGGCATGTTTCGAAGAAGTGTATACATAGACATTACGATACCAGGAGTGCAAAAACCGCATTGAGAGCCATGTGCTTTAGCTATGCGCTCTTGTACAGGGTGTAAGCGGGTTTTTGTACTTCCAATACCTTCTATAGTTGTTACGGCAAGCCCGTGCATGGAGCAAACTGGAGCCAAACATGCATTCACAGAGTAGTGATTCATTTTTTTGTCTTTCCGGTCGTATTTGGACACCATTACAGTGCATGCACCGCATCCACCTTCGCTGCATCCTAGTTTTGTTCCATAAATGTTTACTAAATAATGCAGTTAAGGAAATATTAAATAACTTTTCCTTTTTTTTATTGTTACAAAATAATTTTAGAAAAAGGATACATCTATTTCTCAAATAATATAAAAGAGTCCATTGTGGATCAACATTGTTATCTGTGACCTGGAAAAGGAAAATAAATTATTTTCAAAATGATTTTATCAATCCCTATTTTGCGTATTTTAAATCTAATTATATTAATATTTTAATTGCATTAATTATTCTTATCAACAATAATATTTATGTTTTGAATTACATGCAGAATAATATTTTATCTGAAAAAATATATTTATACATATCAACAAAATGATACAGTTTTAAAATAGAATACATTAGTTTTATTTCTTTTTACTTCCATGTTCGAAGAAATGGAAGTATTGTAATACCGTCAAAAAATCATGTCCGAAAAAAAAGCAGATTCTGATTGTACTAACTTCAAAACGTAAAGAAAAGTTAATTTCCGCATGGCGGCTGTGCGTGTGTCTGTGTGTCTGTCTGGATGTAGAATTTTCTTCCGTGTACGATAACTATTGTAAATATGCACCGATTTGAATTATATTTGGGGAAAATGTTTGTCTCAGTGAGTACTCCAGACCTATTGATTTTGGTGCTAATCGGATTAGGGGTGTCCGAAATATTCGCAATTTTGTACCAATTATCGTCTGAAAAGTGATTAGTATCTCACCAATTTTGATAAGACTTGATACACTTGTAGTTCAATACAATCTAAGGGGCACTTAATTCATAATCGTACCGAAATAGCTACTGAAGAGGTGAAAAACACCCTCAAAATTTTAATTTTAAATAACAAAAAATTCATGTTGTTATGGAAACAAGCGCAGTTAAATTCAAATGTCAGATAATTTATTATTTACAAAAATGTGTACATCTGGCATTAGAATATTAGAAAACCAATATTTATAATACAAAGGTAAGTTTTATATTGAAAATTATTGTGAAAGATATTATATTATAGAACATGGAAGTCATGTATGGTTCTCCATACCGATATTTTCATTGTGATGTTTATTAATTTAATATTACTTCTATAAGTACCTACAAAAAAATACATAAATGAATTCATGGGCGTTCGCAGAGGGGGCAAATGGAGCACTTGCCGACGGCCCCCTGAGATTGAATGATAATGTATATTGATGTATTAATTACCTATCTACAATTGCATATCCCCCCCCCCCCCGGAAAATTTTCTGCGGACGCCCCTGCGTACATTTGTTATCTGTGTTTTATTTTTATTTTTTAAGTATCTATCCAAATAACCACAACTGTGTATTATATTATTAAATAAATATTAAATTACATAGAAATGAAAACTTATGGATATTATGTGGCGCTATCAAATTATTAACCAGTGGTGGACTAAAGGTTGGGACCCGAGGCGGAATGTTGGTTATACCCCCCCACATCTCAAAAGTTTTTTTTTTTTTTAATTTCGAAGAGCAAAAAAATAACATTTATTTATTTATTTACATGTACCTTGCCGCCTAGGGCTCTCTTAAAACTCGTGGTGCCCCCCTACTCTTAGTACGCTACTGCAGTTTAAATATTTAAATAAATTAAACTTTTCAAATAACAAAAAATTGTATCAGAAAAGTGGAATATTATTATAAAAACATTTTTTTATCAAGAAATTATTATTTTAATTTTCACAAAAAAATTACGACGCCAGTGTACAGAATTAGATGCGTGTACATTTGTATTTATAGTTAATAATTTACTTATTGATTATTTACATAAGTATTAAAAAACACTTTAGAAATAAATAATCTATAAATGATATTATAATTAACATATGCATTCAATTTAAAATCCATGATATATTTTTATATCAATTCATACATTTTTTTAAATTTATACATCTATAATTTATTCACGTGTTGCAATTAATTATTAGTTTTAAAAAATATATAACTACATAAATAACCGTATTTTTATAAGTAAAATAGTTAATTTATTATTATTCAATTTTCGCACTTTTAAATTTGCAAAAATATTTAGGACCTCTGCTCAACACCTGTGAGATTTCAAATATTACGCAATTGCGATCTGTGTCAACCTGCTCCCTATGGGGCATGGGGGATGTAAGAAATACAAAATTATATGAACATTATAAAAAATTCGTAATATTAAATATGTTCATTTAATTATATGAAATATACTTTTTTTTAAATATATAAATATACATATTTATATAGCTAATATTGTGTAAAAAATATAATGTTTAATTCCTATAACATTAACAAAATTAAAAGTGCCACATATTTAACGTACCTTTTTTCCGTTCACAAAAAACACAAGTGTAGAAATTTCATCCATATTTTAAATTTTCCTTTACTCAAAATAACATACGCAAAATGTTTATAAATTAGAAAGACGACGAGAACTCGTTTGCAGTCATTTAAACACTATGAAAAATATTTATCAACTTTAATCATGACAGAAACATCTTTAAGAATTTATCAGTGGCGTACTATGCATGCAGTCATGATTTAATTCGATCGTGTCGTCATATTATTGACAGAATTGACAACAATTGAAATACTAATCGATTTATACTTTTTACATTATAACGATTTATTTAATTATAGTCAATGATGTTTCTAAATTCTACATCTCTAAAGACGATTTGCCGCCTCGCCCTTTCAGAGTATTTTATAATAACATAAAAAATATATTTGGTAGAAAAAAGCGTTGACTAAAAAAAGCCTAAGACGATAATGCAAAAAAACGCGCTTATGTCTGCGCTTTACGCTTTCTTTAAAGCCACCTTGTGAAACAAGTATCCTTTTTGCCCTTACGTTAATATATGAGTACGTCCCTGAAAATAACAGCATATAACTTCTTACAAGGTTTTTGAAAGTCATAATATATATTTTCTATTGCAATTTAAAACTAGTTTTTTGGTGCCATTATAAATATATTAGATTTTTTTCATATTTTAGGGAAAAGTGAGGTAAGTTATTATACGCGATAATAACTATTAAAAAATTAATTATAATCCTTACATATTTTAAAACGCAACGCCTCTGTCTGTCCGTTGGTGCGCTTATCACTCGAGAACCACTTATCCGATTTACATGTTTTTTTTAATTCATTGATGTTCTTTGCCCAGGTTTTAATATAAATTTTGTTATATTAGACAACAAGGAATAAGCATGCAGTGACGATAATAATAAATCACGTCATAAAAAAGCTTGTCGCCATGCACGTTTTTTTTTGCAGTACGCTGCCTAAACCGTTAAATATTAAATATAATGTAGTAAATAATTGTGTAGAATAAAAAGATCTATATATATTTTTATTTTTCAAAAATCCTAAACAATAAATTCCGTAGTACATGCTAGCGAAGCCGCGTTTACAGCTAGTAGTTATAATATAATCGTAATCACATATATTAAAAAAAAAATGTTATCTACATACATCTTTATCAAATAACATGACTTTCAACATTTAATTATATGAATACACATATGATTAAACACAGGGCCGGCCGAACGGCCAGGCGACCCAGGCGACAGCCTGGGGCGCCAATTTCGTGGGGGCGCCAATTGTCATGAACTGATTTTCTATGTTCTGTTCTAGGGCTCCAAATTTAAGCTTTACATATTTTTTTAATACTAATTTTGTTTTTTTCTGCAAAATAATTAATTTTACTTAATAAAATGCTTAATATCAAAAATAGTTTACGAAATTTTCAATGTTTATGTGTGACGTTTCTGAACACACTGGAATAATAGTAAGTGTCAAATAAAAACTGCATTATCGACATGCACAGTGACGGCTTTAGGGGGGTTAGGGCGATCGCTCTGGGCGCCAGGCCGAGAGGGGCGACGGAAGTAATAATATTCTTCTTCAGCAATTAAAAGTGTGTAATCGCAAGGGAGCGTAAAATTTATAATAGATATACTAGTTAAAACAATAGGTACTCTTCTGATGAACGACCGCGCCGCAAAAAAAGGCGAATTAAATTCCTTTTTTTGTAATTATCTTTACTGTTATAATATATATTATGTATGTATCATTCCACCATTATATTTTTTTTTCAGTGATAATACATATGTACATATGCAGACAACATTGATTACTCAACTCTATACATTTTTTAATCATTAATTTTAATAAATATTTTTTTTTCAAATGATCACTGATTTTTTTTGTCCGTCAGATTTTTATTGCTGTTCGCCATTTGGGGGGGGGGGGGGGGGGGGGGAGCGTCAAAAAAAATCTCGCCTGGGGCGCCAGAATCGCAAAGGCCGGCTCTGATTAAACATATACCTAAATAATATATAAGAACAATATATATTTTATATCTATATTGTAAATGCAAAAATTATACATTTTTTAAATAATAAAAATTATAATCTTACCCCCTTAATGCTATTAACGAAATAATTTTATTTAAAATATTAATAAATACCTTTATTAAATATTCAAAATAATTACACTCATCTCGCGATTTACCGATCTTTGATTTACCGGCAGTTTGATTTACCGACGGGCCAAACGCGCGATTTTCCGTCTTTCTCCTATTCTCTCCATAATACTACCGTGATTGCTATTTCTGCGCGAAATTTAAATTCACCAATCAACGTTGAGGTTGGCACGGCGGTGGGGGGCCCCTCTCGACGTCGGCAATTCAAGCGATTGAATTACCAACAACGTCGGTAATTCAAGCGATGAGTCTAACAATAATCAAAACACTGTTGGAACTTGTCAAAACTGTAGAAGTTACAGTGGTTACATTGAGTATCTATACTTAGATGGCAGCACTTTAAATATGCACTCACCGCTTGATAAACCGACGTCGAGAGGGGCCCCCACCACCGTGCCAACCTCAACGTTGATTGGCGAATTTAAATTACACGTAGAGATAGCAATCACGGTAGTATTATAGAGGGGATTGGAGAAAGTCGGCGCGTTTGGTCCGCCGGTCATCCAAGCTGCCGGTTAATCAAAGGTCGGTTTATCAAGCGATGAGTGTGTACACTACACTCATCGCTTGAATTACCGGCGTTGTTGGTAATTCAACCGCTTGAATTGTCAACGTAAAGAGGGGCCCCCACCACCGTGCCAACCTCAACGTTGATTGGTGAATTGAAATTTCGCGCAGAAACACAAATTACGGTAGTATTATGGAAGGGATAGGAGAAAGCCGGTAAATCGCGCGTTTGGCCCGCCGGTAAATCAAAGGTTGGTAAATCAAACGATGAGTGTATGTATATCTCAAAGCAGTGATGAGAAAACTTTTTCACCTCGGGTCAACTAGAAAATCAAATATCTACTAACGCAGCGACTCTTAAACTTATGTGGTCTAGAGACCCCCTTTTGAGCAATTATTTTTCAGGGACCCAGAAAAACAAAGGAACATATTTCCGTTAAAATTCAAAGTCAGAAACAAATAAAACCACACATTTTATATTCAATATAATATTTTTAATAAAATAAACTTTATTATAATACATTAAACATGACAAACTAAAATCAAATAGACACGTTCTTTGATTTTGTTGAAAAATTCTCATCAAGTTCAGCGCTCCTCGTCTGTCGTTCATGGTACTCCTGAAAGCAAGGGACTATACACAGGTTCGTTTGGCATTCTGGGCAGTGGTACTTTGTCTTTCGGCGCAATATTCTTCCGTGGTTGTCTATCGTGTTCCAGCAGTAATTGCAGCCTAAAGCGGGACCAGGTCTAACTGCAGGACAGTGGCTGCTACGAGGAGAGTTCACGGGGGTGTCAGGAGAAATCTGTTTGAGGTCATCCGTTCGGACTCGGAGTGTCTGTATCGTGTCTAATGCTATGGGGCTCGTAGCTCTCCCTCCTTCGGTGGAAAGAGAGGAGTAATATGGTGCGTGGATGTGAGACTGGAACAAATTATAAATATATAATAGGGTAGGCCAATTTTTTAACCTACCTCGGCTACCCCCCTATGTGAAAGTACTATCAATTCTAAGAAAAAATGCCAATGGAACTATACCTCTACATTCAACTTTAGTTCGGCGCATTTTTGATTGAAAATTTGAGTCCCTTGAATTCAAATAGGTTAAACTAGGAAAAAATTTCCACCAAGCTGAAATTTGGTGGAGACATTTATTTTGATTTTCTAAGCATACCCTAAAAAGCACCTTTAGTTTGGGCCATCGGTTTGTGTGTTTTAGGGGGTTAAGGAGGGAAAATTATATTTTTTTGCAAATATCTCAAAAATTATCAATTTTTCGAGGACAATGGTTATGAAGAAAATTGTAGCTTATAAAATTCTACACAAAAAAAAAACTATACTTTTTTTGTATAATTAATACTTTTCAAGTAAAAAGTTTGGAAATGGGGTTTTCATCCTTCAACCCCTTTTTTAAGGATGTTGCACCACTTTTTGCCAGTCTGGGTTATTTTTTTCGAATTCGACGCCTAAAAATCTATAATAATCAACCATAAAATTGATTGCCCCTAAAAGTTCGGATTTTGGCACTTTTCACGGCACCTTTGATTGGACACTTAAAAAGTTTAAGTTTACTTAAAAAGTATTGATTATACGAAAAAAGTATAGTTATCTTTTTTATGTAGAATTTTATAAGCTACAATTTTTTTCATAACTATTGTCCTCGAAAAGTTGATATTTTTTTAGATATTTGCAAAAAAATAGAATTTGCCCCCCTTTACCCCCTAAAAAATAAAAACCCTTAGCCCAAACTAATAGGTACTTTTTAGGGTATGCTTAGAAAATCAAAATAAAATTCTCCACGAAAATTCAGCTTGATGGGAATTTTTTCCTAGTTTAACCTATTTGAATTCAAGGGACTTAAATTAAAAATTTTCAATCAAAAATGCGCCAAGCTAAAGTTGAATGTAGAGGTAAGTTCTATGGGAGTTTTTTCTTAGAATTGAGAGTACTTTCACATAGGGGGGTAACCGAAGTCGGTTAAATTTTGTCAATACAATTTGGCCCACCCTAATATATAAGTATTTATGGTTTTATTCTCAAACAATATTTTCACGCACCTGTTCACTATGACTAGACAAAAATGGATGTGAGTGTTGTTTAACAATTGTACTTGTATTTGAGGTGGACAGCAAACCGGGAGATGGATCCGAGAACTGTCTCTCAACTTTCATCGGAGCCGACAGCAGGTGCATTACAGGTATCTCCCTTTCTGGTGACACCTGGTCACAGTCTTTCTTTAAACGTGACTGTCTCGGTAAGAACCGGCCTCTTTTGGTTCCGATACTTTTTTCTGTAATAAAAATATAGATTTTTTTATTCTGGTTTACACCCAGAAGCATTAAATCACTGTAAATGTTTTAATAAGTATACATTATTCAACTGAATTTTAATAGGGTTTTATAGATTTATTTACTGTACAGAATAATTAACAATTCGGCATGACGAAACTACGTTTTTTATTTTTTTATAGAAAATGGAGTCCAAATTGTTTTTTTTCATAAATTGGATACTTTAATGAAGATTACTGAAAAAATTTAAGCAGAAGGGTTATTTAATATGTGGGGTGTACGAAATGGTACATTCAGGTATAAAATTAAAAGAATATCTATTCTAAATCTGAGTATGTATTTATTGATATTTATTCATTATAATTTTATAAATTTAAGGCATTTAGATATAGATATACAAATTATTTTGGCTATGCAAAAACACATATTATATAAATGTAGTTTTTTAAATATCACTAATGTCTATTAAAAAATGTTACCGAATCACATCGTTATATATTGTAACAATAAACGTATAATTTAATATAAATTATATGTTTAACGTTGTAATTTTAAAAATATATTAATTTAAGTTTCAACAAAATAATTTCAAATTGTTCAACATTTTTTCTCTAGAAATAAATTAAAACATTTCTCTTAAGTATACAAGGATATAGTTTTTTTTTTTATATATATATAAACACGTAATTTAATTAGTATGCTCTATTGATATTATAATGCAATGACACAAATCTTAGAAGTAAAATTTATAAAAAAAAACAATTCTTAAAAAACAATAGACATTAAAGAATCTCAGATTAACAGGATAATATCATTAAGGGGATGACAAACGTAAACATCATTGTGAGTATTAAAGAAAATAGGCTCAAATTGCAACTGTTTTTGCGTAGTTATTTGAGATTTAGTTAAAGGACAAATGTTAATATTCATTGTTCAAATGAACTTATACAATTATCAAATAGATACTTGCAAGTTTAGCTTAGATTTCAGCCTTTATTAGTTATAAGCATAGGTGGGCACAGTTAACCGAAAAGTTAACTTCGTTAATCGTTAATTTGTTAATAAATGTAACGGAAGTTAAAGTTAATCGAAAATACCGAAAATGTAACGGAAGTTAAAGTTAACCGTTAAAAGTTAACCATCCAATTTTTTGACTTTTTCAACAACTTTCTTATGTATTTGCCATCAAACAACCAATGTAACGGACTAAAGTTAACGGAAGTTAACAAAAACGTTAACATTTTTTTGAGTTATCTTAAAAGTTAATCCGTTAAGCATTTTGTTAACTTCGTTAATTAACGATTAACGGATTAACGAGTTAATGCCCACCTATGATTATAAGCAACGATAACGATGGTGTTAGTTGTGCAAAAATGATTCCAAAAACCTATATATTTATCTCTTTATTAAAACTATTTACTGTTTTTATGACCACATACAGATTTTAAAAATTTATTGTTTGTATCTTTGTAATAAAAAATTAATCAATTACATATAAAATTTTATTAATTATTATGATAATAGTTTTACTAATTACATTATTACAATTATTATTAATAAATACTTCTAAAATTTAACTAAAAATATAAATTAGTCAATGATTTACAATACTAAACACAATTTTACACATTCTTAAAAAAAAGTACACTTAATTTTAAATGTTAGCTATATGTTACAAAAAACATTTATATTAAGTACAGTGATATTCCTGGTGTTTGTTAAATACAAAAGTTAACAAACACTACACATAATCAATAATCAATGGCACATTTCCAAATTAATATAAATTCTGAAACCCTCAGATATGAAACAGTCAACCAACAGAGCCGAAATTAACTCCGTGCAAGTTCAACTGATTCATACCGAGGACGGGTGATCTCTGGACATCTGGTACAAATTCCACATGTCTTTGGTTCATAAATCCCCCAATAATATCTGATACAAGTGGAGGCGCAGTTGCACATATCGGCTGCTGCTGTTGTTCGACTGGTGAATCCATTTCAGCTTGTGTTTGTTGCTTGACTCTTGCTTTGATACTACTCCTACTTATTGGATATCCTCGCTTCTTATATTCCAACCACAACGTCCTATTATTGACTCCGTACATCCTAGCCGCTTTGCAGAACCCGATACCTCCAAATCTAACTGCGTCCAGCGCTTTTGTAAAGTTCTCGTCGGCTTGAGGATTAACAGACCGTTTTCTTTTCACCGTAGGCTGTTGTTGTTGCACTTTTGGAGAGGAGCAGGGTGACGGGCACACGCTGGGACACGGGCTGGCCGGGGCTACCTTTATCTCTTCCATCGCACATGACGGAGCCATTCCTGGCATGTATTGCATGCACTGCGACTGTAGCCCTTGCATGTCCGTCTGACATGATGATAAAGTGAAGCAGGGATAAGTGGGGTGCTCCACTAATGTCCACGGACCTAGAGGATTACACAATTGATTAAAAATATCATACTGTTTTTTTTTATTGCAAATTTTAACTACTACCAAACACATTGTAAACACGTAAATATATATGCATTTTAAAACGCTGTAAATTAAGTTATACTTAGTATATTTTTTTAAATAAAAACAATAATTAATCTACGATAACTTATGCTCTATAAACTAAGAGTTTTTATTTAAAATCAAAATAAACTTTGTCTACAATTGTCATATTTATGTAGCAGATTTGTATCAAAGGAATTATAAAGAACAAATTGAGTAAAATAAAACTTGATATTTTCAACAGGATGATATTTTACATAAATTTTCAAAACAATTTTTTTTTTTATTTTTAATTTAAGACAAAACTAACATACATAAAAATGATAGAACATCTAATGAATGAATGATAATGTAAAATATGAAACTACAAAATAATTTGTTTATATAAATTATATGGTTATTGACAGCCATTGATATTATATTAATTATTTTTGATATAACTATACTATAATATAAATGTTCTATTTATATACTACTAATTTTATATAAAACAACAAACAAATAAAGCTTGTACATATCTGCATAGTGGTCATTTCAAAAAATAAAAAACATGTTATCGAACCTATTAAAAAAGAAATCCTAGGAATTATAAACATTTACTATATTTATAATCATACACATATTTTTCTTTATTAAAAAAAATAACTAAAATTTGATTTTCAATCTTATCTCTGATAATAATTGCACAAAGTGTTAAAAATAGAGTTTGGAAATTTTAATAGTACTAACTGAAATGAAGAAGAATGATAATGATATGAGGGACTTCGAGTCTTAATTTATTAAACTGCATGACCACTTTATCAAACACTAACATTTATTCTTAGCGTCTTAGCTCCACCCACATATACTTCAAATTGGAAACAATTAAAATTCCGGTTCAATATCAAATTCACTAATTCCTCCCATAATATTTAATCAAAGTTCCATCAAAATCAGTTAAGCAGTTTACAAGTTAACTTGGAACGAGAAGAAAAATAATGTAAACGACTCAAAAAGCCCAAAATTTGTTCAAACTACGTTATAACATTATAAGCAATTTGTTCGGCTTTCAATACAATAAACAAATACTAACAATGGCTCATTTAATTTCCCAAGACTAGAAATCACTCATATCTAGAAGGTTTTTAGTTTGTGAACCTATATTGATAAGATTTTTTTATTTATTCCAAACTTTTTCTTGTAACATGCTGTATAAAAATATTTAAGGGGTCATTCTGGTCTTTTTTTTATACTTGAAACTTTACGTGCGTATTTTCAATCTTGCACAGATGATAAATAAAAACTACTCTGCTAATTGTTCTGTAATTTTAACTCGTTATTTTGTAGATTATTGACTCCCACAGCGATTTTTTTTTAATCAACATTACTTTCAAATGTTATGTTCAATAATAAAGTACAAAATATCTCAAATCAAAATCAATATAAAAATTATCTTATTTTCAAAATATTTTACTGGAATGACCCTTTAATAAATAATAATACATATACTAATAATGAACATGTTAAAACTGGGTACATATAGAAATCTCAACAGTTCATAATTCTGATATAAACAGTTTGTCTTTACAAGATTTGTTTGTTTTAATCATTGCCTTGATCGATATTGTTTTTATCAGGATTATCTAAATTATTAAAAACAATATAAAACGTTAATTTCTATGCAGTATAACAAATATGATAGCTAAACTGACCTTGACTAGCTGGGTGTGATGTAGATGCAGGTACAGAGGGTCCAGGGACTCCCACTAACTGATTGTCAGAATGCTGCGGCGTCGACATATCTGGTTGTGATATTTGCTAGAAAATAAATAAAACGTGCTTCATTTTAAATACCATTATTTTTAAAAGTTTAACATTTAAAAAAATTAAGCAATTACTTATTTTCAAAGTTCTGGGATTTCAATAAAATGTTCATAATACTTCAATTGATTTTTGCTCCACTTTGAAAATTATATGTAATGATAATAATATTACGATATTAATAATCCAATTTTAAAATTAGTTGTGTTAGAATGCGAATGAAACATACCAATGATATATGTGATATATTATGTTGATCGTGTTCGTGTTCCATGGACTGTTGCTTCGGGGCGCTTCTAATCGTATCCGAGTCTGTGCTACTGTGTTGTTTTATCGTCGTGTGTCGAGTTGTGTTACCGTCTAATGTAAAGCTTGTATTCAGTTCCATTTTTGTTGTCACCGTACTGACGCCGCTGTCTCCAGGAGATGATACTGATATTTCGTTGGGGTGTTCTTCAGATGTTTGTTCTGTTGAACCGGAACCAGAGCCTAAAGATGTTTTACGAAGTCTTTTTCTAAAAATAAATATAGATTTATTGTAAAATAATTTTGTGCTTGTGATATAAAGATAAATAACCAAATAAACATAACCTCCTTTCTTAATATTTAAATAAAATATAATAGGTTATATATTTTCATACCTCCGTGCGGATGGAGAAAGTGAACAAGGTGAGGGTGACATCGACTGCCTCTGTATTTCTGTGCTGTAATTAGATTCTCCGAGTTTCAGCAGGTCCGTTTTATCTGAAGATGTACTATGTGATTTCGACAGTAGCGTTGTATCGGGCATTTCCGCCAAACCTTTAATTTTTAACATTTCTGCAGTCTTTAAAATATGTGGCAACTGTTCTTGAGAAACATTTACTTCTCCATAATACATAAAATCAACCATTGTTTTTAAATCAATAAAATTAACATCTTTTAAAATGACTATCGGATGTTGACATGGGTTTGCCATGAAGAGAGACTAAAAGTAGAAAAGACATTTAGAAAATGTAAACATAACTGACTCGCACTTGTATACCTGAAAATATGAACTGCAAGCTGATAAAATGACTTTGTGTGCTTGTAAGTGTCGTCCTTCTGCAGCTAGGGTAACATCTACTAACGATTCATTATTCAATAAGTTTGAAAATACGGAAATAAAATTTGGTTGATGATTATTCCATCGCAAGCAGAATTGTTGTACTGCCATTATAATAAATATTATTATAAAAATTTGGTAACTAATAAATCTGTAATAATAAAATTCGATTTTTACTTTACAAAAAAAAGCAAATAAATAATAAATTATGCATGTATGTATGTATCAGTATATATTTTCTTACTATTCGCATAAATTCATTATAATGTCAATGTTAGGTTTAAAGAATTGCACTTTGGGATTTTTATATCAATAACAACTTTAATTCACACAAAATCGGATATGTTATACAATTCTAATGTATGTTTTTATTTGTATCCAATTTACAGGTAACAACCGTACATGAAACATAGAGAATATTTCAGATTAATTTCAGAATTCATGCAGGCAGGAACCCTATATTAACAGTATAGATAAAAAATATTTTTAGAGCCGACGAAAAAGCATAGACTACACGATATTTCGAAATCAAACATACGATTAGTAAAGATATCTACATTGCTGATAAACATTCAAGACAGAGCTAGAAACATATTACGTTATTGATTTTAAGAACAACTACATCAGAACTATGGCGCGAAATTTGATTTTTATTTTTTTTAAATGTATATAATTGATTGTTGCAAACCATATAATATTTTACATAATCTAAAGAATAGTTAATAAATACTGTAATTTTCAATTTGAAATTTGAAAACAAATAAAAACTACCAGGCCTTTAGTTATATTATATATATTTCTAATAGAATAAAATTCTTATTAAAAATTAATATTATCTCAAAATGTATTGACGCGACGCTACTGATTTAAGGCATGGTCTTGTGGTTATGACTATGACATATGTATTTATTCTATTTATTAAAAAAAATTAGTACACACAATACTTATATTTAAATTATCCTAGCTAGTGGATGTCGGAATGTCACCTTTATATCTATATTATTAATTTAAAACTAATACTTATATCAGTAACAAAAATCGATATAATCAAATTGAAATTAGGATTATGAAATAACGTGATTGTTTTACTTCCGGGATTCCAGTGAGATTAATAAAAAAATCGGCTCAGTAGTTTTTAAAATCAACGTACACAAATAATTAAACAACTCTACCTCCCTTTATAGATAATATAGATGTTTAATATATATAATTAAATAATTTTAGTATTTCTTCTCTTATTTCTTATCTATAAAAAATTCTCATATACAGAACATACGTACAAATTATTATTTAAAACTTGTATTTTTCCTCTATTCTATTGACTTAAAAACAGTGGCTGCGCGAAAAGGCGCTAGTTATTTTTTAACGCATACAGGGCCGCCGAGAGCCGAACCGGGCCCCGATGTAAAAAGAATCTTGGGGCCCCCGGACAGACTGAAAAACCTTAATACTGGTCAATGTGATGACCTTTTTTTTTTTTTTTTCTTCAATTTCAATCAGCTCCGGGCCCCGATTTTTTGCATCGCCTGCATCGCCCTCTTGTCGGGCCTGAACACATATACCAAATATATTAAATAAATATAAAAAAAAAATGTATATGTATATTGTTTACGTGTATCTACTATCTACCAAACTTATTACTTCTCGTCATTGGAAAAAATAATAATTACAATATTAAATAAGACATTTTTATATATATAATTTTGTCTTTTGACACCTGTTGGCCTCTTTTAGACAGCTTTTAAACAAAATAATACACATTATATGTAGGGTTGCCATCAGAGCCGGCCTTTGCAATCACGGCGCCCCGGGCGAATTTTTCTTTGCCCTCCCCAACAAAAAAACTTTACATTTTTTTTTCGTTGTTACTTTTCTGTACGCCGCCCCTGTTAGCTTGGCGCCCCGGTTCGCCCCCCCCCCCTAAAGCCGGCACTGGTTGCCATCCGTTCTCTTTTCCCCGGACACTATCCTCTTTTTAAGGACGTCCGGGGGGATTTTGCAAATATGTCCGGAGTTTTTAAGAAGTTTACATAACGTAAAAAGGTCGTCAAAATTACAAAAAAGGTCCTTAATTATTTTTATATTTTTAATGACATTTTTGAAATAAAAATCTAAAAAAAAGGCCTAAAAATGTCCTTTGACATACATTTTTATTTTTTATTTGTCCTCTTTTTTTAATTAACGAATCCTCTTTAAGCTTCTGGCAACCTTAATTATAGGTAATTATATTATATGTATTTTTTTTCTCTCAATAACAATGCAATAACAAAACGCAGTAATACAAGTAATAGTTCCAGAGCTGATAACATATTTTTCTGCCCCATCTGAGCACTAGGCAGACTTACGGAAAACATTAATTCATGTGTTGTACAATATGGGAAAAAAAGTCCCAACCTCGACACCCGGGGATAAAGGGGTTAAATTCCTTAGTGAACATGTAAAGAAAAAGTGTATGTTTGCCCCATCTGAGCACAAATAAAATGACTTCAGGGAGTTAGTTTATGAAAAGTTAGATAGTGAAAGTGCAATGGGCAGACGCGTAGGGCGGGGATAAGGGGTAGGCAGACGCACTCAAACATGCAATATTTTTTTTGAAAATTGCCCCATTTGAGCATTGCTGTTTTTTTTAGGGATGACAGTTTTTGATCTGTAGATGACCGTAAAACAAAGGCAGACGCGTAGGGTGGGGATAAGGGGTAGGCAGACGCACTCAAACATGCAATTTTTTTTATGAAAATTGTCCCATCTGTGCATTGCTGATTTTTTTATGGATGATAGATTTTGATCTGTAGATGATCGAAAAAACACAGGCAGACGCGTAGTCTGGGGATAAGGGGTCGGCAGACACATTGAAAGTGCAAAATTAGATCTGGACTATTTTTTAACTGAATTGTTTCGTAATTCTTTTTTTTTTTGCTGAAAGTTGTCCACAATGACTCTCTGAATAACACATTAATTCTAAAAAAAAATTTTTTGACCCCCAACCAACGCGGTAAAGACAACATTCTTTAATATAAAAATGTAAAAAAAATATATTAAACGTGTAAAAAAGTAGGCGCTGAATTAAAAAAAATGTTTTTTTGATTATGTAGTTCTCATTCTTTGTAATAAACAAAAAACAAAAAATAAAAAAATGAAACAGAATTCTTCGGGATTTGAACTCTGGACCCTGGCATTTTGAGTTTTGTAAATTTATAAATTACAGCAAAACGGTACTTTAAATCAAAAAATTACAAGGGACATATTATTTTCTTCTTACTTAGAGGATTCTAAAACATATTTGCTATCATCGGTGCAATATTTAGTACCGGAAATATACATTTTTCAAATTTGTCACAATCCTTTGCCACTGTAAATTGCGTCTGCCGACCCCTTATCCCCAGACTACGCGTCTGCCTGTGTTTTTTCGATCATCTACAGATCAAAATCTATCATCCATAAAAAAATCAGCAATGCACAGATGGGACAATTTTCATAAAAAAAATTGCATGTTTGAGTGCGTCTGCCTACCCCTTATCCCCACCCTACGCGTCTGCCTTTGTTTTACGGTCATCTACAGATCAAAAACTGTCATCCCTAAAAAAAATCAGCAATGCTCAAATGGGGCAATTTTCAAAAAAAATATTGCATGTTTGAGTGCGTCTGCCTACCCCTTATCCCCGCCCTACGCGTCTACCCATTGCACTTTCACTATCTAACTTTTCATAAACTAACTCCCTGAAGTCATTTTATTTGTGCTCAGATGGGGCAAACATACACTTTTTCTTTACATGTTCACTAAGGAATTTAACCCCTTTATCCCCGGGTGTCGAGGTTGGGACTTTTTTCCCATATTGTACAACACATGAATTAATGTTTTCCATAAGTCTGCCTAGTGCTCAGATGGGGCAGAAAAATATGTTATCAGCTCTTGCGGAATTTTTGATTTATTTTTAATGCTATTTTCGTCATGCAATATGTATTACTATGGACACTGTTTTAGTGGCCGCTTTGAAACATACGGAGGCTAAAGTGCCAGACTCATTCATTTAAATTTAATTAATAAAAAAGATCAAGTGATAAAATTACAACTAAAAGACAACATATGAATTATTCAAAAGCGGGAATTTCTAGGATTGGTCTCATGATTGGTCTTACGATCATCTACAGAAACTTTTAATTTTAATTTCTAACAGCATTATAATATATAATCTCTAAGAACAATTATTGTAGTCCGTTATTATTTTAAATAAATAGATAATTGCAACAATGAAAATCTTAATTAAACACCATTTCCCCAAGTTTCCTCCGCTCATGGAATCAGCTGCATCCGTTCATAAAAAGGTCGGTGATAATGAGTCACAATTGCGTCATACGCTCGCGAATGACGTAAGCTAGGTCGGCATGTGCACGGGGGTCCAACTGTTACCGACTGAGAATGAGAAAATTTTTCTTTATGTAAACGTCGTTTTTAGTAAGGTTCAACTAGTGCTAGATGGCAGCACTAGTATTAAAAAGTCATACCAATGGTGAGGAGAGCGAGCGGTAAGAGGAGCATTTCAAAATCATTGTCGCCATTTTCAATGCTGCAAATGTATTTGTCGTATTTGTGCTAAAAACTATTTTAACTGTGTTTCGACAGTATATTCTGTGGTTTCGACTTTAAATTGAATAAGTATGTCTGATCAGTTTAGTGCTAATAAAAATAAACATTTATGCTAACAATAAGTGTCCCGATTTGACTCACAAGAAATCTGACAACCCTATGAATGATCTGTTCGACAGTATAAACTACAGTGAAAAAACTCTAAAGTGGCAGAATGTACTATCTTGTTTTGTTACAGAAGAATCCGAACATTGAAGGTATGTTAACATAAAATAATATTTATATTTCTTATAAAAACATTTTAAAACAACAATATTTATGATTCACAGGATCTTCTAAATTGGAATTTTAACCGGAATGACAGTTCCTATCGATCACTTTCAATCAAGGGATGGTGGGCAACGATTCAAGCTGTGAAGAACGTTTGGCAAGAGATTAAATCGTCAGGTGTCAGGATAATGAAAACGCCTTAATCAGAACCCATCATCAGAATGATGTACCGGACAACAATAATTCTGAGAAAACTATAATATCTGGACCAGTGTTATTAGTAAAGACAGACATTGTATGTGTACATTCTGTACACAATGCTTGTTACCAAGATTAAGCACATTTTATTATCTCATTTGATATTTCGCTTTCAATGTTGATTAAAATCTGAACAATATCCAGTTTTGATTAAATCTGATTTCCATTAAATCTTTTTGTGGCCTTAATCACATAATGAAGATTTTTATGACTTATTTTTTAGGTATACATTTAATGTAGTTGTAATTTAAAAAAAATTAACATTAATCAATTAAATGAATATCGAAAAAGTCACTGTTAGTAAATAATTTCTAAAATACCAATTAGCAAATGCAAATTGTTTGAAATCTTGAATTTTATGTAAGATATAAAATGAAATATTGAATAAGAAACAATGCAGTTGTAGTTGTTACTTAATTTGTATGAATATTAAAATTTTTTATTAAGATATTCCTTGGTAAATTAAGAAATTGAAGAGTAAGTCCAAATTTTGTAAATAAATAACAGAAGAGTAAAAGAAGCTCCAAATAAAATCCTCAAATACCTGCGAGCAAAAGATATCAAAATAAAATAAATGTATTTAACAATGCAACTATAGAAATTGTACTCGCAATGTTTTCAGAATTTTTAATGAAACTTCTTTTGTTATTTATTTATAAAATCTGAGCTTAGGCCGTGGCAATACGCTTCGAGTCGACTTAGACCGAGTTCACAGCACCAACCAACTCGCATAAAATAATCACATGTAGACATCAAAAAGCAAGATAGTATACAGCATGCTATCTTGCTTTTTAATGTCTACACGTGATTATTTTATGCGAGTTCGCTGGTGCTGTGAACTCGGCCAAAGTCGACTCGAAGCGTATTGCCACGGCCTGAGAAATTTTACAAATCATGCAATATTTATATTTTTCTATCATTTATCAAACCTTGTTGCTTCCAGAGAAATACCTTAATTAAATATGATAGATATTGTATTAATTATAGTTAATCTTTTAATTAATTTAACATTTTTTTTTGTTTTTCCAATTTATATAATATATTTATGTTTGCATGCTTTCTAGAAAAAAATGATAATAAATATTTGTAAAAATATTTTGTTTTATTTCAATTATTTTCATTACAGATTTACAGTTTAAATGCAAAATATTGTAATTACAATAAATTATATCATATTTGGTGATATATTTTATTGTAGTTGCAATATTTTGCATCTAAACTGTTGAGTATAATACAAAATATATATTGGAATGAAAAGGAATTTGAATTTCGCGCTACGGAATGGTATAGTTAGTTCAACAGTCGCCAGGCGGCAGCACATATTGCGATCAAAATTTTTTAACGTTGAGTTGAACACCCGTGGGCATGTGATCGTGTATTCGTATTACGTCATTCACGTTGAAGGGCAAGTTGTTACAAATTATCTACTTGGTGGTGTCTCGGCCCCTCTCCTATATCCATATTCTCCTTTGACATTTCAAAAGTATTATTTTACATAAGTTTCAAACAATAATGTTATTGACGTTTAGGTACATTATTATCGACTTGATTTTGACTTATTTTTTAATTGTTACTTATTTTGAAATTTAAAAACGTTTTTATTTAAGAATTTTATGAATCTTTAGAAATTATTAAGTGTACCTGTATTAAAATTGTTGATATTTTCCTAAAACATGAATATAATGTAGATAACGATAATTTAGATATTCTATACTTTTTCTACGAAATGATTTCATGAATTTAAACGTTATTAAAAAGTGACGTGCGTAATCGCACGAAAATTTCCTCGTCCGTTACCATGAGTAGGTATTATTAGATGACGTATTTTAAGTTAAAAAAAAATGTTTGCCTTTATTTGGTTTTTAAGAAATTTGTAAAACCTTCTTCAACATTTACCATACATATAAAATAGTAGCTTATTAAAATGTTAATTATATATATGAACATAGGTGGGCATTGACTCGTTAATCCGTTAATCGTTAATTAACGAAGTTAACAAAATGGTTAACGGATTAACTTTTAAGTTAACTAAAAAAAATGTTAACACTTTTGTTAACTTCCGTTAAATTCTAGCTAAGAAAAAGGTCTACAAACATTTTGAATGGTTAACTTTTTAACGAATTAACTTTAAGTTTCGTTAAATTTTCAAATTTTCGTTACATTTTCGGAATTTTAAAGCTTTAACGGTTAACGAAGTTAACTTTTTTATTAACGGATTAACGAAGTTAACTTTTCGATTAACTGTGCTCACCAATGTATATGAATATAAAAAAATCAAAAAGTCAATAACAAATATAGTTTTGGACACCAGGCACATTTTTAAGGCGAAACCTCTACAATGGTAGATTTACCCGCCTCTCCCCTCAAAAAAATGAAACATATTTTTAACGAATAACCGAAAAAAATCATAATTGATACTCACAGCAGGGCCTCCTAAAGCTATGTTTCCCTGGCTTTTTGCCAGTCCTGCGTATTGTGAATCTATAGGGTTATAGATACACTAAAGTGACCAGACGTCCCGGATTGTGCGGGACAGTCCCGGATTTGAAAAGTCTGTCCCGCATCACAAGACATGAACAACATTATATTATGATCAGTGTGAAAAAAATGCAAAAATTGTTGGTGAGGAGCTAATTATATTTATTATAATTTTTTTTTTTTTTTTTACAATTTTTTTTTACAATTCTGGTCACTTTAAGATACACCAATCACCAATGGATACAAGCAGTGACAGGGAGTAAGGCAGGTAGGGGTGACGTGAAAAGATTTAATCCCCGCCACTGGACATATGGACCTATAAATAATTTATTATAAGTTGCAAGGAAATAAAAATATCAATTTTTCGTCTTAAGAATAAAAAATTACTTATACATGTATTCATATTGTAGAATGAGTGATCTTTTAATATTACATTTTTAATAGATTAATAGTTAATTAAAATGAATATGTATAACTAGCTATATTTAAGGAAAAATGTCATCAAATATGAAAGCTGAAAACCTTGAATGAAAACCAGATAATATCATTTCCCTCCCCTCCTAACATATATCCTGATAATCCTGATATCTATCTATAAAATAGGATCCTATAAATCTCAAATTTACTGGACGTAACTTACAATTAGGAGACTTTTTAACTTTTTCTTCATTAATAAATTGTTTGGGGTGGCCATTAGTTTCAAATTTTGAAGACACCCTAAAAAACTATTTTACCAATACATATACTAAATAAAGGTCCATAATAGGACCGGACCTATATGACATAATACAGTCCCGGCTTTGGGGGGGGGGGGGCGAACTAGGGCAACCGCCCGGGGCGCCAAGCCAGCAGGGGCGGCGCGCGGAAGAGGTAACAACGAAAAAAAAGGTTATCAGTTTTTTTTTGTTAGGGAGGGCGGCAATGAAAAATTCGCCGGGATTGCAAAGGCCGGATCTGACAAAATACACTCCTGAAATTTAATATAAAAATGTGATACCTAAATCCTGCGCTACTATAAATTACTTGTCGTCGATACTTGCTTAGGCTGAGGCCATACAGATACATGTTCTGCGGTTTGGTGTAAATTTTTCGAAACACAATTTTTCGAATCACAATTTTTCGAAACACAATTTTTCGAACAACATTTTTCGAAACACAATTTTTCGAAACACAGTTTTTCGAAACACAATTCTTCGAATGAACAATTTTTCGAAAAATTTATAAAAGCGCGGAACGCTATAGAGGCAAATGCATGAAAAAATATCTTGTGTATGAATTGATAAAATATATAAGGGTAGAAAATTTTTTTAATTCATTTAAAGCTATACATATGCCTTTATGAGCGCCCCACTCTTTTAATGGTCTTAGTCATAAAAACTGAATATTTATTTTTGACTTTTCAGTGCATTTTTAATAAAAACCACTTTAAAAACATTTATTTATTTATTTTTATTTAAAATAATATACCCAAGTTTTTTGTGACTATTGAAAACTATGCTGGATCCCTGTAAATTAAATATTACCTTTATATAACTTAACCTAAACGGGCACTAACCTAATCTACTCTAAGCAAACCTAACTAAAAGTAACTTACCCTAACCGGGACTAAACTAATCTATTCTGACCAAAGCTGACCTAACCTAAACTCTTTATTCTTTTTCATTTCTACCATTATCAAATTTTGTGTAAAACTTACCTAACTTAAAAAATCCAAAACTTATTTTTTTTTCGAAAAATTGTTCATTCGAAATATTGTTCATTCGAAGAATTGTATTTCGAAAAATTGTGTTTCGAAAAATTGTGTTTCGAAGAATTGTTTTCGAAAAATTGTGTTTCGAAAAATTGTGTTCGAAAAATTGTGTTTCGAAAAACTTTCCGGATACCATGTTCTGCTCACCTCAATCGAGATGTGTAAAGTGTAAACATGCATTTATGAGACTAAAATGGTAAATGGAGCATGAATGTGTATGCTCATAAGCTAAAGTTAAAGAGGGTAGAGAAATTCAAAAAGGGGACCCCTTATTAGAGATATTTAATTTTTTTGAAAAATAAATCTCAAAAAACATTTTTTTTAACAAAAAATTGTTCCCCTTTTTACTTTCTTATTTCTCAACAAGAGGCCCCCAAATTATTTTCTGTCGTAAGAGTCCTTAACGGTCATATATAGCGCGCCACTGTTATTAAAATTGAAATTCATAGAGAATTTAAATAACAAGGTTTTTACATGTTTATAATATTATAATCGTTATAATATATTTTATAAACAATAATTTAATTAACGTGTTAACGAAAAACGCATTTTTAACAATCATAACAGGAAATATTTTACCACAAAGGTGATATATAAATGTATATATACATTTTTTTTAGAATTAATGTTTGTACTTACAAATACTTATAAAACAATGTTATTGAATTTCATAAATTTAATTATGCTTCCATAAAACAGTAAATATGTATGTATATATTTTGTATAATGTGTACTACACATTTTATAAAAAAAAATCAAGTCGTTATATTTGTATATAACCTTGAAAATAATCTCGTGAAAAATCTGGTCTTGTAGAACAGCTTTTGCATAAAATATAATTGTATCATAATCCAGCAAACCACTGTAACGCTATAAAATATTTTATTTGGAATTCAACTCGATAAAACATTAATTTATCGCTGAACTACGGGAAATGAATAAACAAGTATTTTATTTGATGAACAAATTTTTTTTTAATACAAAAATATATGCTATTTGATATTATTTGAATTAATAAGTTATAGGCAGTAAATATATTAATATGTATTATTGATATATTATTAACAATGGGATTGCTGAAGGCATGATATTTGTTGTGCGGTGTTTTTGACAGCGTTGTGGAATTGGCGGGGAACAGAAGGAGGGTTGGAGCAGCGCGCAAGCAGCACAGCGGCAGCGGGCAGAGCCGCCATATTGCCGTGACGCGTTAAGTTGTCAGCTCCGCCAGTGACGACGGCCCAGGAATTTTGACGTGGCTACTACGTACCAGCCTGCTTACCCACTCCGATAGCAGAAAGTCTGTGACGAGGAATACGTAACTGGTAAGTACGCGTTTGAGGAATAACAAATCCAACATGGTACCATGGAAATAAACAGTTTCCCGACGATAGTGTTATTTTACAAACCTCTCAGATAACGCCGAAACGTTATTTTATCCACAGAAAATATAATGGCGTTTTAAGTTGCCATGTATAAAATTAGAATTAAGCCATCATGACATTACCCAGAAATGGAATTAATACTATCACGGATTGTGACCTATAACACAAAGTGCAGAATTTAAACCAAATCGTGTTCTATAAATAATCGTGTGTTACAGTTTATTTATTTATAATTTGAAATTAGCCATATGTTAATTATAAAGTGCCAGTCACATGATAAGTAGTATTGAGACGTGTGTTATTGTTGTATGTGAAGGGCGCAGGGTGCCTGGGCGATGGACGGCATGGTCGAGGAGAACGGGAGTGTGAACACGTCTCAGGATCCGCTAGCGACTTCGACAGAGGCCAACGCGACGGTGCAGATCGCTTCCTCGGTACAGCACCACTTGATTGCAGACGCCAATATTGTGCAACTGTCGTTACCTAATCACACGCAAGCACAGGTAGAGGGCTCGTGCCCCACTGATGCATGCGGATGAAAACATTGTAGTATTTATATGGCTACTTTATATCTAACTAAAATAATAAATATTATACATTTGTTTATATACAAATGTCAATTTATCAACTGTTGATATGTAATTGAATGCCCTGTATATTATTTCTTGTTCACCTTGTTAGGTATTTATTAACAAAGTAAATAAGGAATTAAGATAGTCGTTGTTTAGAAATAACTCACTCTTTATCAAAATATACAAATAAATAAATCATTTTTAAATGCTTTTATCTTTTTGATGTTTTTGTTTACAATGCTGAAAATTATTTGATGTGCTATTATTAAATACACCATAATTATATTATTTGTTATGAAAAAAGTCGATGGACTTTATTAACAACACTGATAATGTAAATACAGTAAACAGTTTATTTTATATTAGAAGAGAAAAAACATATAAAGTAGCCAAAACTTTTTTTTTGTATTTAGATTTTTCAATTATTATTTTTAAACGTTAATGAATACATTTTTCAAAATTTGCACTCATTTTCAAATTTATTTTTTTATAATTATAAAACAAAACATAAATTATATGCAAACAAACAAATATGTATTTTCTTATCATGAACTGATAGCAAACATAATTTAAATATATTACGTACTTTTATTTAATCATATCTTTCATTTTTGCATTAAAGTTGATTTTTTTTATTATTTGAATGAATTACAATCAAATACTACAGTGATTTTACATTATTCATATTAATTAATTAAAGTAATTAATTATGATTTCAAATTTAAATGTATTTATTAGTAATTGCACAATTTGAGTAGTTTTTTAGTTACTTATTTTAATTTAGTTAATCATTTTTTTTTTTAAATAAATAATTTAGTGATAAAAATTGCACACTTTTTTACTGGGAAGGTTAGAAGTTGTTTAGTTGTTTATTAAAAAAATATCAATATTATTCATTTCTATTGAAAGAAATTTACAATTAAAAATTTTACAAGGTCTTTTTATAACTTAAAAGTAAACATTGGTCTTTCCAAATTTTCCCCTCACTTTTTAAAAGATTCATAATTTATAGTTAAATAATAAATGACCGTTTTTCATAAACTTAATGCAAAACTAGCTTTTTCTAGTTTTGTGCAAAAGAAACCATTCGCTTTGTAGAATTTAGGCAATTCAACTGTTATAAAACTATTGTCATCATTGATTTTTACTGCAGAAAAAAACGGATGTTTGCTTTTAATAGATAAAAATACAGTAAAATAAAAATTGATATTACTTTGAGTATAATATTCTAGTTTAAATGACATAACTTAAGCTACTTTTATACAGTTCACTTTAGTTGATCTACTAAAATGAATCATCAAAATTGATTATGTTATTGAAACTACTCGGTGTACTTTTAAATGTCATTAAATCAAGTTGTCCGTGTTGAAACTTATTTAAAATTGATATCATTTGAAATCATTTTATACACAGTTTCAGAAAAATTTCAATAATTATAGCAAATCAATTCATAAAAGCAAAACTTGACTCTACTTTCAGTGTTGCCACCTTTTCAATATTCGTGACCCGGACATTAAAAAAAAAGTTTGAAATAAATAACATAAATACTAATAAATACAATAATAACTAATATTTTGTTAAAAAAGTACATATAAGTGAACTGCAAAAATAGTATCAGTACAAAGCAAAAAAAAAGGTCGTTACAAATTTAAAAGAAAACCGGCTTGTCCGGGTGAAAACCGGCCTGGTGGCAACCGTCAATGATCTATTTTGATGATTTAATATTTATACTTTTTATTTTTTTTCATTTCAAATTATTCGTCCTGGTTGATCAATTATATTCAAAAATCAATCATCAGTTTAGTATACTTAATAAAAAACAAAACAAACGAAGTATTAGTAATATCGCAATGATAGGTTAGAAATCCATGATATTTTGTGTTTGCGCTCTTTGTAGTATAATGCATTTTGTGTGTTAAGGTACAATCAGTGATTCAGCCAAATCAACAGTCCGTTATACAGACCGCAGCCAACATTCAACCGATGCTGCCTAAAGGGAACGTCATTCTAGTGACGAGTAAACAGAATTCTGTTATTCAGACGACGCAAGGAAGTCTGCAGACCATTCAGGTGTGTTTTATAGAAAAATCATTCAAACGAGTATTTTTCAGTTGTTTAAAATGGTTAAAACGATGTTTGTAATACGAGAAGATGTAGTTTTTAGAATCATACAGTCCTCTAGAAGTTTTATAAATGGCTAGAATGTTTGTTACTTACTTTGTTTTGAACACGTGTGACAGAATGGTTGTAACAGGTGTTGCGTTTGGTTCTAGCAGGTAGTGGAGACGGGCAGCGACGAGAGCTTCTCGGACGACGAATCACCGAAGAAGCGGAGAGATTTGCTGACGCGGAGACCTTCCTACAGGAAAATACTCAACGATCTTGGCGGGGGTGAGATAGCTGGTATGTTTTTTATTGCATGCCGTTGAGTAGAAGTTTCGTTTTGGATACCTGCTACGATGTTTCTCAAAGTGTTTTATCTTTTTATCATTATACATGAAACAAATTTGAAATTCAGAATGATTAGTTGTGTTGTTTTTAAAATATAAGTTACATTTTCTTTAGTATTAAAATTGTCAGTAGGGTTACATATATTTAGTTATCGGATTGTTGATGGTTTAAACTTTAAACGATATTTTTATAACAAATATGTAAAATAATTTCTAGAAATTTGTAGGTTAGTTGGTATTATTGACCACTCAAACCTAACTATTATTAATGAATCAGTTGCAAATGCTGTAATAGTGTAATATCTGTTGAAACATTGTTCAAAATAATGATATTAATGATGATTCATGATGTAGGTAATACAGATAAACTTTTTATCGTTTGCAACAAAATAACAATAAAAGCAAGTCAACAGTACTAGTTTATGCTTGTTGTTTTGATATATGATACAATAATGAAAATTACTAAGAAAATGTAACTTATATAACTTATTAACAGGGTGGCCAGTTTCAGGAAAACCGGGAAAAGTCAGGGAATTTGGTTGGAAGTCAGGGAATTTTTTATAAAAATGTATAAATGCGAAAACTACACAAATTCTCGCAAGTATTTAAACAGTGACACAGTGACTTTTTTTTTAGGTTTTTTGTCTAAATTTTAAATAAAAAACAGGGAAAAACGGTAAAAAATCTCCTGGAAAACCGGGAAAAGTCAGGGAAATTTGTTCCAGAGAAATACTGGTCACCCTGATTAACCTAGTATAGGAAACAAAAATTACCAAAATTTTTAAAGGCAATTTTTACTATTTCTATCTAGGTTTTTGGCAATTAAGAAATAAAAATTCGATAATTATTCACTTTCATGACTCATTAAATGTTATTTATATTTACATATATGTATAAACAAATTTATTTCTCAGACTTGATTTAAAAAGAACTTAAAAAAATTATGTAGCTAATATATTTGCACCTTGAAATTCCAATTTTCCAATTCATTTTATTATTTTAACCTGGACATAATTATTTTAATTTCCAGTAAATGAAATATTGTCAAAAAATATATTTCTGATATAGCCGAAAGTCAAATTAAAATAACACATATCAATTTTTTACCGGACAATGCAACAAATAAATCTATCAATTTCAAAAAAATGTCATGTTGTTTTTGAGATCATTTGGCTACTTTGCCAGATTCACAGGCAGACAAATTAAGTGTGTTTATAATAGACAACCTACTCCTTTAATTTATGGCAAAAAAATTCGGATTAAAATCACATATAGTAATTTTTCACCAGAACAAACCTGCAATTTTTTTTTTCATACGGTTGTTTTCAAGATCACTGTGCGGTTTGCTGGACCGACAGACATACTGATATTTTTCTAAAAACATGTTTTTTGAATGGTAGGGTTCTTGAAACATTAAGATTCAACAAAATTTGGTAAGGTCTCTTTTTGACCAAAATGAATACTTTTCAAAACATTGACGTGACTTAATGCAAAGTTAAAAAAGAGATAATAATTATTTTGAATTTCAAATAATGTAAATGTGTTTATTAATGTTTTTAACTCAACTATTTTTTTACCATTTTTTAATCATAAATTTTTTTTATTTTCAGTAAAAACTGCACGAACGTGCATATTCAGATAAATCTATTTTATTTTTAATTTATATTTTTTTTATAGTTTTTGGTTAAAATTTGAGAACAAATGCATGGAGTAGGTACCAAACAATTTCTTAAAAACATTGAGATTATATTTATGTTAAAAGAGCAAATTTAGTACCTACCAATATAAAATATTGTATTTTTTACTTATTCATTTAATTTTTTGTCATTATTATTATTCTAGGTGTAATAATTCTATAATTATCTGATGACTAATAGTATCAACTGTAAAGAGTAAGGATATTATTTTTAGTTTATAATATAATCTCGAATGTTTATGTTCTTTTGGGAATGTTTTGAATGAAGTTTTTGTAGATTTTATGCTGTGGTATTTTTTAATGTGTGGTAATCTTTATCTAATCTAAACAGTAAAAATATAAATTTAATGTACCGTAAACTGAGGATACTCTGACTAAAAAAGATAAATAAAAGTTTTATTAAATATTTATTAAAGTGTATTTCCTAAGCTGCTTTACATTATTACATATTATGCATAGGTGGGCACAGTTAAAGCGTTAAAATTCCGAAAATTTAACGGAAGTTACAGTTAACCGAAAATTTAACGAAAGTTAAAGTTAACCATCCAAAATGTTTCAAGACCTCTTTTTTAATGTAACTGACTAAAGTTAACGGAAGTTAACAAAAGCATTAACATTTTTTTGAGTTAACTTAAAAGTTAATCCGTTAAGCATTTTGTTAACTTTGTTAATTAACGATTAACGGATTAACGAGTTAATGCCTACCTATGATATTATGTGTAGGTACAATAGTGTACATGTATTCAGGATAGTCCCGTATCGGTTTTAAAGATCAATAATAGATATTTTGTATATTTTCTCTAGTTTAAAAAACATTTATAAAGGCAGTTTTCCAGAAAACCAATAGATTAGAGATTTTGACATTAGTGGTACATGTGTACCATGTTAAGAATATAACAGCACATTTTTTTTTGTTTTTTTTTTTCAAAATTGGCATTTTGTACGATGTTGATAGTAAAAAAAATCAATGTTCTTAATAAAGCCCCCATTTTAGTGTTTTCAAATATTTAAAAAAGAAAAATTAGAAAACGTATGTAAGTATTCCCGGTTTACAGTTATAATAATTAATAATCAATTTTATAATTTTTTCGGTAAAATATATTTTTTGATTTGTATTTACATTGAAATGTAATTAACATACAATCTAAGTAATGTTTTTGTACGTAACCTCAATAAAATTATGAATTTTAAATTCTGATACAATGTAGTCCAATTCTTTAAATAAAATATTGAATTAATATACATATTAAAGATAATCTAAATAAAAAAGCATAATACATAATGGTTTTTATTGGAATGATTTAACCACAACATTTAAATAAGTAGTTTTAAACCAGAAGTACTAAATATATTTTATTATTAATTAATAATTAAATTCATCATTTTAATAATAAAAATATTAAAATTTTAAATTAAATTATATATTTTTAAAATAAATAATTAAATTTTATATACACTTCTAATAATATAATAAAAATAATAAATAATACATAGCTTTTGGTAAAACTTTTTGCAATCACTTATAAATAAACAGAGGTCTAGCACAATCAAGTAAATTGTAAATTAAATTGCAACATAACCTTAAAATCATTTGCTTTATTTTTAATTACACTTTAATTTATTGTTAGTAATTTTTAACTATTGGTGGAAGAAATATAAAAATATATTTTAACAAATTCAAACTTCTACGGCCAAAGAATGGTCCTAGAGCGTAAGTTTAAAATTGCTTTATTCACTTTGAATAACCCATGGTTTAAGTTATTGCATGATCTTTAGTAACTATTAAAATAAAATTAAAAAAGCATTTGATTTAATTTTATTTTTGATCTTTTTAGTATTCGTACTTGTAAATAAATTGCATTTGCATGCGTAGCGGTGTAAATTTAAAAAAATTACATACTTCTCCACATGTTTTGTTCATGGTTACATCACAGTTTAATTTTTTTGTCAAATGGTTATAAATTTTTTCTAACATTCATTTTTCAAACAAAAATAACAAACCAAAGTATTGATTTTTAGTTTCTGTAATTTTTGGTCATGTTTTGTGATCAATGTTTCATCACATGTTGCAGTGAACACCTTCAAGGTAATTCCTGAATATGGCCACTGCAACGTGTGATAAAACGTTGGCTAAAATGTGATTTATAACTAGAAATAAAAATCATATACGGATCATTATAAAAGTTACATTTTAAATAATTTTAATATAATTCAGGTTAGTATCTGTTTTCTAAAATTCAATTTAACGTATTAACCAATGTTGGGAATGATAAACGTAGTAAATATTGTTTTATTTAAAATTAACATTTTTTATGCGTTATAATTTTTTTTCTTAAGTTAAAATTAGCTATAATTTTATATACATGGAGCCACTGGTTTAAGTTAATTATTTGTTTAAATATTTTATATATTATAGTGATCATTTGTGTTTGTAGACAAAAAAAATAATTTTTTTCCGATTAAAAACATAGTTGATTTTAATATACTTATCTATAAATACTTTGATCATTTTTATATAATATATTTTTGTATAGTAATGAAAATGTGGGGATGTATTTTTTTGATAGTAAATTTATGTGTAAATAGCTTCTAGTAATATTTTCTCTTATTGAAATTTCAATTTTATTTAAATTTCATGTTCTTTTACACTTATGAGTAGAAAATTTCACAAAATGTAAAAGAACATGATAAAAATCATCAAGACCTTATATGAACCTTTTTAGATTAAAATAATCATCATGCGACTAGTAAGCGGTTAGGCATTATTTTTGTATCAAGAACAAGAACAAAATTACATATTTTGAAAAAATATTATATTGTAATTATAACCATGTTGCAATCGCGTTCATAAGTCGCCGCGATTTGGTTTACCGCTTAATGTTAGTGTAAAAAGGACAGATACAAATAGGCACAAAAAACATTGATGTCCCAAATCATTTTACGATAATTTGAACTAAATATAGTCTTTTTCATCTACATATCTTAAATATTTAAATTCAAACGTCAAAAAAAAATTTTGTACGTATGGTCGAAAAGTCTTTGCAAAAAAATGTATTGTTATGTGTGTATATTTGTTTACATAATTGATAAATATACTATCCGTATCTTATCGTATTTTAAGATATTAAATAAATCAAGGACAATGCTATTCAAGAGGAAAAGTGGGAAAAATTAAAAACAAATATAATTATTTGTTGAATTTTTTAATATAATGACTTATCAACCATTTGTATTATAATATTTTTTGACATCTGAAATATAGACTGTATAATTAATGCATAGTTAGTGAACTTAATTAATTAATATTTTTCAATACATATTAATAATTAAGTACATATTACATAATTCTAATTGACAGTTATTTTCAAGGTCATTTTGGTTTTGAATTGATTCAGAATTAAAATTGAAATTTTATACATGGTTGAAAGTAAATCAGTTATTAATTAGTTTAGTGACCAAATATGATATATTTTTTCCCTAACCATGAGTGTGTTGCAGAGGGAAAAGTGGAGTCTTCATCTGAATGTGATTCTAATTTGGACAGTGAGGTATCGTCACACTCGCTAACATCCCACTACCGTACAGGTTGGTTTTGTTCACTTAATATCCAGTGGTCTCCATTTCTGTATATTTACCCTCTTACGTTGTATATTTTTATTTAAAGTATGATAAAAATCTAATCGTAATATTTTTTATAATTTAATGTTAGGGTGAGTGCATATTGAAGAAAATGATTTTATGAAACTAGTAGCTAGAAATCATTTTTTTCAGTGTGTGGACAGCTAAGTTGATAAATATGTATAGGTGTGTTATGTAAATTAATATAATCATTTTATGTTTACGTATGTGATTGTACGGTGAAAATAAAATATATTTAATAACTAATCAACATAAATATTATTGCTCTTCACATAATGTTTATTTTGGCAAAAAACCAAAATGTAAAATGCAGTATTAAAAATACACTTTGACAACATACTATATAACCTTACTTTTTTAAATATATATTTCGAAATATTAAATCAATTGGTTGTAATGAAATAAATGATACATACATTTGATTAATTAATTAAATATGATGGAAGTTTAATTCCTTTTCCTTGTGTACATTGGAAAGGTAATTTGTATTTTAAAATATCTATTATATTGAAATTTAAACAAAGTTTTCATTATCTATAAATAATGTTATATAGGAAATAATATACTGCATGCTTATTCATTATTTCATGTTAAAAACATATCCAGCATGGGTTAAACTCGACAGTCTGTGTGCAAGTCGTAGCAAACGTCAAAAAACGGATATTAAGGAACTTCGAATGAAGTAGTAAATAACCTGTCCTTGGTTAATACAATCTACTGGACCTTGTCTCTTGTGGCAAAGCTGATGGTTATTTTAGATAAAAACATGGACTCAATCTCTGCCTCAACGAAATGTTTTAAAATAAAGTTACAAAAATGTCAGATAGGAATAGTATCAACAAAATGTACGTGAAATCTACTTCATTCTAAATTACTAACACACGCTTTTCTGATATTTGTGAGAATTTGCACCCAGATTATCGTCTTACCTCTGCATGTATTATAGTCATTTATAATTAATTTACTTAACATAAAAATTACATTTATATTTCATAAAACAGATTGAACATAATAAAATGTACTTCTATTAAATTATTATAATTTCATATAAATTGAAAATACTTTAAATAATACAATTTTTCTAATGACATAACCAAAAATATGCATGTTTTTTTTTTTTGTAATACTTTTTTCAGTGGTATATGCGGTGTACGTTTGTCAAAAAAATATGTTTTTTTTTTTGTTATTTAAAATTATTTTGGTTTGGGTTGGCATGAAAAATATCATGATGCAATAACTTTAATGAAGTTCACATTTTCAACATTTTATGTTAGTTTAGCAACAATTGGATTTAATTTTCAATTTAAAAAAATATAATTTTTTTGAATTCACTTAATCTAATTATCTCAGTAGGATACAATTAAAATTAAGTTTTTGATAACTTGGGGTTATTCTTTGAAAATGTGCTAAATATTGCAAAAGCTTAAAGTTGTTGTAACATGATTGTATATTTGGGTATAAATGAAATAAGTAAATAAAAAGGATACGTGAATGTATTTGCAGTGATCCCTGCGGGCACAATACAGATCGCAAGTCAAGGCGAAGGTGTGCAAGGGTTGCACACGCTGACAATGACCAACAGTACAGCGGGCGGCGCCATTGTCCAGTACGCCCAGGGTCAAGACGGTCAATTTTTTGTACCTGGTACGATTTAATTTATTAACTTTGTCTGATTCTACATTCAGAAAATTCTATCATCTTTCCAGTTGTGGCGCAAGGCGACGGTCTATCTGGCGGACAAGTATTAGACGAAGATCAGACGAGAAAGCGAGAAATGCGGCTCATGAAGAACAGAGAAGCGGCGCGAGAGTGCCGGAGGAAAAAGAAAGAGTACATCAAATGTTTGGAAAACAGAGTCGCGGTACTCGAAACACAAAATAAAGCCTTGATTGATGAATTGAAGACTTTGAAAGAGTTGTATTGTCAGCAGAAAACAGAATGAGGCTCATGTGTCCTCTTATTGTTATATGTTTATTGATATAGGTCATATTCTGTGGCCGACGGTAGGGTCATCAGATGTGAGAAAAGTACCTTAATAAATAACAGTGCTGAAGTTTAGAGAACCATTATTATTGAATTAAAGATGTGAGTACACATAAGTATATTTATGTATCATAGTTTTTATTCAATGTGTCGGTATTGATCTGTTTTATTTTTATTAGGTATAAATTTTTTTTGTAATGTCTTGGTGTTGATAACAAGGTTATTTATAGTTTTATGCCTAGTTTTACAAACGAATGTTACTTACACTTTATTTAGAACTATTGATTGAATCAATCAGAATTTTTAACTCACAATTTCAGTTATCTGCGTAAAAACTTAATTTTTACAATAAATAAATCTAATAATTCTAGTGGGACACTCATTATTTTTTGGATTAATTTTTGTGTCTAATAAATTGGTATAAAATAATATGTAATTGATATTAGTAGAAATAATATGTAATTGACAGTAGTAGAAATTATCAGAAATTTTAACAGTGGAAATAAATAGTAACAGAAAGTTATTTGTTACTGCATTCAGATCAGAAAAAACTTTAAATCGGCGTATTTGGACATTAAAACAATAAATAACCTATAAAATAATATAAAGTAAAGTTTAATATCAAAAATAAATTGAATAAAATTTGTTAGGGTATTCATTCTGTGATATTATTGGTGGATTTGTTTTGGTATTTAGAAGAGTAGTTTATGTAACATCTCTGTTTTAATACCGTTGTTTTTACTTATCGCGCATGCACTAAACCCAACCTTAATGTCATAAAACTGTCATAAATGTTTGATACCATGTTCAAAATTTCATTCAATTTCATTATGATACCAGATATAAAAGAAGTACAAAATAAATTTCAAAATCTGACAGACACATAAAACCGTTAACTTATAATATTAGTACAAAGCTGTATGAAGTGAATACAGTTGCTGTTGGATCAATATCGGCATATTGAGAATAAATACGACATTGTATAAATATAGTGTATATTATTAATATCGTAGCAACGACCACGAGATCCATATTTTTGTTTATAACTGTACGAAGGCTTGTGACTTGCGTTATTAAGCTGAGAATTTTAAATGTGGATAAGATGAGCCGTTGATTGGTTTAAAAATATTTGTAGAGATTAATATTTTTTGTATAAATAGAATATATATATTATATATTTAAATATATCGGATGTATTTATTGAAGTGGTGATAGGTCACGTCAGGCCTCGTGTCACTGTTTGAGTGCCTTGCTTCACATTCTAGAAACAATTAGTATCACCGATTTTACTTGTAATAAGGTCCATTGTTGTTGAAATGTCGTCGGCAATTGTTGTCTCAAAAATCTTGTTCTATTTCCATTGTTTGGTTCGATACTGTCATTTCAATGCTGGTATAGTTAAGTTGAACTATTTTGAATACAAGTAGTCTTTATATCAAAATGTGTGTGAAATCAAATAATTACAAATATGTACCTTCGTAAGTAGAAACAAATAAACTAACTTATTTATCCATTCTTTTTATACATATACATTATAGTACAATATAATGATAAAGTAGGTTTCTTTTTGCATTGTGTTGAGTTTCACTTATTGAATATTTTATTTTAAATCTGCTGTTGTTTGGTTCAAAAACTAAAATAATTAAGAAAATCTATGTTTTATGTCTCGAATAGAAGATTTTTTAGGTGAAATTTTTTATTTTGATAACCGAATCTTAAATGATATTTGCATTCTCTTCTATTTATAATTTTGCTAAAAACTGCCGTACTTGAATAATTGAATATTACAAAAGGTTGTCAAAGATTCTTCAAATAAATGCCCTGTTTTAAAATACCATTACAGTAAAATACATAATTTGTCTTATTGACAGTCTTTATTTGTTAGATATATGATAAAATAATACAAAATAATTGTAAACAAATGTTCACAACAATAATCATTATTTAAACTTTAATTGATTTTCAATAATGAAACTATATTTATAAAATTTAAAACATACAAAAAGATTTGATTAATTACTAACAAGATAGTATAAAACATTTCCCTGTAAATACGATAGATGGCCTACAAATCACCTATACAACAAATTGGAAATTTCTAAAACTGGTACTCTATGTTAATCATAGGTGGGCATTAAGTCATTAATCCGTTAATCGTTAATTAACTCAAAAAAATGTTAACGCTTTTGTTAACTTCCGTTTACTTTAGTCCGTTACATTGGTTGTTTGATGACAAGTACATAAGAAAGTTGTTGAAATAGCAAAAAAAACAAAAAACTTAACGGTTAACTTTAACTTCCGTTAAATTTTCGGTTAACTTTAACTTCTGTTAAATTTTCGGAATTTTAACGATTAACGAAGTTAACTTTTTTATTAACGGATTAACGATTATCGAAGTTAACTTTTCGATTAACTGTGCCCACCTATGATGTTAATGTATGATATTATCATATGTATTGCATGCCATATTAATTAAGCACACATATTTATAAAGACTACTATTTTTAATCTTACTAATACAAATACTTTTAATTATTATATATATTTATGTATAAGATTTTTATGTACATATTGAATTATTCTAATGCAAAATACATGTTATCAAAAAAAGAAAAACAACAGTTATTGTAAAATAATTTTACTTTTTTTTCAACTGTAATTATTATTATTAATTAACTTCTTTTATTTATAACAAAAAGAATTTGATTTTATTTTTTATGTAAATTTTATTCAAATACAATCTGGTAAACAGTAAAAATGATGTAATTACATTTTATTTTTATAATATTGTCAAAATTTTTTATTTAAGTACCTTCAGGTGTTCATACTTTTGTATTTTATTTTTTAATAACGTTACCTATATTTTTATGTAATATAATGAATGTTTCATATATTTTAAATAAATTGTATTTTATATAAAACGATCATGTTATTTTATTTAAAAGCAGTAAACGTTTCCTTAAATCAAAACTTTATACAAGAAATAGAATACAAATAATGTTTACCAGGTTTTTATTTATTTCAACTGTTAACAGTTAAATTTTAGTTAGGTTAAGAACGGCCAAAACTTACTAGAGCATTTTATTATTGCATGTGAAGTAAAAACGGTGAATACTCATTGAAGATTGCTCTAAATATCAATTTTTGAATAATTAAGAGGTATATCTTATTATTTTAAATAATTATTTTAATCCACTTGCTACTTACTAAAATAAATTATTTAAATTTGACCAAAATATCATGAGTTAAAAAAGTAAATTGTACTGATTAAAATGAGTAAAAAAAAGTCCAATCAATATAAGTTTGTAAACCGTTCTTTTCAGAAATATGAGTGATTCCCAGCTTCGTCAAATTAAACAAGTTATAAGGATTTGTTTATCAATGCTTCATTTCAAGATCAGTGTTGGTCATATCTCTGGAAAAGTGGGATTTGCAAACCCATTTTAGTCAGTAATAAAATTTCCGGCATTTTTTAAGAAAATAAGGTAGGCGAATGGGTTAAAATCGATTACAAAGATCTAATGCTTAAAAAAATCGAATTAAATTCAATTATGTAATGTTTTCGTTCAAAAATGTTATATGAATGACATCAGGGGTAAAACTGTAAATAGTATAAATAAAATATATTTAAGAAATTATTATTTTAGTTGTAGTCAATTAAAAATTACTAATTCCAAAGTTTTTCTAACAATCTTACATTTGGTATAATAAATAAATTGCTCGCACAGTAAAAGTGAAATTTATTTAATTTATTTAGCTGTTTTTATTTTAAAGAAAAATGCAGTTGATTGAAATACGTTTGATTATTAAATGGTTCGAGAGTTATAAGGTGATGTACCAACATAACAAAACATTAAAACGTATTGTTTTATGTTTTAATACAAATACATTGCAAGTGCAAAAAACAGATTGAAATTTTCACTGAAATAAGGCAACAGAAAGAGATGGGAGACTGATTTTTTTTTCATTACACTGTTGGTTTATTAAAAAAAACAAAACTATTCCCTCTAAATATATTTTGTTTCGTCTCAAAACTGATTCGCTGCCGTTAAAGAAGTTTCATTTAACTAAAATATGATTTAATTTTACTGTTGAGCAATTTCTTTATAATATTTTAGTATTACAAAGATATTTTATTACAAATCAAATAAAATATTTTCTGCTTTAGAGCAGTGGTGTAACTAAGATAAAGTAAAAAGGTAATTATTTTGAAAATTCTGTGTTAAATACAAAAATGTATACTTATCTTACAAAAATTCAGCAAACCGGGGATCTTTGATGAAAAGAAAAAATCTGGAATAGTTCTGCAGTGTAACAAATGGATTTTAATATTTTTATGTAAAAAATGAACACAATACAGTAGAAACCGGTTATAACGATATCGGTTAATATTAATATATTGGTTTTAACGACTCAAAATAAAAGTCCAACTGATTCCTATATAATTGCATTTTTACCGGTTATTACGACTATCTGCTTTTTACTACCAATTTGACCGGTCCCTTCGATGTCGTTATAACCGGTTTCTACTGTAAATGATTCCGGTATTTCACAAAATGTGTCATTTTCCAAGATCAATTTTATATTCTTAGTAAGGATAATAATAAAAAAAACAGCAGTATACTAGACTTGGACTATTTTTACCTACAGTTATTATTGTACATGGTCAAAGTATCACTATTGACCAAATTTTATTAAAACATTTTCAAATATTTCGAAAACTACATAGACTGTAACAAAGTTATACTAAAAATGATTTGAAAACGTACCAAAGTATCCCTGGTTTAAAAACTTTCTTAAGTAGAATATTACTTTTGATTTAAATCAAAGTTGAAGAGTATTATATTTCAATTGTTTTATTTTTGAACCATAAACTAGAATAAAAATTTTAATGAATGATATAACATAATTATTATATGTAGATTAAATATTTTTATGGATAGCCAGTGAATTATAATAAAAATATGTTTGTTTTTATTGAAGAAAAGAGCTTTGTTAATAAATTTTATTGTAAAAAATGCTTTGTCAAATAAACAAACATAATATAGTAACATTATAAAAATAATTTTTATAAAACAGTAAATGTTTTGAAATTGATATGCAAATGTGATGTATTTTATATGTTGTTTAAAAAATAGGGTTCCGATATGATTTCAATTAAAAAATATAAAAATCATATACTTGGCAACCCTGTTATGAAATGTCCCCCTTATAAAAATATGTGCCTGTTCAATGTCATTAAAAATGTAAAAAAATGGTGTAATTGATTGTTAATATTGTCAAATAGATTATTTTACATTATAAACACAATCGATAAACAAAAAGGATCAAATACCTTCTTCCTAAAAAACGTCATATTCAAAGCTCTGTAACTTTGGTCAGAATGATAAATGTACGTAAAAAGTAAATGTTATACTTGAGATCTTTATTTATCAATTCTTTTTGAAGATCTAAGTTTTATTGAATCTAATAGGAATTAAAAATTTGAGATCTTAAGTTAGAATATATTTTTTTCGATCTCATTTTGGGTATACAAAGTTACAGTTTCAAATATTGCCATTTTTGTAGAGAAGAAAATGTTTAATTCCTAATTTTTTTATAGTGTAATTTTTTTTAGCATTTATTTGCTCTGTTTTTACCATAATAATATTAAGTATTTATTTATTATTTTTTTCGTAACATTTGTGTATATTTTGTGCCATAGATTATAAGCAGATTGTTGAGAAAATAATTATTAGATATGTACAGTACATTAGTCTTTACGCTAAATGATTACTATATTATGTTGTTGATTTTATTTTAAGTAAATGCAGTTTAGAGCCAATATTAAATTCACATTTAATATTTTTATGTGAAATGATTTATTGTAAAATATTCCTGAGATAAATTGTGTAAATATATGTATTTTTACATATTATAAATAAGTGTTTTTATTTATTGATTTCTACATTACAATTTGTACATTAAACAAGATATGTGATTTTTTATTAATGCAAAAACCAAGGGAGCCTTTAAGCTTTTCTATGTATAAATAAGCATCATATTAAACATTTTGCAATACTCTTTTGATGCATCTAAAATAACTGTCTGATTTTTACATATTACTTTTTCTGACGTCTGTAATATTCTCCAATATGATACTTATCGAAATCCACACTCCTAGTAACAATATACTTCCAATGTATTATTTCTCCTAAGAGAAACAGAAAACTGATCAAATAACCACAGCCTAAAGCCACAAGTGCGCCATACATTTTCTTTAAATCCATTAATGCCTTTATTTCAAATTGATCACTTTCGTATTGCTCCGCTGTTAATACAGGCTGCATTACATCATTCAACCACTTCTGAACTAAACCAGCTTCTATAATACGTCTTAGGAACTTATCTATACGTGGTTTCAAAGGTGAATTCTTTTCTAAACCTAACGAAATAGGCATAACGATGGCACATTCTTCCATAATATGTAAATTATGTTTGTAAATATAAGAATTGTTAGCTGGATTACTGTCATTTGACATTTTTATGTTGTGGCGCTTGACACTGACAGCTTTTAGAAAATATTGATTGTCGTAATAAGCAAATTTTCCTGCAACACTTCTATCTATAGCTAAATCGGTGTCATTGATGAGTTCAAATTTTTCGCCGATTTTTTGGCCTGCTTTATCAAGTGACATTTGAAAGAATTGTTGGTTCTGTTTACCCCATCCACCAAATTCAATATAGCTGTTTGCTAAATCTTCAAGAGTGTCGATTGTGATCCTAAAAGTTGATTTATTATTATATCTGCACAATTATAGTATTATGTATATTATTATTATCACCTAGGAGCCGGATTAGCTAAAATAGCTGTTAAACTCGCTCTATATGAAACAACGACAAGAACACAATACAGCCAATACCAGCCAGTCAATAACCGTAATGACCAACCAGAAGGAGACTTAGGTAAAGACACTACGAGCAACATTCCGTAAGTGTAAAGACAGCTGTTGAAAAACTGATTAAATATAAACATCCCATTAAGATTCAGATCAATTTTCATTTCGGTATTTATATTTTTCAATGCCTGTATTTTTATAAACTTCATCATTATTTGTTCAATGTATCGGTAAAATCGCCCTAATGCATAGAAGATAATACCACTTACGAAGAATATAATTAATATTCCTATCCACATATCTAATCTGAAACAAAAATATTGCGTATGTAATACTTTGTCTTTTTACCGTTTTGTAAGAGACTCATGAGAGGCTAACATTAAAATATGAATTCAGCTTTGATAAATAACATAATAAAAAATAAATGTTTACTTGAACGGTAAAATCAAAGCTTTCCATGAATTATCTGTACGTGATTCTGGTGTTAAGAACGTCAAACACTCGGTATTATACGGAATGGTTAAATCAATAAGTTTTAAATGAAATGGAGTGTGATGTAGATCTCCTAAACCTATGTCAGCTTTTCTGTTGACTAACTCTCCTAAGAGGCCATTTATTGACCCATTTGTGTCCATCTGACCCCATTGCTCTTCTTTGGAATTATCTATTTCGTAAACCATTGGTTTAAAATTCATTGCTTTCGCTAATGTGTATAATAACTAAAATAATAATCATAATGTCAAAAATATGTATGAACTGGCAAAAGCGAACATTGTCATTTTGACAATTGAATCTCTTGTACACACCTGAACTTCTAGTCCATCAAAATACATATCTTCCTGTTTATCATATTGATGTTTAAAATACATCAGACGTTGTTCAGATTTAACTACAGCTGGTAAATGTTGGAAACCAACAGCTTTCATTACATGTTTATTTAAATTTTTAGTTTTATCGGTAAATAGCTTGACGTCTTTCTTAAACTTCCAGTTCTTCCATGTGTCTTCTTTTCTCAACACAAGAACATTTTTCAGCTGCGTTGGAAATGGTACTGTGTTTAATTCATACCAGATCTGTGCTTTTAATTTAATGTTATCATTTATTTGTTTCAGGATGCGTTTTCTAACGAATACTACGTTTATTATCCGTTTCCATAAGTACAGTAAGTGTGGTTCGAATAAACGACTGTCTTGAAGTAGAATGAAATTGGCTCTTGTATTTATTAAACGATGTCTGTAATTATAAACAAATATTACAATAATAATATTTGTGAATTTTGGCTTTTGGGTGTAAGCCATGTCATTTTAGTCATTATTACACATTTCCGTAGAAGTATTAAAGCTTAGAATGTACTTTAGCTGTTTTTATTCCACTTATAATTTTTAATATTCTTACCGATCACCATAAATTAGAAGTCTTGAAATTTGAAATCCATTTGATAATAATATTGTATACGTTTCGCAATCCTCAGATTTTATTTTTTTCAAAACGTCTATTGTATTATTACTAGGTTTAAGTAAATCTTCAGAATCGTTGATCAATAGCTGATTTAAAATTAATTATTTAATAAATCATTTTAAAATGAAATATTTAAAAATATATAATCACCTGAAAATATGTCATATTCGAGCCCATTTGATATATTTTTCGATTATTTATCATATCTGAGTAATATGCATCGTAAATAATTGCAGAACATCTGTAATTTTTATTACTTTCCATAGATTTCTTCAATAAATCCGTAATCAAATCGCCTAGATATTCTTTTTCATTGTAAACATTTAAATATTTCTTTAAATCGTGAAATCTAAAACAAATATATTTTTATGAATACATAAAATTTAATAAAAATACTTTTACTTACCTATGTATTTGTTCTAAACCACTTACAAAATTGTTTATAATATAAATTAAAATTAAAGCAAAAGTTTTATAGCAAAACATTTTACTGCTACCTTCTTTGATTTTAGTTTTTTGTAATAATACATAAAAACAATTTTATATGTAAAACAAAGAAAAAACTAATAAATATTTAAAAACTAATTAAAACATTGACAATTGAAAAGGCCATGCTATGCTAAATAAAAATACAAATCTATCTTATATATTATTTATTTATCAGAACACATATAAAGTATTAAAATACAATTATAAAATACATTGATAAAAAAGCATTTTTAAGTATAAATTCATAAATAGCAAATATGCATGTTTATTATTGTTTATATTATTATACAAATACATTTAATAGAAAATATAACGTTTGACTAGTTTACCTCTAAATTGTATTTGTACACATATACATACATTCATTTTCAGAATTTTATCATAAAGATATCTTAACCCATTAATCCCCAATTAAATGAAACATTTAAAAAAATTGTTTTTTTTTTTAAATAGCTCATTGAATGAAATGACTTTTTTTGTTGCTAACATCGTTAAACAAACTGTTTTAAACTATTCCACACTAAGTAATAACTTTTGTTTTCCCAACGTTTCGTAAACGCAACATTTTGTTGAAAAAATAAAATATTTTTTTAATTTCATAAGCAGTTGTTTGAGTATATATTTAGTAATAAAATGCAGTTAATACATCAAATTAATTTTATTTTCTACCCTTGTGAACTAATGGGTTAATGTTATAGATCTGTAAACAAAAAGATATCTAAATGATATCATTTTGAAAATTTGAGTAATTCGTATTCTTTTAAATGCTATAAGCGTATATAAAATCTTATTTTATTAAGTCATGGTAACTTTTAATATATATTAATATAGAAGGTACATATTCAAAATGTTTACATCTTAAAAATAATTATCAAAAGCGTGATTTTGAACTATAATTCAGTTTTTATTATTTTATTGTCATCACTTAATAAATCATCATTTGCAAACAATTTATTATAAACCGATATAGGATCAAGCATCCAAAACTTATGAAAAGATACCGATTCATCTGACAGAAGATATTCTGAAGCATAATCGTACGGACGGGCCTAAAATTAATAAACGGAAATTGTTAAAGAAAATAATATGTGCAACGATTAGTAAAAATATTACTTGATGAAATGCAGAAGAATGTATTATATCAATTCCGATATTTTGCAAGCATGAACCAATGAACATATCGTCTGGAGTCGTGTCGCTTGGACATTTGCAAATGTCAGGATTACTCAGCAACTTAACTATCGATTTACTGAATACCATTCCCCCACCACCTGTTATGTAATTATATCCATACATTTCGTTAGAACCATCATTTGTTTTCACACTATAGCCATATCTTTGTCCTATTGCTATATCTTCAGACTTGTCATAACAACTCAAAAGTTTTTGCAGGCGCGGAATACTGTTGATAAAAATAGTAAAGAAATTTCCAGAATCTGTTAATAGAAGTGATATTTTCTTACCTCAGTAATGTATCATCATCTGCGATAATCAACCAATCGATATTTTTATTTGTTTCCATTAAATCGTTTACATATTTGATTATGCCAAACGTTTTTTTACAATGTCCATGTTCAACATTAGATATGTTCAAAAGTATTGTGGGTATAGTAGAATCTAGTTTAGGTAAAATGTATATACTATTAGATATTTTAAATTTTCATGAAACAAATCAGTAATTTCTTCATTTAATACTCCATTTTACAAATTTTAACAGCTCTTTAAAGAAACCAAAAACAAAATAATAATTACCAAACTTTTCACTAAAGTAACCAATATTCACAGCAACTTTTCCCCAAGTCTCTTTGATATATTTAATCCGATCTTCATGGAATTTCTCTGTAGTTTTTATGCCAAAGTACAATGACTTATTTGGTACTGATGGCCCCTAAATAACAATAAAATTACTAAACTTACAATAAATTACTGACTGAAAATAACATACGCATTGTTTAAATTTTTGAGGATATGATCCACAGTCTTCTTTTTTCTCTACACAAAATGTAGGCTCGAAAATAAAAGGTTCACCATTTCCTTTATCCCAAATATATAACGCCAACTCATGGGAAGCATCAATTGCAAAATCAACGTCAAAACTGTTATCAGATTTCATACGTTGATTTATTCTAAAATAATAAACAATGTGTATAATATTGTTAGGCATTTTGAGTATCCAACAATTGACAGTACTTTTGTAAGAGGACAGAGCTCATAGCAAATCCGGAGGCTGTATTTGGATATTTTAAAGGATTTTTTTCATCAGGCATCTTAAAATGATGTATAATTGTTGGTTCCTTATCATGTAATCCATATCCCAGCCAAGTAGGTTTTTCAGGATCGTATTTATTTAAAACTTCTATAAGTTTTTTTAAATTTATATTTGTCCGATCTTCACAAAATATAAACCATGAAACATTTTGATGATTATTTTCTAAACTTTCAAATATTGGAAAATATGTCCAGTGTCCAATATGATTAAAATAGGAATGTGAAAAATAGATAGTTGGATTCCAATTCTGAAAATTGAATTGTAAAAATTTGGGTTGAGCAATTTTTTAGGTGTAAAATAAAATTTACCTCGTTTATTTGATTTACTTGATTGAGTAGATTAGTTTCAAATTCTTCAGCAAGTTTTAAATGGTAACTATCACTTTGACTAATTACAACAAATACATAATTTTGTAAATCTTAAAATAAAATTACAATTGAATTATTTATCTAATAGATATTTTTATAATTATATATTATATTTACCACTATTAGTTGAATTTATGGTTCTAATAAATTTAAATAACAATACACAGATCCAAAATATACGGAAACAAATCATTTTAAAGTAAATAAATAATTTAAGAGTAAAAATGCAATAGAAATTCGTAAATTTTCAAAAGTATTTGAAAATAAAATGTCATAACGTCAAAACCCAAAACACACGTGGGCATCATCTGTATTTGTTTGACATTTGAATGCATAAAAATGAAGTAGGAATCTGCATTGCCTGCATTTTAAGTTTTCAATTCGTGGCTGTCAGATACTCATAAATATGTCAAAATATATTTAAATTAATAATTATACTTATTTATTAATTGAAAACTAGTGAAATAGATAAAAATAAAATAACAACAATATATTAAAATAGTGGAGAACTGAATTATTTACAAAAGATGTGATATTATTTATTGATATAGGTATTTCTTTACATTTAAACAATTAAATTTCAACATGTTTGATAGTATTCGCGATAGAATATATTCAGTCGTCAAAGAAGGCGTGAATGTTTTTAAATCTGATACAGTAACAACACCCCAAGTAGAAGACACAATAAATAGAAATGCCGGTGCTCACATATTACAGAAATATCAAAATGACTGGGCTGAAATGCATGATAACAGTGAGGAAAATGCAAAACTGGCAGACAAACTTGCAGTTGATATAGAAGTCATGCATAATAAATGTGAGAAGTCATATAAGAGTATTAATGAATTAAATATGCTATTAAATTGTTCTGGCCGACCAACTATTACTCAAACTATTGATAATTGTATTACGCAACTTGAATTTTTAAAAACTGAGTTTAAAGATGTTGAAAAAGGTCTTGTTCAATTAGAAAATATTATTGAATGCTTGGATTTACAAGAGAAACAGTTAGAACATCGGTTTCAGTTAGCGATGTATAAAGAAAAGAAATTAGGTTTGTTAACTACTGATAATTTATTTTTAGTTTTATATAAATATTGTTTTTTTATATAGCAAGTTTGGAATGTGTGCGGCAACAACTGGTAGCTAAACATGCTCAATTTGTTGCTGATTTCGAGCGAACTCAGCAAAAGAATCTACAGGAACGTCAAATCACATTCCAAGAAGCATTTGAAAATGATTTGAGAGAATATAAAAAAGAAGGGATACTTCCAGGTGAGTTTAATATTTATTCAACAATAATTTTATATTAATATTAATTTAATTTTTATTTATAGCAATACCACACAGTTCTACAAAAAGCGAACCAGCATTAGAAGATATTCAACTGGATTATGAATCAAATGATTTAGATGAATTTTTAAAAGATTAAATTATTAACTATTGCGCATTTAAAATAACAACTGTTAACTTTTAATATAATGTACGTACATCATATGAAATATTAATCTATATTGTATATTTTTTGAAAATGTATTTTAAACTAATATTATAATATATTCTTGTTACATTTTTTTGATGTTAATATTTTTCATAGGTATTTTCGGTATTTTTATCAAAATCAGCATTGTTTTGACTTATATTCCTTGTTATTCTCCTCGTCCTTTTTCACCTAGATAATTAATATAGTTTCCTCTTTGTTTGTGTTGTGCTATGATAATTCATTGACCAAACGTACGTAAAATGACAGAAGTGTATTTGTGAATGTTAAAATTAGATTCAATGTGAGTAAAATATAAATTTAAATATTTACAACTCATTTTACATCCCGTTGAACTTTCTTTTTCATTACAAAGAGTACAAAAGCAAATTATTTACATGTGTTGTGTTTTCGATTATTCTGGTATTTTCACTGATCCGTGATAAACCATTCGATTTTTGTTTACATTTTCAAATTAATTATAAATTATTATAATAAACCTTGGTTGCATGAATTATCAGTTTCAAGGACTATTTATAAAAATTAAAATAAAAGATGTCTATTTACGTATTTTAATTATACGTGAATGTGAATACATTTGCATTGTTATTGTTAACATTTAAATTATTTTGGTGCCATGTGGTTCAAGATTTGAAGATATTTCAAAATTATTTTTAATATTTAAATAAAATGTATGATGTGAAATAAATATATTTTATATTAACACATTTGTTATTGTAATAATTAAAAAAAATCTAGTGAATGCAAAACGTGCAATTTTTACAGAAAAACCTGCACATATGTATCTGTTGTCATACAATTTTATTTTAAAAGAATGTATTTTTACACGATTTATCTATATTTCTGCAAACATTTATATGTATAATGAATAAAGTAATGCATATTTATTTAACAAATTTCAAGGTTATGTAAAATGAAATTTCACGTATTTGCTATTTCATTGCTTTATTTTAATTTTCATACTAAGATGAGTGATATTTTAATAATACAAACAATTGATGTTTTACTCAAATTAAAAGTGTTATCAATTAGTAATAAGTAAACTGAAAACTGTTTATTTTCCGCAGTTTATAAGAAAACAATGATTTAATTGTTCATAATGTTACAACCGATGAAACATACTTCTGCCATAATGCAATCTGTTGACAACCCGCTAGTGTTTGTTGATTCGCCATCTGATCTTAACGAAGCACAATTAATGTCATTAAAATTTAATGGAGCAGGTGATGAACCTTCTCTTATTGATTTTGGATCTAGTTTTTTGTTGATTGATGGCAGTGAACGTTTGCAAGTCAGCTCTCCGGACAAGTTTACAGAAAAATTAGGAATAAGTGAACCAGATGCCAAAATCAAAGTGATTTCTATTTTCGGTAATGCTGGTGAGTTTTATATTAAATTAAGTAATTGACTATCATTTTAAATATTTGAAAATTGCTTTCAGGTGATGGAAAATCTCACACATTAAATAGAACGCTATTCGGAGGACAAGAAGTATTTCGTGAAGGTGGAGAGCAAGGTCCTGGTACGTTAGGTGTATGGGCAGCATGGGACCCAGTAAGTCGAGTGCTGTGTTTAGATACAGAAGGATTGCAAGGTATCGGTGATTGTACAACACCAATGGTAAAACCATTAACGGCTGGATCCAGAGAAGAACAGCGGATGAGATTATTACTCAAGGTACAAAATCATCATTTCATATTATATTCCAAAATTAGTTTATATAAATATTTGTTTCAGATTTTAGCTATATCAGATGTAGTTTTATACCGCACTCGTGCTGAACGATTAAGACGAGACCTGTACACTTTCCTAGGGCTAGCGTCGAAGGCATACACAACACATTTTAGTAAAGCTCTATTGCGAGCTATTTCTGACAGACCTGGTGAAGGTCTGGATCCACCATCAATGTCATCTCTAGGTCCAGCTCTTATTATCTTCCATGAAACAAGATACACTAAAGTACTAGAATCAAGCGTATCAGAAAGTGCTGAGGATATTATTAGAGAGAGGTTTTCAGAGATGCAGCTTGATTTGAATGCTTTCAGTTCATTACGTTATGTTGGAGTCAGGGCTGGGTAATTAGTTTTTATTTAATTTTTCAAGTCAAATTATAATTTATAATTTTTTTAACAGTTCTGAAAATCGAACAACGTGGTCAGAATTACGAGATGCAATACGTGCCGCTATAGAAGACTCAACAGTTAGGGCCCCTAGAAGCCCTGCAGTTGTTCTTGCAGCTTTGCAAGCGCTAAACGACAAATTCAACGGAGAAATTGTCGCTCCGGCAGCAAATGTCGATTGTTTTCCGGATCAGTATTTCACGTGCGGTGTTAAATGTGAAGTGTGCAATGCCAGGTGCGTCAAATCTATTGGCCATATTAGAGAAGAGATGCCGCACATGTCGGATACGAATAAACAGTGTGTATTTCAACAACAGTATGAGAATTGCGTATATTTGTGTAAGGTAAGAATTATTATTCACATTTAATTTATTTGTCGAAAGGAATTAAATATCGTTAGAATTTATAGTTACATATTATGTCAATCAATTTATTTTCATTGTTGTATTTTGGGATTATATTTGTCAAGCTATTAACCCTGGACGGGTAGACGTCAAATTTAAGCCGAAAAGAGTAGACGTTCGTAAAATTGACTACTACTATATAATTTTTGGTTTTCTAATAAATTTATGGCAAAAAAAAAGTTTTGCTTTTAAAATCTTTTGATTTATGTATTTACAAAAATACCGAAATACGAAAGATTAAAATATAAGCTTAGTAATATAAGTTTACAGCGAATCGACAAACGAAAGAAAGTATCATTGGATCAAGCATCGAGACGATTGAGATCTTTTTCACATTCACAGCATATCCTTTTACGTACATATTTCGACTAAAATTTACGTAAAAGAGTAGACCTTCGTGAAAGATACGATGTGACTTGTCGATCTATGGCTCTCTCTAGAAAAATAGCAAACACTGACACCTGTCCTTGGTAGAGGTTGAAGACGAACTATTAAACTAGGCATATCTTCCCGCTCGGCTCCCCACCCTGTCTTGATTTCCCTGTAGAGGGCGTTGTGTAAATGTAGTCGTAATTATTACGAACGTCTACCCGTCCAGGGTTAATTGTTGAAATTAAAAATTAAATGTCTGTTATAAATTGAATTTATCTTTATTAAATTATTTATAAAATTTGAGGTATGTACTATTAATTTAAATATATTCTACAGGTTTGTTTAGATAGAGGTATTGAAGTTGTAGTAACTAGTCGTGTTTCTGCTGGTTCAGAAAACAGTTCTTGGTTTGAAGGTCTAGCACGGTATGCGTGGTCCGGATATATATTAGATTGTTCACGCTGTGGGGAGATATACCGCAGTCGGCAGTTCTGGTATGGGAACCAGGAACCTGAAGATTCTTCAGTTGTAAAACAAGTTGTGCATGTTTGGTCCGGGGTAATTATTGATATTGATTAGAGATGGAAAGTAATTTTGAGTATGTTTTTATTTTTGTTTCCAGAGTTTAGATTTCAACAAACCAGTGAGTAATGCTCAAGTATCAGCACAGCGAGTTCTAGAAAGTATGGCATATATATCCGAAGCAGTTGCAAACGTAACAGCACCACCTACAAGAGTTTTAAGTTCGTGGATGGCTGATCAAATCGCTCCTGAATATTGGAGAAAGAATACAGATATTAAAGTATTTTCTTTCAATTAAAATTATTGCCATTTATTTTATTTTATATGAATTTAATAACAGGTTTGCCATTCTTGTCAAAAAAATTTCGAACCAACTGATACAAAGCATCACTGTCGAGCTTGTGGAGAGGGATTCTGTGATAGCTGTAGCCAGCACACACGTCCTGTGCCTGAAAGGGGATGGAATGAGCCAGTCAGAGTCTGTAACCCTTGCTTCAATCTCAGAGCCAGTGTAGAATCACAAGATACAGACGAACAGGCAGAATCTGAGGTAATAATAATTGGACATCTCTCAGAACAGATTTATATTTAGTAGTATATCAAAATTTTATAACTTTCGAGATATCTTCAGCTACCACCAATGGTAAAATGTGTAAAATATTAAGAATCAAGCTATCATTTTTAGGGTTCCGTAGAAAACCAGGAACCCTTATAGTTTCTTCATGTCCGTCTGTCTCGAAAAGTTTTAACATAAGATGAAATTTGGTATACGGTCGTAGATTGATGACCCAAAAACAGAAATGATAAGATTTTTGAAAAATTTTTTTTCATAAATTGAAAAGTGATTTCAGTAAAAAAATTTCACTTACCCCTTTGAGTGGGGTGTCGTTAGAAAGGTTTCCTAAAATGCAACAAAAAATGTAATAGGACCTTTTGATTTTAACCCTTCAATCATGATGTATTTTCTCTCCAAAGTCATTTTCTAAATTATCAATTCAAAAAATCTGAAAAAATTCCAGAATGTAGATTTTATTTAGTACTTTCACTGAAAATTATAACGGACATTGTCAAAAATATTTTGGACCCCCCTTTCATAGACTGAAAAGTGAACTCACATTTTTTTTATTTGTCCCATTGAGTGGGGTGTCATTTGATAGGTCTCCTAAAATGCAATAATAAAAGTCAAATGACTTTTTGATTTTAACCCTTCAGCCACGAATTTTTTTTAAATAACTATATAAATGACTACGGAACCCTATCATGTGCTTGCTCAACATGCACTTGCCCGTTTTATTTATTTTATTGGAAATCAAGATATAAAGTACAATATTTATGACCAACCTGTAATAGAAAATATTCTTCCATCTTTTAACAGGTACGAGCCCGACGTTATGGTGAAGTAGTCGTGAACACGATCTCATCCGTGGCATCAGCCGTCCTCGAGTATCCCCGCGATCTAATCAAAGAGACCGCACGGCCTCAATACTGGCAGCCAGACTGCGAGGCATCCAGCTGCGCGCAGTGTGAAGGTGAGTTCACACAGACACGAGGAAGGCATCATTGCAGGGCTTGCGGTAAGGCCGTGTGCGGGGCATGCTCTCAGCACAAGCGGCCCGTGGTAGAGAGGGGTTGGCCAACACCTGTGAGAGTCTGTGACGCGTGTAGCGCCCCCTGACATACGAAGGGGGCGGGAGTAGTGCTGGTGCTCTGTGATAGTGTCGAGGGAATGGAGACTACGCAATGTTGAATGTTCATGCCATTTTATTGTTGTTGTGATGTAAAAATGTTGAAATCGGTTCAGTTTTTGTGTATGTTTGGGGTTAAATCTTAATCTTTTTTTTTGTATTTTCAAGGTTAACACATCATTTTCTTTTAATTCTGTCAAATTTGTTTGTGTATATTATTTCGTGTTTTTTTAAATTTTTAACCAATTAAAATGAATTTTGATTTTGTTCAGATAATATTGTTGAATGAAAGTATAAGATGTGATTTATTATTTTTGAATATAAGATTTTATATTGTACCAGTTTGTAGATATTTATTGCAGTTTAAGTGGAAATTTAAAACTGCCAAAATATTTTTTTTATGTATAAAAAATATAAAGAAATGAATTATATAAAATTAATTGAATTTGTAAATATATTTAAAAAAAAATACTTAATTACAATTACACACCCATTAACAAATTTTACTACTAAAAATATTTTTTAAATAACTTTTTTTTTAAACTTGCATTTATTAAAATATATTTTTTATGAATTAGAAAAAAATATGAGTAAATTGTATAGAAAATAAATATTGACTTAAAATCATCGTTTAATATTGACAAATACGTAGATTATGGAGAAAAAAAAAACATATGTGAGTAAATACAAAAAAATACGTTATTTCAGATATTGATTACTGAATATCGAATTTTTTGTACTTTTTTAGAAAATATCAGTATTTGGCTTTTCAATAAGGAAAATGTAAAATAGTCATAAAATATTGCTTTTTTTCTTACAAGTTATTTGAAATCTGTGATTTTTTGAAAAGGGTTCATAATATTTAATTAAAACAAAAAAAATGTATCGAAAACTTATTTCATAATCAATAAATAATTTTAACAATTCAGATGTCAAACAAAATTACTTATTTAACTGCAGGATCCATACTAATCCGTTAAGAAAATTTTTATTATATGTGAGTGTGGTAACATGATAAATACTTATAGACAGAGAGATAGAAACTATTTAATTTTGTCATTGAAATTCTGTGGTCTCCGGCGTTGCTATCTCCCTGCCTATTATGATTTTGCTGCATACTAGGAATGACTATTCAAAACGAGGGTTAATAATTAGAATCTGAAGAGTTAGTTGTTTAGGCATCTAATTATATTATATTATGAATCTTTATAGTTGTTTATTATAATTTGATCTGTGTGTAAATATGAAAAAGTTATTTCAGTGTTGGTAGTATTTCCTCGGAAGAGATTGAAGTCTGCCGTTTTTACAGTTTTCTATTATACCGTCAGTGATTGTTTTACATATTATTATATATATATATAGATATTTTGTATAATTTAAAAGACATACAATATATTGGGAGTGAATTAAATATATATTATTTAATAAATAAAATCAAATATGTTTTGAATGTTTTTATTATCGATACCTTTCGAAAAACAAAAATATAAGGATTTATTTAATATCAATAACTAAAATAGAATATAAAATAATGTATATTTCAGTTAAAAAATAAAATGACAGTTACAAAAGCACCAAGATTCTAAATTGCGGTAAAAAATTGTTTACGTAAAATCATCCACTAACTTGCTATGGACGCTCCAAAGACTCTGAAAAAAAACGTTTACATTAAATAATTAGTAAAATATTGTAAACAATACTATATTTAATTTAAATATCATTTATGTTTGACGTAGTTACCAAGCATTCTTAGTTGTCACCAACTTTCTCTTACTAATTTCACTGGAGCCAAAACTATTTGAAAATTAGTATCAAAAAATAAGTAAAGTATTCGCAGCGTGCGCGATGACAGCGCCAACTAGCGGTGGACTTTGACATATTAACAAACAAATAATTTTAATAAAATATCGTAATATATACATTTTAGATAATTATTTATAACTATAGGCTATGTGTACGAAATCTACTAGCCCCACTAGCGGGCAATAGAGAAGGTTTGCACGGATTGAACTCTCTTTTTATTATTGTTTAATACTGTGATATTTTTTAATAAACAAATATCATTTAATTTAGCTGTGTGCATATAATATAAATAGCATAGCATAAAAGGAACGTAAAAGTTATTTATTTTGGGTATTTTGTTTTTCTTTAATTATGATGTATAATAGAAAAATAATGAATTCGTTTACATTGACAGCAAAACCTCAAACTATGATCATACAATATTGCTCACCACGAGCACTTGCATCGACATTATTTTTAACTCTATAGCTTATAGTGTGGTTAATCATTTTGACCTTTCTATTTTCAGTTAAAAACGAGCCTATTAAAAATGACAGTTAGTCCACCAAAAGTGTTCTTTTTGGCCATGTCAAGCGTTGCGATCGATTTCGTTTCCCCCACTACCTACTTTGCACCCAGCGAATAAGTTACTAGAAAGATAAACCTATGAATGCCTTGCTACGTTGTAACTATCGATAAACTGGAATTTAAACTATTCTACTTAAGAAATAGAATGTAATGTGACGGTTTGTTAGCACAAACAAAATAAAACATAAGTACCCTGAGTGACTGGATGTTAATGGAAGGTGCGGGCCTTGGACATGTCTGTGTCTTCTTCAATCAGTTTGTGGTGGACGGCACTTAACGCCTACAGTTCAATAACATATTTTACAATTATACTGTTTGCATCAGTTTAAATTTAGACTTTTGAATTTTAATACGTATTTTTAACCAGAGATCAGTTCCAATATCAGATAAATATTGAATTTTTGTATATCCCCAAATATGCATGCACCACCAACGTTATATTTAAAAATTATTCTTATAAAATCGAGTCGAGTGTTTGAATTAGTTGTATTGACCATGTTGCATCTAAGTTTTTATTGTCCAGTATTTTATGCATTTTTATATATTTTAAAACTTATTGTTAAATATGAATATGTAACTATGAAAAGAAGTAGAATATAGTCAATATAACCATAACCAACAACTGGATAAATTTTAAGATGTGACTGATCCAGGGTCAGTTATTTGTGAATAAAAGGCACGTATTACAATTGTTAAATTAAATTATGTACTTTAACGCTTTCCAAGTTCCAACAAATAATAAAATTTTAACCTCATTGGTTAAAATAAAAAATAATTAGTTATATTCAAAAGTCTAATGAAAACTAACCTAACCTTACTTAATTAATAATATAAATAAATAAATACTTTGTGTGTATAATGCAGTTAATTTCGTTCTTGCGTATATGTTTAATACATAGTATTAATAAATCCAATCACCATTATAAGCACCAATCTGTTTGTCCACCACCAACGATTTAATGATGAAAGAAGGATCTTTAAGGTAAGGTCAAAGTTATGTGCTATTTAATAATTCATTTATCTGTTAATAAAAAGCAAATTTAAATTAAGTTCAATAATATTAAAAGTTAGAAGCAAATATTTTTTTACAAATGCAACAATTAAAAATTTTGCAAAAAAAATGTACTTATCGACTGTTACATGCTCAGCAGTGACAGACTATTATTTCTATTAACAATGTCTGAGTAAATTTTAGTGGGCGCCAAACAGTCAAGTACCAAAAAAAGCAAAGCAATGTACACATGCTCAAAAACAACTGAAAAAAAGGTAAGAAAAATCAAATAATGAAACCTTAAAGTATTTAACGGTTTTGACACGTAGTTCAAGCGTAGCATCTTCATCACAAATCATAAGCGTATGTGGGTGTTGCTGGAATGCAGATACAGTCCACATATGGTTAACTCCTTCCTCGATTGCCTTGTACAGAGCAAACGCCTTATGTGTACCAGTTATAAGTATCATAACCTAAAAAAAATTGTCAAAATATTTTTTAACAAATAGAATTTATTTTCCATAGATGTGAACACGAAGTGAAATATAGATTACAGTTGAAATTTGTATTTGTCATATTTTGTGGTACGAATGAGTTAAGTGTGAATTTGAGATACTCACTTCTTTAGCTTCCATAACAGTTCCCACACCAACAGTTAGAGCTTGTTTAGGAACTTTATTTATATCGTTACTGAAGAATCTCGCATTAGCTTCAAGTGTATCTTGCGCTAATGTCTTAACTCGGGTCCTAGAGACCAGAGATGAGCCTGGTTCATTGAATGCTATGTGACCATCCGGACCTATGCCACCAACGAATAGTTCTACACCTCCAGCCTAAAACAATATACAAATAAAATGGTTGATATTTATAACCATTCCTACAAGGTACCAGATAGTACTGGTACTCGAATGAGATGAGCAATAAATAAATCACAAGAAAAAAAAAGTGCATGCACCATTTTACCCATACGCTCACCTAAACTAATAGAGATGCATTCAAATTATGTATGAAAGTTTTGTAGAGTCCTATTATCATAAAAGACTGCAGAGCCAATAATATTCAAGTCACTGCGCACACTTTTATTATAAAAAAAATTTAAATAAAAAATTCTTACTTCTTTAATTTTCTTTTCGAAGCTTTCACACTCTGCAACAAGATCGGGTGCATTTCCATCCAGAATGTGCGCATTGGCCGGGTCAATGTCGATGTGTTTGAAGAAGTTATTCCACATGTAGTAGTGGTAGCTCTCGGGGTGCTCCCTTGGCAATCCCACATACTCATCCATGTTGAACGTCTTTACATAACGGAATGAGATCTTGCCGGCTTTGTGGTATTCTATTAACTTCTTGTACATACCAAGGGGTGTGCCACCTAAAACCCAAATCATGGTTTGTATTATCTCTATTTATTTTGTCTTTTAAATAAAAATAATAGTTTACCTGTGGGCAACCCCAAAACAAAGTATCTATCTGGGCCAGGTTTAAAATCATTAATTCTTTTCAAAACATACTTCGCTGACCATTCAGCAACGCTGTCGACATTTTCCAAAATAACCAGCCTCATCGCTTAGAACACCTTGGAAAAAAACTGTAACATTTGTATTAACTAATAATTTTATATGAAGCACCAAAAGATAAAAATGTTATTGACCGGGAACGTACATAACTGATAACAGTTTTATCATAATGTATTTGTTATGTTTTATAACTTTTATATAAAAACACATGCATGATGAATAGTTTTATATAAATAAATTATGCAATAAATTGTTAATATGGTATACTTACCGGGAAAATTTAGTATGTTTAAATTTTAATTGTTACAGGATAATTTTAAGGCACGTTTTCTTGACCGCTATGGTTTGACATTGACATTAGTATTGTGACTATAGTACGACACAACGTATAATCAGATTTTAGAAAACACATCCTAAAAATTGAATTTTAGAATGAGAAATATTTATATTTGTTAGAAAGTGTTATATTCATATGTTTCAATTGTTGGAATTTTAATTAATATAAATTATAAGAAAAAATTATTATCTATATGAGTTTGTGTTGTGTCCTAGTATAGTCTCAATACCTATAAGCTGTTTAGCAAAAACAATTTCATTAAAAAGTTCAGTGAACTTTTTGACTGCATTCCGATTTTGTTGTTTTCAAAGTTTGTCCTGTAAAAAATATATGTGGAGCAGGTTTTACGGTTTTTATAAAAAACAATCTTGTAACATTTTTTAAAGAAAATGATCCATTCTAAAAATTTGTTTTATTTAATTTAGGACGATGATAAATTCATTATTTGGAAACTTTTGTAAATTATTATTGTTGTTTTTGACGAAAATATTTCATGCAAGGAAAATAAGAAATTCAGATTTTAAAATTGCAAGAGTATATATACCACAGGATTTTGAAAAAAACTGTAAAAATATGTAAAAAAAGAAATAGGTTTCCATTTAAAAAAATGAAGTTAACCCCAAAATTCCAAAATGAGCTTAAAACCTCCACTCAAAGTCAAAAATATTACTTCCATTGGTTTTCTCTCTTTTAACCTAGAAACTTTTAACCAAACATTTTCCCTGAAAAACCTTAATTTTCGAGATATTTGCTTGTGTCAATTTAAATAGACCACCCGGTATAATAAATATATCATAATATATATAATTGATGTAAATATAAGAGGCAGTTGAACATTACAAAAAACATTCACCAAACGAAATGAACATAATTATTAAGGTCGCCCACGAGGAAAAACAACCCCTCGACCTTTTCAAATGTCAAGTAGGCAGATAAACGTAATTCCAGGGGACATAAGCACCAGTGGCAGCACATGTTTGGGGTGTAAAATAATAATGTATTGTTTATTATATTATTATTATTTATAAGGTCAACGCATTTTTGGGGGTGTTTTTTTTATAGTTTTGAATTTTTAGTGAATCTACATAATAATATACTGGATGGATATAAATAATTTTTGTTTTGTTTTTGGCGACATATGTAGTAGGTACCATTTGTCTGAAACATATGTTATAAACTATAAAGGAATAGAGAAATATAATTTTTAGTTACAAAAAAGGGTGTATTAAACGTAAGCGAGAGATTCGTTAAATATTTATATTGATTTTGCTCATTGTCAGTGGCGTAGCTACATTGTTTGATGCCCAATGCAAATAACATATCCAGGCCAGTGCTACACGGGTATTGAAAGTAAAAAAATGTGTTTTCTAAAGAAATAATAAATATTTTTAAAATAATTGAGCCGTTTGTTCAAGACAACCTATAGAATTGTGTGGTTCAATGTACAAACCTATAACTCACTTTTTCACCCGTTATAGCAAAGTATCTCGGATACTATATATAAGGTATTTTAAAAAATTTAACTGAACATGAAAATTTATGACCTCCAATTTTACTTAGATGTAAAAGTTTTTTTGAAAAATTTATAGAAAAATCTAAAAAAAAAATTGAATCATTTTACATAAAAGTATCCAAGATTTAATTTTTTCGAATTTTGGCTATCGTCATTCGAAAGAGCATAAAAAAGTCATGAAAATTTTGTATTTTAGATTTTTTTTAAATTTTCATTAGTTTCAGAGTTATTTGAAAAAATATGATTATTTTGCACATTTTCATAGGGGTGTTTCACCTCCTTAAACCGTTTTGCCGCAGCTGTGATAATTTTTTTTCTTACTTACCTTGACCTCCTCTAACTATATACAAAGTTTAAACTCGATATTAATTTAAAAGGTTCCCTTGTTAGTCGATACCCACCTACTATAGAACACCCGTGTATAGGTAAAGGTATTTCTTGACTGATTTTTTGCAATCGTGGGCCCACAATAACAGTCGAAGGGCGGGGGAGTTTAAATCACTTAAAATATCTTAACTCAAATTTTAGGGAATCCTTATAAAAAGTGTATAAAACTTCAATAATTTGACCAGGCGTGGATCCAGCCCTCAAAAAAGGTTGTGGTCACGGCCACCAGAAAATCGGCCAATATAGTCCAGTGCATTTAGCAGTGGCGGGGGGGGGGGGGGTAGTACTTTTCGGAGGGGGGATATTTTCATGTGTTAAATTTTGAAAGGTATTTTGAACTGATATTTTCTCAAAAATACGGTTTTTTCAGAACATTGAACATTTCGGGGGAGGTTTTTTGGGTTTTTCTAGTGTTGTTTTTAATTTAGGGGGGCAATATTTTGAAACAATATAGAACAAATATAGCACCATTTGGCAGAATTTTCAAAAATTTTAATTTCAACCTAACATCACACATAGGGGGTTCATTTCAAATATATATTTTTTAATTTTTAATAAACCTGTTCTAATAAAACGAGAGAGACTTATACAATCCAGTACATCTATCGCTTCTTATGCTTATTTGTATTACGTTGTGTTGCTTAAAGGAACGATTAGGTTGTGGGTATGCCCATCGTGCCCATATGGGTGGATCCGCCACTGAATTTGACATACATATGCATTGATTAAATAATGAAACTTTACGGCCGTTTTCATTGTAAAGATTTTCATGCAAACCCCTACAATTTCAAAGAGGGATCAAAAATTAAATAATGTAATTTTTAACCGGATTCGATTTGACGTTTTCTTTGTTTGTTTGAAAGAGAAAAAAAACTGCATTGGACCAACAAAACCTTGTTTTGTATATAACGAAAACAATATTTTCTTAATATGAGAAACATACTCTTAATCCAACTACGTTATTCCTTCGTTCAAGAATACTATAGTAGGTTAAGTTGGTTTAAGAGATTATTGCTTATCTTAAGAAAATATTGTTTTCCTTATATACAAAACAAGGTTTACTTGATTTGAGAAATCCTTTGTACCAGTGTAACTTAACTCTTAGGTATATATTTTTTCTTCAAAATCTGAGCACGGACATCATAAGGAGGGGGTTTTCAATTTTGATGTATAAAATAAAAATATGATGTAGGTATATGGGTTCGCCAAGTCAATAAAATGCTTTTTTTTCTAAAGATAGTTTTTTAGTAAACTCAGCCAGAGTCATTCTACGTTTCTATTGTTTAATTTAAAAACGGAATTAAAGATTGCCATATCAGCGTGTGTGAGCGAGGCGTCTCCATGACAACCGCCACCTCGCGGCTACATTGTCGCACCAACACGAATGCTATCTATCCTAGTTGCGAACCACGCCGCGGTCTCGCACCGATTCGTGTCCGCGCTAACGTCGACCGGCTGAAAGCGCGCTCGCGCGCGCTCGTATGTGTGTGTGCGTGCGAGTGTATGTGTGTAGGGTATCGCCGCCACGGATGCTGCTCGCTGGAGCTGCTCTCTTATTGATCTAGTGTGCGCGACGTCGGTTTGGGCTCGGCTCGACGGTGTAAAGTGTTATTGTTAATAGCCGCGTTGTGAACATGACATTGGTGCCGCGAAACCGCCGAATCGCCGCCGCGGACGTCCACAGGGTAGCGGAGGCGCTGCGCCGCGGCAGATAGCTTCGCCACCATGTGATAGGGCACACTCGGTCGCGATGCCTTCGGCAGAAGAGCATTCTGCTGCCGGCACACATCTGCAGACCACGGCGGCCCCGCGGGGCTCAATACTCGAGACAAATTCGTCCTAACTGTGTGCTATAGCTCCACAAACACTATCTCTATCTGTCTCTCTCACTGTCTCTATAATTCATTCGGTGTACATAGTTTATACATATAATTAGTGGTGTTGTATCAATCATTATTAAATACACGTTTGTATCTCTGTTATGGTGATTATTGCGTTTAACAGTTGGTGCAGCAACAATGTCTGAGCGCTGAGAGCTAACACCATGGTCGACCTTGGCGGATATGTCATCATCATAGTAGAAACTAAAGACAAGAAAATAAAGCTCTATGGTAAGCTCCATATACTCTTGATTGTTGCATGCACTCCCCGATGCTCTGTGAATGCTCGTTTCTGCACACACACGCATACAGACACACATACCCGCGCAATGTGTGCGTGTGTGTGCATTTGCAGTCGATTGTGTAGAGATTTGTCATAAAAAATAGCCCACTCGATTACAGACTATACGTGTAGGTATATCAAAATCGTTTGATGAGGTCTGTACTATTATAAGTTGCAGTGCCTGACCTGAACATACCTATACATAAAATATATAGTTTTAGTTTTCATAGAACTTGCAAAGCTCAATGAATATAGGTCATTAATATATGGGTCGTTCAGAACCTGAAATGACTTAATCCACTTATTAATGAACTTGCGAAAAATAAGATCTTCCGAAATGAAAAGAGAAACGATTTTTAATTTATTACAAAAGTAAATGAAGGATTGAATTGATTCTTAGTTCATAACTTATATGAATATATTGTTATCTCGGCCAACGTATCATCATACATTACAGAGGATATCTTCAGAATTATTAAAATGTATTTGAGAATTAAAAACCATTATTTGTAATATAAACTTTATGATAATTGTACTTATGTATTTATCTCTACAAAAATTCTATTTTCTGTTATGTTGAATTACACCAATAGTGAAAATACCAAAATTGATCTCGTTTTTGAGATTTTTAATGTTTACTATATACATCAGTAATCCCTCCATTTATGCGGTCCCCATTTGCGCGGATTCATTTGTACGCGGTTGAAAAAGTTTAGAAAAAAAGGTGGAAAGACAAAAAACATCGTAATGGAGAAATTTCTATAACTCCATTTACACGCTGTTTTTATGGAACCAAATAACCACGTAAATTGAAGGATTACTGTACATACTTTCGTATAATCAATAATATCAAATAAATTAAAAAAATATAAAAAACCTTTACTTTTTATTGCTTTGAATATCGATTGAACTCTTTCAATTTCTACAGAGTTAAATAAAGAGTTACAAAATAATAAGAAAAAAAAATACAAAATTATTTTTAAGCTTTTATAAAGGTGCATGTGGTTAAAAAATAAATAAAAATGCCACACTTGTGTTTCAGATTCAAAATGTATTTTTTGGATAAAAATCTGTTTCCGGTTATCTGATCGTTTTAAAAATATAGGATGTTTTCATCCGAGGCTTATAAAGATTCTAAATATAAAATTTCACCCTTCTATGTTTGGTTGATTTTGACTTACAGCATTTACTGTTGTTTAATAATCAAAATTGTTATTTCCATCAAAATTCCGATTATGAAAATTTTCAGCATCTGATTTCTTATTCTATATAAATGTATATTTCATGTATCATATGGACATATTTCAAGCTGAATAAGTACGCTTTCAAGTGACATCAAGAAATTTTGTCTAGAGTTTTTTGAAACTGCATGCACTCTGACAAATTGTAGAAAAAATGTACTATTTTTGTTTGCTTTATAATCCTATATCTATGGGAAATGAATGGATTTTCAATTTGTGAAAAGCATTGAGCAGTAGATATTTCAATCTTGCAAATGTATTTTTTTACCTATTTACGAACATTTTTACTATAATTATATAATTACTAGGTGACCCGACAGACGTTGTCCTGTCTTAACTATATTATTATATATAATATTATATGGTGGTTAAGTATTCTTAAATTTTCTAATTTTCCGCGCAATTTTTTTGATTTTTTCTTTCATAAGAACCTTCTGACAATAACAAACACAACAAAAAAAAAATAGTGAAATCGGTCCAGTCGTTCACGCGTGATGGCGTGACCAAGGGAAATAAGGATTCATTTTTATATATGTATATAGATTATGATCATTTAATTCAGTGTTTACCAAAATTAGAATCACGATGTAGTATGTACCCGTTTTGTGAGTTAAGTATTATCGGTGTACCTACTCTTAATAGCGGATCCGCGGGTTTGATAAAAAGCTGTTTTTTTATGAAAAAAAATATACCGAAAATTTATTGTTCAAAATACAAAATTATTTAAAAATATATTTGGACGTAAATACAGGGTGTCTAAATACCAGGGGACACCATGGGGATCTCGGAAACTATAAGAGATAGAGATTCGGTTAAATGAGAGAAAAGTCACCTTTAAGAGGGGACAGTTTAATGGTGAATTTACATTTTACAAAAATTTCATAGCTTACTAGATATTAACCAAAAACCATTTTACTCCGAAATCTTTCATCGTGAATATTTCTTAAGCGACTTGAAATTTAAAAAAAAGTTGTAAATAAATGTTTTAGGGTTTAGTATTGTCTATTTAAATATATTTTTTTAATTTCCAGAAATGTCACTGTTTTTGAGATATGACACTAACATATGTTTTCTTAAATGGAAGCAATATGAAATTTTGTAATTTTTGAACAGAAGATTTTATTACCTTTTCAATGATATGCAACTTGATATACTTATTTTTCAAAATATCTCAAAAAATGATCAAAAAGTACATTTTATTTATTTAATACACTATATCATCCTAAGATGGCTATGACAATTAACAATAAGATTGAAAAACAACTGAAAATGTATTTATAAGCTTACATAACATAAATTAACTATTTTATTTATAGAAATAAAACATATTTTTATTAATTTAACACAAAATACCAGCCAAAGATGGCTATGGTTATTAACAACAAAAAAACAATAAGCTATTTTATTTTTTTTTAAAATCATTTTTTTATTTCCAGTCAAAAATGGCTATGGCTGTCAACTATGAGATTTTTAAATCAACTGAGAAATTGTTATTTTGCCTGTTTGTAACTTATAATTATTTGTGATACGTATTTGTTGATAATATTTTTTTACATTTTAAAAATGCAATATTATTCTGTTGTACCAAATAAATGGATTGGTGGAACTAACCAGCACCACGATCACCAGACATAACTTGGATTTTTTTTTCATATGGGGTACCTGGGTACCTATTGTTAAAGATAAAGTTTTTTTTTATAATTTTCCACAAAGACTGGTAAACTGTATTAAATAAAATAGCTTATTGTTTTTTTGTTGTTAATAACCATAGCTATCTTTGGCTGGTATTTTGTGTTAAATTAATAAAAATATATTTTATTTCTATAAATAAAATAGTTAATTTATGTTATGTAAGCTTATAAATACATTTTCAGTTGTTTTTCAATCTTATTGTTAATTGTCATAGCCATCTTAGGATGATATAGTGTATTAAATAAATAAAATGTACTTTTTGATCATTTTTTGAGATATTTTGAAAAATAAGTATATCAAGTTGCATATCATTGAAAAGGTAATAAAATCTTCTGTTCAAAAATTACAAAATTTCATATTGCTTCCATTTAAGAAAACATATGTTAGTGTCATATCTCAAAAACAGTGACATTTCTGGAAATTAAAAAAATATATTTAAATAGACAATAATAAACCCTAAAACATTTATTTGAAACTTTTTTTTAAATTTCAAGTCGCTTAAGAAATATTCACGATGAAAGATTTCGGAGTAAAATGGTTTTTGGTTAATATCTAGTAAGCTATGAAATTTTTGTAAAATGTAAATGCACCATTAAACTGTTCCCTCTTAAAGGTAACTTTTCTCTCATTTAACCGAATCTCTATCTCTTATAGTTTCCGAGATCCCCATGGTGTCCCCTGGTATTTAGACACCCTGTATATACAAATGAGTCATATCTGGTGGAACAAACTTAAAGAAAAATATTAAAAAATAGAAAATATCCCGGGAAAAAATTGTAGATCTGCAGAAATCTACTCAGATCTCGATAAATCTGCATTTTGAGACATCATATTTTTCACTGGTTTTTGATCTATGGAGACTTGCAAAGATCTACAACGGTCTACAAAAATCTACAATGATTTACATACAACGATCTACAAAGATATCTGAAGATCATTGTAACGTTGAAAATTCATGAATTTTAAACGTTTTCATCTCTATCACGATCTACAACGATCTTTAGAGATCTTTGTAGATCCTTTTAGATCTTTGTAGGTCATTGTAGATCTTTGCAAAATGCAGATCTGTCGAGATCTGAGTAGATCTCTACAGGTATACATTTTTTTCCCTAGTGAACATATGTCTGGAAATTCTATGTGAGGTAGCTACAGACACCTATTTTATTAAATATCTTTAGAACTCTTTGTGATACTGTTATGACATTTAAAAATCAGTTTAGTATTAAAACTTACTATCGATTTTCGGTTTCAATCAATGATTATTTAGACCAGAACTGTATGGGGCAAGTGGCCACAACGATTTATAAAATATCCAAAGTTAATGAAATGCAAATAAATAGTTGATGTTTAATATCAAAACAAAAAACGTTTTAAAAAATTCACAATAATCAAAATGCGCTGAAGGAATGTCCATGTAAAGTAACGATACCAAGCAACGGGGTGCGGCCGTTTATAAATGAAAGGGCTAAGAGGTATATATCGTTGAATATCTAATTATTTTTAATAATACCAAGATCTGAAGAATATTATTTTTATTTACTAATAAATATCAATATAAATATCAATGTCAATTGACACAGCATTTAAGCAACATTTCTGTTCTTCCATCATAAATAATTTTGATGCAATGATAAATGACAAGATCTTTCGATTTCCATACTCATGTTTACTCTGGATGGGCAACATATGGACCGAAATCAGCAATGTCCTTTGAAATACAACTTTTAATACGATTTAAATATAAACATTTACTCTTTTTGTACTGAAATCCTCAGAGGTTTTGGTGAAAAGGAATAGCTCTGTATCAGCGATATTAATCACTGATATGAATAATTAGATAGGTCAAAGTTTAGGCAGATTGTATATGCCATGAAACCCTCACCTCTCAGCCTCACGTGGGTTTATTAAAACGGGGGCTGTTTAAAAATGACCAGAATTTGTTTTGTATTGAAATCGAAAAACAGGATTATGGATTTGAAATTTTCCATACAATTAATAATAATAACTTCTATTGTTATACGTGAGGTATTAAGAAGCTAATGACTTAAAGAATACATAATACAGTAGAAACTGGTTATAACGACATCTAAGGGATCGGTCGTAAAAGCGGATAGTCGTAATAACCGGTAGAAATGCAATTATATGGGATTCAGTTGGATTTTTATTTTGAGTCGTTAAAACCGATACGTCGTATTAACCGATGTCGTTATAACTGGTTTCTACTGTATTTATATATGGTATATGAACAGTAATTTTATGCTATATAGATAGATTAACTAAAGTTTCAAAAAAAATCTGAAAAAATGGGAAGTGTATGCATATAGGCCAGGGTCGACAGTCTTTTAAGTTAGAAGAGCCAAATTATTAAGGAAACAGGATTGCAAAGGTATCAGAAAGCCACAGGTTTAAAAAAAAATAAAAATAAAAACGTGATAACTTCAATATTTTTATACTGACTGTCATATCAGGTGAAACAAACTTGAACAGTTGATTGAGAAAAATATTTCAAGCAAAAAAGTTCATATGAACATGTTCGTGAGGAAACTACAGACTCAAAGATTTTGTCTAAAATTAGTTTTTATTTAATATTTTGAGATCCCATTATGATACAGAATATGACTTAGTAATGATCGTTTTTTAAAGAGAACAAAAAATTATACTAGACTTTAAACTTTAAACTAAGTTTTTCTCCATGTGACCGTCCGCCATCCCTTCTGAACTAGCACCCCGGGCGGTCGCCCAATCTCCCTCCCTAAAACCAGCATTACTGTTATACATTAACAAAATAAACAACGAATTTTAACAAATACATATAAAAATTTTAAACATCAACCATTCTTTTTTCCAAAGCTTACTTGACTTTTTAATATTGCACTCAAGTGAATGTTCTAGTTTTCGCTGACATCTCGATTAATAAACATAGTTTTCCATGGCAATTGTGATTTTGATTCAATAATGAATAAAATGCGTTGTATCTTTGTTATGAGTTATTTTTATTATCGAAGATACGAAAAGTTTTGCGATCGTATTTTAAATGGATAAAAAAAATTCTCCAATTTCTATAAAATTTCACTCGATCTTTCTGTTTCAGAATAATTTTTTGGGGATCTGTTACTCCCGTACGAAAATGTTAATATGAACTTTTTTCTTAATACACTGTTCAAGTTTGTTCCACCTGATATGACTCATCCTGTATAATAAAATTGCCAAAAAAAAATTTGTTCCACGGTCTTGCTACCTCGATTTTCTTTTTTATATGAAAGAGCTAAGTATATAAAAATATATTCCATGTTTATAGTGATATGCGTTTAATTAGTTTTAATCCGCGCACCGGTTTTATAATAAAAATGCCTCAAAAATGTGTTTCACAGTCTTGCTACTTTATGATTTTTTTTGTAAATAAAAAAGAATTTGGAATTGAATAAATAGTTAAAGTTACTGAAGAGCCACAAACGCCTGTGCAAAGAACCGCATGCGGCTCGCGAGCCGCGGTCTGCCGACCGCTAATATAGGCCATATAGAAAAATCAAGTCTTCACAAAAAAAGAGATATAGTGTATTTTGGGTCTATTCGATACTCTTTTTATTTAAATGTGAGTGTAAAAAAGATAGAGTATTGTTTGGGTAACATCTTTATATTCATTGTTGTGAACCACAGAATGCGTAGAACATAATGTAAAATGTAAGGAACCTAAAACAATATAAAAATGTTTATCTTCAAGATAATTATTGGCTAAATATTCTGTAAATTCCACTGTAAAGTAACGAAACAAAATATACAGTAGGACCTTCATATAACGAACTCGTTTAAGTTCGTTACAACGGGGTCTTACTTTACTTATACTAACAACCCTTATTTATTAACTGATTTTACAGTAATTTATAACTATCGACAAAAAACAGAAATACAAAAAACAATACATGATCGTATAGTAAGCTGCGACCCAGTTCCGGTTGACCTCCCTCCTATTTCCTCCAAATACCCCTTCGACCCGTCCTTCATTCACTTGATAGATTACAAATTTGTTTACACAAGTAATGCGTGTATCTATTGTACAGTGAACTGTTTTGACAGCATATAGGGGGTAGATAAAAGAGTGGGGCTAGGGGGATGAATCTCTCGACGTGTCCTCCTCAGAGATACTGTTGATATGAGCCCTTAACGCAGGCACGTGTTTAAGTGTGGTTCAATTTTAATTATGACAAAATATTTTTAAAAAGAAACCATCTAATCTAAACATGAAATTATTTTAAGAGTTACTTAATTATTTGAAGAATCATATTTTTTATTTATATCTTTTGAATTATTTACCATTTTTGATGAGATACACAAAATAAAACTGTATTGGACCAAGAAAACCTTGTTTTGTATATAACGAAAACAATATTTTCTTAATATAAGAAACATACTCTTAATCCAACTACGTTATTCCTTCGTTCAAGAATACTATAGTTGGTTTAAGAGATTATTGCTTATCTTAAGAAAATATTGTTTTCGTTATATACAAAACAAAGTTTACTTGGTTTGAGAAATCCTTTCTACCAGTGTATGCATGTCATTTGACAGATGACGAAAATAGACATGGAAAAATATTAATGAGTGCTACATTATTAATTGTCGTATATGAAAGTCAGTATGGTCACCAGGAAAAATGCGTGAAATTCTATCGAAAATATCAGAAGATAGAATATGTAAAACTTATTTAGTTTCATTTTTGTCCGGTATTATAAAAAAGTTAACATTTGTTTGTTTCAAATGGGGTACCAGCATAGGTGGGCATTAACTCGTTAATCCGTTAATCGTTTATTAACGAAGTTAACAAAATGGTTAACGGATTAACTTTTAAGTTAACTAAAAAAAATGTTAACGCTTTTGTTAACTTCCGTTAACTTTAGTCCGTTACATTGGTTGTTTGATGAAAAGTACATAAGAAAGTTGTCGAAATAGCAAAAAAAGGTCTTCAAACATTTTGGATCGTTAACTATTTAACGATTAACTTTAACTTTCGTTAAATTTTCAAATGTTCGGTTAACTTTAACTTCCGTTACATTTTCGGAATTTTAACGGTTTAACGGTTAACGAAGTTAACTTTTTTATTAACGGATTAACGATTAACGAAGTTAACTTTTCGATTAACTGTGCCCACCTATGGGTACCAGACGTCTGTACATATATGACAATTCTCTTAAGTATCATGAAGTGTTTAATAAATTTCTCGCACGCGCGGTTAGTAAACACCAATGGTGATACTTTTCATTTTATGGAAAGGGGGTTTAAAATTTTTTTTTTTTTCAAAAATCTTATCATTTCTCTTTTTGGGTCATCAATCTACGACTGTATACGAAATTTCATCTTATTATGTCAAAATTTTTCAAGACGGACGGACGGACATGGAGAAACTATAAGGGTTCCTAGTTTTCTACGGAACCCTAAAAACGATTTTCTGTGAAAAATAGTTTGGGCCCTAAATACGGCCCTGCTTCGACGACGACGGTGTGGCGTCGCGAAATGCACACGTAATTATGTAAATCATGTGTGTTTTTGTGCTATGGAGTATTTGGCGGGTATGTGTGTGTGTGTGTATGTGTGTGTGTGTGTATGTGTGTGTGATGATTACATTGATACTGTGATGACCAAATATTATGTATACAAATATTTATTTCCGGCGAAAGAAAATTAAACTGCGACGAATAACGAGGTCAAGTGATTTTTTTTTTCATTCGTGTTAATATTAGATGCATTTTTTGTTTGCAGAAAAGTTATGGAAATTTTAATCTTGTAATATCGAAGAAGTTCAAATGCATGATCCAATAATACAAGGTCTGCTCGACAGTTAATTTGTTCTATACTGTGACGTCATCACCAAAAAATTTTGCTTATAAGGAATTTGTGACAAACGGAATATAAATAAATAAACGACCAATGTCCAATACTGTTTACATAATAGTTTTATTAAATTTTTTTCTGTGATTTAACTGTCGTTCAATTAATTTGAAGCACAACACACATAGGTCTGCTCTGGATATTTTGACAGTCGCCATTTTATATAAATTTCTTGTCGATGACGTATTACATCGACAAGAAATTTATATAAAATGGCGACTGTCAAAATATCCAGAACAGACTTTGTTTTTATTGGATTATGGTTCATCCTGGATTGTTCAAATGGTAATAGCAATTATTCGTTAAATATTTGTTTTTCTGTTGCATAAAACAGTTTGTATACCTACTGTTTCTTCGGGGTTCGGGAGTCGCTCTAATTTATCCGGGTTTCGCTATAATATCTTCGCGTTAATAATGTGCTGTCAAAAATTTCACAAGCGGCTCACTAAAAAATATTATACCCTATTTTCTCTCGGAATAGATTGAAATCTATTGTTGTTTTCAAACGGTATACTTTTGAACTCATTTGAGGTAATTAAACTTGCAACTTGTTTTTCATGCATTCCAAAATCATTTTTTCGCATTTCTATTACTCTAATTGAACGTCTAATTAATTTGTCGCGGAATAATCTAATTAATTTATCGCGGAATAATTTAATAACCGGCTCGCCGATTTTCAAAAATCTTAACAACCGGCTCGCGCGAGCCGGCTCCAGCATACCTCTGGATATAGTACATATATGAAAATGAAAAGCACTCTCAAGTGAAGTATCAAACTTATATGACAGTTCTCTTTGAGTTTTTAACAGATATTTGCATACCGTTTTTACTCAAGGAAAGTAAATAAACTTTAGTAACTATATACTTACTTTTTAACTATATACTTTACTTTTACTTCCTATACATGAAACTATCTATCAAAAACTCTAAGATAATTGTCATATAAGTTTGATACCCCATTTGAGAGTTCTCGCTAGCTCCTTTATGATATCGGACATAAAACAATGTAATCGTAATATCGACTTAAGTAAGCAGACCCAGTTGCGACTTTCAAAAAAAAGCTCTTTTTTAGGATTTTTTTGGCCACGCATTAAAATAATTAATAACAAATGTTTTTCCATATGAAAGGTATGTATTTACAGAAAATGTTATAATCTTTTTATGGCAAAATATTAAAAAATAAGTGGGATACAGCTAATTTGGGAGGGGTCCAAAAAAGTGTTTTGCCGTTATCACTGCTGTTCGTCACTGGATCATCAGAAATCAAAAAAATAAAAGGGATCATTAGTTAATGACATAATGCTCCGGATGCACGAAGGGATTTGAAAAATTTTGAATTTTCACAAAATGGCGGATGTTGGAAGTCAAATTTCTTTTTTTGACTGAAATTTCACTCGCATTTTCGGCTATAAAAACAAAATTAATCGTCCAAAATAAAAATCCTTTGTCCATCTGGAGGACAATTATGTATAGAATAAGTCATAAAAATTTCAAACCGATCGGCAAAGTCGTCCTCAAGTCGCCGTTACCTGCCTACTTGAATACATTAGAGACGGCTCCGTTCAAAGTTATATATCTCCATAAATAATGGTCCGATTTGTCTTAAATTTTTAGAGAATACTTTTGGAATATTCTACTTTGAGAAAATGCAATAAAAAAAATTTGATTTTTAAAATTTAGAGAAAAAGCGCACAGTTGCCGCTACCTGCCTACTTGAATACATTAGAGACGGCTCCGTTCAAAGTTATACCGGGTGGTCTATTTAAATTGAGACAAGCAAATATCTCGAAAATTAAGGTTTTTCAGGGATAATGATTGGTACAAAAGTTTCAGGGTTCAAAGGGGGAAAACCAATGGAGGTAAAATTTTTGACTTTGAGTGGAGGTTTTAAGGTCATTTTGGGGTCAACTTCATTTTTTTAAATGGAAACCTATTTCTTTTTTTACATATTCGTATTTTGCAGAAAAAAAGAAACAACTTTTGTCTAATAAGTTTTTTCAAAATCCTCAAATTCAGGGGCATTTTTTTAATCTATTTTTTTGTTTTTTTTTTTTTAATAAAAAAATTCGAAATTATTACTCATAATTATTAACTATGCATGTTTAAGTAACAATTAAATTTAAAAAATGTTTTTTTTTTTTTTAATTTTAGAATTTAAATTTTTTTTTTTATATTTTTAATATTTTTACTAAAAAAAAATAGGTTAAAATTGAGGATTTTGAAAAAACTTTTTAGACAAAAGTTGTTTCTTTTTTTCTGCAAAATACGAATATGTAAAAAAACATTATCCCTGAAAAACCTTAATTTTCGAGATATTTGCTTGTCTCAATTTAAATAGACCACCCGGTATATCTCCATAAATAATGGTCCGATTTATCTGAAATTTTTAGAGAATACTTTTGAAATATTCTACTTTGAGAAAATGCAATAAAAAATTGATTTAAAAAAAATTCTAACTGGGTCTGCCCCCTTAATAAATATAAATAGCCATCTTGGTCTTCAGACAATATAATGAAAATTCGATAGTTTCAAAGTTCTATGTTGCCGAAAACAATACATTTTTATTTATCCACCCGGAACATTATTTTATTTTAGAATGGTTGGAAAAAAAAACGACATTGTAGTTAAACGCCCCCGTACACGTATTGCTAGTAGAGGAACATTTCGCGCTAAATGTATACCACAATAGTCACTTTACAGCGCGCATCTGCGTGTAATTGTCAGTGTTCTATTCCAGTCGAAATGTGCACGCGGTTATGTCACCATTTTCCGGGCAGGTTAATTTTTAATTTGTCGTTGATTAACACACTTTAAATTTCTCATTTCTCGTTTACAATTTTTGTGTTTTGCATTGGGGTTTTGTTGCTTGCACTTATACAATTCTAGCTGTGTGTACTCGCGGCTTCACTTGCGTGAACTACGAAATTATTGTTTATTTTTTTCTTAAATATATATTTTTAATCTACACAGTTATTTACTACATTATATTATGTATATTATGACTTGATCATCACTGCTTATTCCTTATGTTTACAAAATATATACTAAAATCTTGGGAAAAACATTTTATGAATTAAAAAAACACATAAATCGGATAAGTGGTTCTCGAATGATAAATAAGAGTGCACTATCGGACAGACGTTGCGTTTTAAAATATAAAGGATAAAAATAAGGTTATAGATGGGGACATGGGGTACTCTTATATAAAAAGGAAATTATTAACCTTTAAAGGACTTATATTTTTCAGTTTAAAAGTTATGTCACAGATTTGGCCAATTAATTCATATGTGGGCCCAACATGCCCAACTGACTCCCCCTCCTCCACCCCTAGTGGCCCCTAAAGTGGCTACGCCGATCCTGTAAAGGTTATAATACAAAAAAGTTATAATACAACCATGAAAATTATTTTTATTTATATTATCATTACACGGAAAAAGAGAAACCAAAGAAATATATTTCCATGTACCTACATAAGCGAGAATCTATTATTATTATATAAAATATTTTTTACTCTCTGAAACTGTATAATATAATTTTAGGCTGTAATGTTCGCAATTTATCCATCAACTTATATTGAGTATCTGCAAACATTATTATAGTTCCAGACTGTAAAAAATATTTTATAATGATAGGTTGTCGCTTACTATCCGAGATGTACAGGAAAAAACCATGTCATTTTTCAGGTTTCTTTTTCTCCTATATAATAACGCTCCAACCTGTATGTAAATAAATAACTATTATGCCTTATATTCATAGGTGAGCACAGTTAATCTAAAAGTTAACTTCGTTAATCGTTAATAAAAACGTTAACTTCTTTAATCGTTAAAGCGTTAAAATTTCGAAAATTTAACGCAAGTTAAAGTTAACCATTAAAAGTTAACCATCCAAAATGTATACTGCTTTTGGTGCCTTTTGGGAGGGGATACATAGGTAAATAAAACAAAAACAAGTAGATAGATTAATTAATTTAATTATTACAAGTGACAGTAGCGACCTGCCCTGGTAGTAGAGCATATACGCACCTAAACTTAACCTTAATGAATTAAATTATACACCTAAATTCTAACTTTTTATCTTTAAACTTTCTTCATGCTTACTATACTTATATATAATATGAAATATGGAAGTCGGTTAAAAATGGAGCAAACGCTAAAAAGTCAGGTTATAATAACTTGTATTCACTGGTACATAGCAAGTAATCAACAGGGCCGCTTTATTTTTAAGATTTTCTCGGCTCTGGATTAATCTTGCAGCATCGCGCCGCGCCGGTGTGCCCGCTTAATTCAAACAACCAATGTAACGGACTAAAGTTAACGGAAGTTAATTTAACGGAAGTTAATTTAACGGAAGTTAACAAGAGCGTTAATATTTTTTTGAGTTAATTTAAAAGTTAATCCGTTAAGCATTTTGTTTACTTCGTTAATTAACGATTAACGGATTAACGAGTTAATGCCCACCTATGCTTATATTATAAATGTTATTAATAACAGCACATTTTATTTTCTAAAGCATAGAACGCCACTGCTAGGTTAAATATATCTCGTCTGGGTCTCGTATGCTATAAGCGTTAAATATCTATAGGCAATGCATAATAATTATGAAAACACACACAAGTTGACAAATATGTTCTGACAGTTTCAACTAGAGACCATTAATAACCAGAAAGAAAAAAAATGATACGTATCAGCGCATAAACAAGCACTGACGAGAAATTATTGATATCCAGTCTGTGATTAATCGTTCACAACTCACTCACTCACGAAATATGGGGTGGAAGCTGTGTCGGTGTTACGAACACACAACTCGAACGTAGATGGAAAGGGAGATGAGAAATAAGCTATGTATATCTGTCCTTACTACACTATTCTAAAAACTTTATACAAGATGAATATATATAAAGTTAGAAAAATTGATTCTTTAGTGAAGTATAGGGTTGCCGGAAATTCAAGAGAGAACTTATTTCGTATAATAAAGAAGATCTTTCTTTGTATTATTTATTTTAATAGTAAAGTAACTTTACGTGCGTTTAAATACTCTTTATAGTACAGTCAATATACAAAAAATTTCTCAAAATCTAGAAAAAAATCCTAAACATTTGCATTTTTTGCAAAAACGGGGTGAAAAGTCGTGGAGAAAGACTTATTCTGATAGATTAACGTTTTAACTATATAATTTCAAAATCTCATTGATCATCGATTTTTTTCGCACCTTAATGTGTATATTGACGGTACATAATAAGATACACACTTTTGTATTTAAAACCAGGGACCTGAACCTGAACCCGAACCATAAACCCGAAAAAAACCGTATTTTTCATGAACCTGAACCCGAACCAAACCGCTATATTTCAAAGTCAGCTAACCTGAATCTGAACCCGAACCTTTTTATGGATATCCGGTAACCATATTTTTTCAAAAGGTTTAAGAAATTATTTATAATATTTTATCAATTTTCATCCATTGATTTGTAAAAGTGATTGTAAAATGTACAAATTGGAAATTTGTTTGAATTTCACTGTACATGATGTGACTTCTCAAGTCCACTACTAAAATTTACATTTTGTTGCTTGCTTTATAATTCTATAACTTTGTAAAAATGAATTTTTTTTTCAATTTGCAAAAAATCTGAAAAGTAGAGATTTCAATCTTTAAAATGTATTTTTATTTTTTGCTAATTTTTTCTAGCAGTATCTTCGTCCCTTCATTATTTTGATAAATATATATTATTATATTTATAAACTATAAATATAATAATATACATTTGTTATAATACCTATATGATTGACGAAAATAAATTTTATCTCAAAAAATTGAGATTAGAATAACATTATTTTCTTAATACAGCTGAACAATTAGAAAACTAAAAATATACCGTTTTTAATCGATTTTTATTTTATACCGCATACCTATTGTTTTGTGAACCCACAGCAGGATAGCTTTTTTATTTTCAATTAGTAATTTATTTTTATTTTTTAATTTGAACCCGAACCCGAGAAAAAAATAAAGGTTTATGAACCCAAAAACTTTGCACCGTGCTGAACCTTAACCCGAACCATAAATAAATTCCGGTTCAAGTCTCTGATTCAATTCATTGTCACTTGTTTTGATTGTATTATGAAAAATTTTGAATTACTATTTTTTAATAAAATTGTGTAAAAAATGGTTAATCAATAGCAGTTAATCTTAATACTTAATCGGTATTTATAAAAATTAGTGAATTTAGTACGAGGAAACACTGTGCGATCACTAGACAAATTTTTTTTCAACGTAACATTATTTTTCATGACCTGATTAAATTCGACCCTAAAGTTTAAACTCAACGAGTAGAGAAAATTCATTCGAATATTCAATTAGCAGGGTAAACAATCTTTATTCTGAAACAAATAAATAAGTAACAAGAGAACTCCATCGTTTAAAGCAGGGATGCATTATCTTTTTGTTGTTGAAAGTGTTTGTGTTTCAGTGGATATATTTTTATTCATTATCTTAACCCTCTCTACCTTTTAAACACCCCTCACACTTTGTGTTTATTAGAGAGGCTCTCAATAAAAGCTTGGATGAATTCTCTTCTCCCTACTTCTTTAGATTAATAAAAAAAATCTACGGTGCATTCTTATACGTATGAAGAAAAGTCTATTGAATTAAAGAATATCATGAAAGAATGGAATTGCATTTATTTCTAATTATTAAAGTCAGATACGCCAATAACAATAGCTGAAGTTCTATAGAAACTTATAGAGCACTGGTTTCCAAACTTTATGTAACTACGCCTCCCTTTTAAAAAAAATTAATCTTGCGCCTCCCCTCCCTTTTTTTATAAAATTATATAGACATATTTTAAAAAGGTATAAAATGTATTTTTTTGTGTATAAAATTTATTTTTAATGCAATGTAGTGCAGGCGCCAAAGGAAGTTGAGTATGCAAAATGTGAGGACCGGCAAATATGCTCAAATTCATTTACCTGTGACAACAAACAAAATAAAACAAATGTTGCCGGCAGCATTGTTGGTCCCTTTTCTTTTTAGCCGCCCTTCTATACGTCTGGTACGTGGCAAATGAGCCAAAACGTTGCACTTTTTGATTGGAGTATGCCACTTTCTGTGGTCATACATAAAGTCAAAAGAAATATTTTTAGATAGGGAGCCACTTTAAAATCCGTGTAGAACACTGTTATATGGGCTATCAATGATAAACCCCCACCGATATTATAAAATTAGCTTTATCTCAGCTCCTAGTCATCTGATTTCAATTTTCTTTTATTTATTTTAGAGTTCTTAATTAGAAGATTTTTTTTTTCATTATTAATTTTTCTCTAAATTTTAAGGGTCCCCCACAATTTTCGAAAATCTGAAAATTTCACTTTTATTACGAACTTAATTATTATATAACTGTTTTATCGTGCCCAATATCAATTTTTTACTTCATATAAAAAAGAGAGATAATTTTTTCAGCATTTCATTGATATTAAGATACTACTATTTTAATGAACAACTTCTTTGGAAAACGGGTTGAACTAAGAAAATTGGGCTTATTTTGAATTATTCTATATTAAATATACCTTTAATTACATGAAATTTTTTGTTTGGAGTCAAATTTCTCATATGGGACAGTTAAAAATTTGTAAAATCTGTCATAAACGTCACTGAACTTTCTTATACAAAAAAGATTGTACGTATATCTCCTTATATAAAACAAATTATTCTGACTTACTGATGACCAATATAAAAAAAATTACAGAACATAAAGTATAGATAATAATGATCTCTACAACTTTTATTATAATAATTTCATTCTATTATGAACTTGAAAAAAAAATTTTTTTTAAATTAAACAAATTGAAAAATATTTATTTTTATTTAGTAAGAGATACAAAAAAATTAATGGAACATAAACTGTAGACAATAACGTACTCTACAATTTTTGTTATGAATATTTTATTCTATTATGAACTTTTTCAAATAAAATTGAATATAATAATCCAAAATTAGTCTATTTTTTTAGTTTAATTGGCGATTTCCAAAGAATGCTTTCATTTAACAGTATTATCGTGATATCAATGATATGCTGAAAAAATGATCTCTCTTTTTTTATATGAAGTAAAAAACGATATTGGGCACGATAAAAAAGTTATATAACAATTAAGTTCGTAAAAAAATGAAATTTTCAGATTTTCAAAAATTGTAGGGGATCCTTCAGATTTAGAAAAAATGTATAATGACAAAAAATAATCTTCTCAATAAGAACTTTAAAATAAATTAAAGAAAATTGAAATCGGATAACTAGGAGCTGAGATAAAGCTAATTTTAAAACACTGGTGGGGGTTATCTTTGATTGCCCATAAATAATAAATGGACCAATAAACCTCCTGGCAACATCCAGAATCATAATCTGCAAGCTTTTATGAATACAAAACTATGCACAGAATGCGGTCCTCATATTTTGCACACTCAACTCCATCCAGCGCCCGGTCTAATGAATATGATCGTTTATTAGTACAAACTTCATAATCTAGGTGTTATTGAGGGGAGTACTTTCACTCTGAATTCTATCAGTTTTGTTTTTTCAATAGTTGTCAGTCTAAAACTACACAATAACGTGCCTTTCAGGAACAGATAATATACATTATGTATACAAAAATAATGTTATGTTATTAGTTGCGTAGTAACTGAAATGTTCAGTGTTCTAAAAAAACGTATGTTTTGAGAAAACAGTTTAAAATACCTTCCAAAATTTAACACATGTATATATTTTGTCTTTTCTGCTTCTTGTCGGTTGAGCGACTCTTTTTTTCCGAGAGCTCAATAGTAGCTCTCTAATTCAGCAATTATGCATTTTTTTTAAATATTAAAGAACCATAAAAAGATGTTATATTTTTCTACATGTTACAGATAAACTACTGAACCGATTTTATGCGGTTTTCACCAATATTTTATCTAGTCGTGTTTTGGTTTCCAGCATACAACTGTCATTTAAATTAAAAAGTATAATTTGTGGATATTATCCCGGGTAACGCCGGGTCTAATCATGGCTAGTAGCTTTGGATACTGTCCTTTTTTTCATGATCCAGTAATACAAGGTCTGCTTGACAGCTCATTTGTTCTATACTGTGACGTCATTATCACTAAACTTTTCTAATAAGGAATTTTTGAAAAACGAAATATAAATTAATAAACGATTAATACTGTTTACATAATAGTTTATTTTAGTTTTTCTTTGATATAATGTAGTTTTTTGAATCGCAACACACATTTGTAAATTTTTTGTCGTTGTAATACGTCATTGACGCTAAATTTATATACTTAAAATGGCGGCTGTTAAAATAATCATAGCTGACCTTGTATTATTGGATCATGCTTTTTTTAATATTTTGATTCCTTTATTATTTTGATGGGCGTATATAAAATTTATTTTTATTATTTTATAGGTACATATACGTTTCTTTTGTATAAAGTAATTCGAATTGAATTTAATTAATCTAGTGCTGCATTTAAACAAATCAGTCCCAACTGGTAATAATCCATTGTGCATGCTACGTCATTGAAAACAATGCTAAAATATGTACTCGTACTTTAATTGTAGATACAAGCAATGCTGCTCGTAATTTATGTGACTGAAGCGTTAATAATGCAGAGTAATAGTGTGCTCGCGTTTACAAACACACATAAATTATATGGAAGTAAATTGTAAACAAATGTGTGTTCAAATGTTTTAATATATTCATAAATCTATTAACAGTGCAGTGCTTTAAACTATAAAATGTAGAGGCATTTGGCACGCGAATAAAAGTAAGATTTTACTATATATGTAGTTAGACTAGCTATGTGCCCGCGGCTTCGCTCGCGTGGACTACAAAATCATTGTTTAGAATTAAAAAATATATATATATGTAAGATCTTTTTATCCTACATTATATTGTTCAATATTTAACGGTTTAGGCAGCGTATTGAAAAGAGCGCGCTGGCGGCAAACTTTTTTACGACTAGATTTACTGGTTATTTGCTTATTTCTTATGTTAACTAAGTAAAAAAATATATACTAAAACCTGGCGAAAGAACATTTCTATGAATAAAAAAAAACACGTAAATCGGATATTTGATTATCGAGTGATAAGCGTACTAACGGACAGACAGACAGACAGAGAAATATTGTGTTTTATAATATATATAGCTGCCCCGGCAAACGTTGTTTCGCCAAAAGATAATTTGCATGCTCTTTCTTTCTCATTGTTATGGTGTTAAATTTGTTAGGGTTATTTTGTGTATTTTGACTATTTTGAGTTTTCGACCGATGTTTAAACGTCGTCGTGTATGCATTTTTGTATAATTTCAATATATTTTAAGAATGTAAATAAACTGTATCGTAGGTTATGTTAAAAACACGTGTCCCACGTACCGAATAGATAAAATAAAATAATAAAATTACGCAGTATACCTACCTGTTTAAATTAAACACAATTGAATTTAAGAAATACAACAAAACATACCGATTTCATTTCGGTTATCACCAATAGATATATAATTTTACTGTAGACTTATTGATTTTGGTGCTAATCGGATTAGGGGTTTCGGAAATATTCAAAATTTTGTACCTATTATCGTTTAAAAAGTGAGTATTATCTCACCAAATTTGATAAGATTTGGTACACTTGTAGTTTAATCCAATCTAAGGGGCAATTATTTCATAAACGTGCCGAAAAAGCCACTGAAGGGGTGAAAACCACCCTCAAAATTTTATTTTAATTCATGTTGCCATGGAAACAAATGCAGTTAAATTCAAATGTCACATAATTATTATTCTACAGAAATGTGTATTATACAACTGACATTAGAATATTAGAAATAAGTTGATAATTTTAACCCCTCTTTACCCCCTAAAAAACAAAAACCCGTCGTCCAAATTAAGGGTTCTTTTTAGGGTATGCTTAGGACATCAAAGTAAAAGTCTCCACCAAAATTCAACATGGTCCAAATTTCTGCTTAGTTAAAACGTTTATTTCTTGGGCTATTGTTCCTCATACCTCATTTTTAAACCCGGCACTGTTTATAGTTGAAAATTTCATATCAGCGTTGGGATCAAGGGATGGAGTGGGGACTACAATAAATACAATTGTTATTTACTGGTTTTTTGTTTGGATTAGGTATTTGCCATATAGAGTATTTAATGTAAAAATAGAGAAATTGTTTAACTGATTGTATTTGTAATTCAAAACATGCTGTTATTTTTAATAATGTAAATCAATTTCTAATTGTAATATAAAATTTTTTACTTGTATCAATAATTTCTTCAGTTAAATACAATTATTCATCTGTGGCGGGGCGAAATATTAATTTTTTCCCCTATTCGCTATTTATTCACTATACAAAATACGTAAACATCTCGTTTTCTATGCGAGATAGCGGATATATATTTCCCTCTAGAACCCTTTCTCTTCTGTAGTTCTTTTTTCCATCGTATTGATTAATATAAGTTACAATTCGGCGATGAATTTTTTTCCTACTATCAAACTAATAGTCAACGAAAAAGCATCCTTAAATAATTCTAAAAATAAGTAGCATATTAAAGAGTTTTAGGACCATTTTATTATTAATGGGACTATATAAGCTATCTGTTGCCGTTTTATTTATTGCTCTACGATTATTATCATTTCTGTAGATATAAGCTTTTAAAGTGATATATTTCGTTTCATTCGTAGTCCCGAGGTTTCATATTTTGAAATTTATTTGTTTAATAAATGTTAAAATAAGATCAGTTATAATATTACTATAAAATTTACCCATATGGTAGATAATAACACACACTACTCAAAACTTACATAAGTACTTGTCTATTATATACCCGGCATTTGCAAAAGGCAAGTATCATATATGTAGTGTAACGTTTTGGGTTCTAATTTCTTTCAATATTGCAGCTTACTTTTCGAGCTGTTGTCCACGTTGTCTTGTTTTTATACTTGACGTTTCGACTCTCATGTCGGAGTCTTCTTCAGAAGTGATTCTGAAACTGAATCACTTCTAAAGAATACTCCGACATGAGAATCGAAACGTCAAGTTTAAAAACAAGATAACGTGGACAGTAGCCCGAAAAGTTAGCTACTATGGACAACGGTCACGAAAGCCTACAGAAGAAAATTCTTTCAATATTCTATCAGGCCCGGATTTACCATGCAGGCAATGTAGGCACGTGCCTATAGCGGCAAAAATTTAGGGGCGGCAGATTTAAGCGTGAAAAAATGTATTGGTAAAATGTCTATCTGAGAACCTAAATAAAATAAAAATTTTACTTGACAACGAAAAAAAAAAGCTCATTGATATGAAAAATATTCATTTTTTTTTATTTTTATTCAATGAAAAGGGCGGCAATTTCCGCATCTGCCTAGGAGCGGCGAATTTGTAAATCCGGCCCTGATTCTATTATATTTATCCTTTAATCGGCTAGGCAGGATAACCTATAGGTGACTAGAAACGTACACTTCTACCGTTAAGGAGGAATGGGAGTACTTTTGAAAACATTACCGTTTATCTGAAATTTTGTAGAGTGAAAGATAACTATACCAAATGTTCACTGTCAAAATTTGAAATTGATTGTCCACACCGTTTTTGAGAAAATAATTTTTAAATATTTCTCTTTAACATGGTCTTAAATGAGAAATATTTTTGAATGATTGTAGAATCTATACTAACATTACCATCTACTCCGAATTCACACCAAGAGTAAATATGATATTTATGAATCATTAGCCAAAAAATCGTTGACTTCTATCACACCGTTAAAATAATTTTCAATAATAAATACAAAAATTTAACATAACCTCAATGTGATTAAAAATAAATTATTAAGTATGACAACATCGCAAAATCTTCGAACGGCGCGAAATTTAAAATATTTATGTCAAAGAATAAAATTAGTATATTTACAAATAAAAAACTGCGAATCATTAAATGTATCTATATATTCATATAAAAAATATGATTTTAATTATCAAATTATGCATTATTTTGTAAATGTTGTATGATACGTTTAATGACTTTTGTACTTTTTATTTATTTATCTGTCATAGTAATAGCACACTATAATTATTGCAACCTATGCGCTGTTGCAACTTATTTTATAGATTTTAAAAATATTTTTTTAGATATTAAATTGCTTAGTTAACATTCACTACTCCCATTCCTCCTTAATAAAATAAATTTAATTATAACAAAAACGCACATACTCTCTGAACACTATTTTATAACAATGATTAACACTATTAATGGAGAACACTTATGCACTAGTTTAAATTTACTTATTTTGATTTTGCACTAAAATTTTGTTTAGTGATCACTACCACAGAGCCTCACTTTTCTCCTTGGTGTGAATTACAGCACGAAGGAGGATCTGTACTATTGTACAGATTTGACTATCACTGCACGCTTTTAATCTTATTGTGGTACTCTAGGTACTCTGTGCTAACGACTGACCAAATTTTATTTCTCTATGATGTATTCAAACGAGTATTGCGTAAAGTCTCTTTTTCCAAAATTGTTATCATTAAAACTTGTAAACAAGGGTTTTACGCAATACTAATTGCTATCGCTTACAATTTGAAAACAAGTGTTATGAATAAAGGTGGCTACAGACGTAACTACATGCTTGACAACACCGCTTGATCAATCCGTTTGATCAAGCATATTGTAGCGTGTGTATGGTAATTTTGCTCAAGCATTATGATTGCACAATCCGCTTGAAGATTGATTGAATTTTAATCATACTGCTTGTACAATCCGCGATTGTACAAGCGGTCTCAACGTGTGTACCAAGAACGTGTATGTTTGTACAAGCAAACGTTGTTGTGTGCAGCTGTACATGTGATAACAAACTGCCGCTTGTACAAGCATATGCTTGTGCGTGTGGTGGCGCAGCGAAATTGTGCGTGCTTGATCAAGCGATGTTGTCAAGCATGTAGTTACGTCTGTAGCCACCTTAACACTACAATAGTGTATGATCCGATCAGCGTCAATGTGTGTAAAGTGTGTACTATTAATTTCAATATTTTTAAATAAGTTATTATTTTCGAAAACTGCAACATGGATATTAAATTATGCACAATGTGAAGATTTAATCGAACTGTCCGTGGTTAAGACAATCTATGAAGGCGAAATTGGGTTCAGCGATTGATCAAGAGTTCTAACCGCCCTAGGCTAATTATGAGGACGCGCCCCCCGCCAGGTGTGTTACGGTCGGCCTAAAAAGTAGTATATTAGTTTTGACTTTGTTTACTAGTGTGAAAATTTTAACATGGTTCATACTACCTATAAAAGTTTTCAGATCGATCTGTAAACGAAACTAACGTTGTCCTTTAATCTGCACGACATTCAACCTTAGGGTGGCAAACCATTTTTTTAGCTGACCGTACATAAAGGCAAATCACCTCACGCATTATACGACCAAAATTATGACAAGTGACTGCAAACCAAATCCTTAATCCATGTCGTGTTTGGCCGCATGACTTGTATTGGCTTAGTTTCTATAGACAACTTAGTTGTTGCGGCCATTGACCATGAGCGTGGCCATCTAGTGTGTGAAATTGCTTCGACTTTAAGGTAGTTGGTCCGTAAACATGTTTTCGTCAGATTTTGTTTAATTTGCACAGGAATATTCCCTAGATTAATATCTGAAAAATAGCCCATTTTTATTAAAATTGACCATCTCAAAGTCACAAAAAACGATCTCAAAGTTTATATTTTTAACACAGCTTATATGGACTAACCGTACACCAACGTAACGTATTATTAGATAAAATACAAACGTAGCGTCAGATTTTCATAAAAAAACTGACATGTTGTATATTTATATGAAAGAAAACAGTATACAAAAAATTGGAATTATTGACCATCCCGTTATTAAGATTTAACCAGATTTAACTACCAAACCATCACATAAATTACAGTATTGTTGACAATGTGGTAACAACGTATTCATTTGATTATAATAAAAAATACACGAAATAATGAAATAATTTTTTACAAAATATGATAAGTGGATTGAAGGGAATTATAATCGATTTCATTAATTATTAATATATTCTGTGGTAGTTTAGATGATAAAATATAATCATTTGACAAGTAGTTAATAGTAGATAATGTACAGCGTTGCCATGATCATTTCTCTAAATTAAAAATATGTACTCATAGCCTAATGTGATCACATTATGATGAACCAACTACCTTAAGTATTTTTTTTAAATATTTACACTTATGTTATTATCTTTAAAAAAGACAAGAGGCATCATACAAGTGAAACATTTTTGCAACTGATTAATAATTTATTTGAAAATTATAGTAATTAAGTAATTATTATTAACTTATACAAAAGTCTTTTTCGTGCTTTAGCGTTTGCAAATCTTTCCACAATTTTTTCAAATTTAATAGTTTGTAAAAAATCACTTTCTATGTAGATACATTAGCGAGAGCGCTGCAAGTTTTTTGCTGGCGGAGTGTGGAGCGCATGTAATTTTTGACTCTTTTAAGTACTGAAAAAGACCTTTCGCCGCTGCAGTTGGTAACAATCATTGTAAAAAAATTTTTTAGCATTTATTTTTAGTGTTTTGTCTCGGTCTAGTTGAAATATGTAGGGTAGATGCAATGATGCTAGATTAATAGTGCATGCGAATACACGATTTCAGCGCGCGCCCTCGATCCTCGCGCCCTATAGGTTGCAGTCTAATTAGCCTAAGGGTTAATCAGACCATGATTGGGTTGGTTAGTTTTGTAAGGTTAATATGCAATAATAAATATTTAAACTAATAGTACACACTTTACTCACATTAGCGCTGATCATACTTATAATTACATGAGACTGAGACTTTCACATGTGTAAATGCCGGGGATATTATAGGCAAGTATCCTTGTATACTATAATATTAGTGTTAAAATATGCGGACGGAAAAATCCGTCTGGTATATAATATAATAAGAGTTAATTATACACCGCCATCTATCACAATTTCCAGTTGTGCTAACGGAAATACATAGGTGGCAGCAGCACTGCACGCGCGTCACTCAGCACAGTAGGAATTCTAATGCCATAAAACATACGAGCGCGCTTTTCCTTGCCGCGTATCTAACATAAATTTGATTTATAATTTTACGCCTATATTTTTTAAAGCTTGTGAATATTTTTCACTTCTACGCATTGTTGGATTTTGTTGAATTGTGTTTTTTTCTGCTTGTTATTTTTTAATTTATATTATACCTTTATTGATATATTGGTGATCTATGATTACCAAAAACCACAAAAATATGCTTAATTAACATGTTTCTACGAAAAATTAGTGAACACTTAACACTACTAAACTGATTTATATGAGATTCTCATTGTTACACAGTTTCAGCGCAGCCAGTTGCGCGGGCATTCACTGATTTCGACATAAACGATGCTTGTATTTATATAAAACTTTAGATTAATTAATAAAAAAGTTGAAAATCAACTATTTTTTTTAAATCTGTTTTATTTTTAAATACATGATTGTTGATTAAAAAATATTAGTAATGTTTTAACTTAATCTATAAATTAAGCTTTCTCGCGTTAAAATAAAATATTATATTGATAATATTTATTGTTCCAGGATCCCCGGCAGACAAGGACAATTTGGAGGTGGGTGATGAGATCATGGAGGTCAACGGGAAGACCCTGGAGGACGCCACGCATACGGAGGTTATCAATCATATTCATCAGGTTGGTAAAACTGTTATTACATATCTATACGTATCTATATTCTGCTGTGTCCATTTTTCATTGTTGAAATGTGAATTTGAAAAAAATACGTCAGAAGTTTTATATTGGTAGCAATGATTATAGAATAAAATTTCATTGTTGAATTATTTTTAAAAGTTTCATATTTATTATAAGTAAAATTTGAATAATAATCTATTTTAAATTCACTTCCTATTCGTGAGTCGAAATTATATACCAATAAAACTATTTATAGTAGCGTTCATCAGGTGGCTTTTTATATTTATTTTATTTGTTGCATCTCTCCTTATCGAAATCGATGCATATTCCTGTCAGATTGATTTGTAGTGAATATTTATTTGAACGGCTTCTGGGAATTTATTGCAGTCGGTTGGCTTTACTGTGATAGCGGTACAATAAAATTTGACAATACTTTGAAATATTAGTTTTCCATTGTTTTGAGTAGAGGTTTGGGTTTTTTATTGTTGTTATGTTGGCAATATTATTTTATTAAAATTTACCTTAAATTTAGATTGTTTTGATTTGAATATTAAAAAAAAATGTTGATTTTGATTTTTTTGGTGTAAAAAAACTGTTATTAAAAAAATAACTGTCAGTATCAAAATTTGCTATGAAAGGCCGTAACTTTTTATTGCATTTAGTTAGAAAATTGAATATTTTTACAAGACTATGAGGCTGTAGATATTAATTTCAACTTGATACCTCTAACCGTTCCTGAGAAAAAATGTTTTGACGGACAGACAGACGGGTAACAAAGTGATCCAAGTATAAAGTCTTGACATCTTAGGACGTCGCGCCGACCGCGCTGGCCGCTCCGGCCGCCAGACACGCAATACTGATGTGTGTGTATATTATTTTCAAGGTTAAAATTATTGCGTGTCTGGCGGCCGGAGCGGCCAGCGCGGTCGGCGCGACGTCCTAAGATGCCAAGACTTAAGGGTTCCATTTTTTTGGCGATTTTTCCGACTATTGATTGTTGGATTTAGTAATTTTTGCTTCTGAATGACAAGAAGTAAAATACCTGGAACTGGAATATTATTAAAAAATAAATATAAAAGTTATGGCACTGGGGTTAGCGGGCATACCTTCAAACTAATTCAATAACGTAAAAACTTTATTATGGCAGGAGTAGTATTCTCTCTTGTACAATATACCTGGAATTCACTCGCGTTTTCACCGAAACAGGGCATCTCAACATGTCTGTACAGGGGTTAGAATCTAACAACGGTACATACGGATATCAATAGATTGTCCTCGGGTTGCACAAAGCAAAATAATTAACGATTAGTTAATCGGTTGTTTTCAATTCATGATTAATGTTTATTCTGAACTTATTCTCAATTTGTAATAAAAGAACAATTCACTAATATGACAATTTTTTACCTTATAAACTTATAATATGTATCATCAGTGGCGGCGTAAGGGGGGGGCGGTGGGGGCGGCCCGCCCCGGGTGCCAAGCTCCAAGGGGTGACAAATTATTCTTTAAATACTCTGGAAAGTGTGTATAACATGTCATTAAGATAATAAATAAAAATAAAAATATTGAATTGACAACAAAAAAATAAAAATAAAATGAAGGACAACACTTTTTTTCTAGAAGGGGGTGCAAAAAACCAGAAAAATGAAATTAATATTGAGTTGAGAACGAAAAAAAAGACAGCACTTTTTTCTAGAAGGGGGTGCAAAAAACCAGAAAACTGATATTAATATTGAGTTGAGAACGAAAAAAAGGGGGGGGGGGCAAAAAAAAACCGCCCCGGGTACCAATCTACCTTACGCCGCCACTGTGTATCATAGCCGTGATTGTTTTTTTTTTAAATTGACGTAATAATGCTTTGAAAACAACTGATTAACTAATCGTGAATTATTTTGCTTCATGCAACCCGAGGTGTATCTATTACGGTAAACTTGTAAATACATTTTCTCTTACAAATTTTTAACATGAATCCATTTTTATAACAAACTAGCGGAATCCCACGGCTTCGCTCGCGTAAACTTCGAAAATAATAACCTCCATACGTGATAATGAATGACATATTAATTTTTTTTAGATTGATTTTTATTCATTACCTTTAAAAAAACGTAAATATCTCGGATTTTCGTTAAAAATTGTAAAAACTAACCCCCTGTCTACTCTCGCCATTAGGGGCTGAATATAGAATTCTTTTATCGCAAAATTTTGCCCGACTCCACCTTTGTAACTTAAGCAGCTATGCAGATAAACATATCAAAAACACAGACTCTGTCTACCCCCGCCATTAAGGGTTGAATGTCGAAATTTTTATTTTAATAGTTGACTACTTTGCCCGAATTGACCTTTATAGTAAAGCAGGTATGCAGATAAACATATCTAAATCCATCCTCGTCCCCGTCCCATTCTATTAGGGCTTGAATATCGAACTTTCATTTTTAATTGAATATTAATTTGTTAAACACTTTAGGGGTTAAATTTTGGGAAATGCTGAAATAATTGTTTCATTATTTATATTGTAGAGTATGTTCGATAAGTTTCAATTAAATGCGAAAAAAATTTTTTTTTTATATAAATTTTGACACCCAGTTTTAACCCTGTAGGGGTTGAATTTCGAAAAATCCTTTCTTAGTGGGTGCTTAAATCATAAAAGGAAGGCACCTACGAAATTTCACGTTTCTAGGTCCAGGGGTTTGGGCTGTACGTTGATATATGAGTGAGTGAGTGAGTGAGTGGTTAAGGACAAACTCTTTTATAGATATAGATTACAAAAGTAGCATTACCAGAGATTCTATTTTATTTTATACAATTTCTTAATTATTTGTTTTCATGACTAAATCTAAGGTAGAAGTTTAAAACTGTTGTAATAAATATTTAATAATATAAATGAAGCTTGAAATTAATTCAGTTTAATAATTATTTTGATATGACTACACACCCCATATAGCAAAATAAAAGGTATCATAAAGGGGCTAGAAAAAATTTGCTAGTTTGCAAGCACTCTCAAATGAGCTATCAAACTTATATGACATTTCTCTTGGAGTTTCATGAAGACTTTGACAAGTTTCGCGCACGCGTTTTATCTAAACACCAACGATATTAAAACAGTGGTGTAATTATAAAAATTATTTTGTACGGTCAAAGTTGCCAACTGTTTTACAATACGTTTAAGTATCACTGGGCCGAATTTTTCGTTCGAGATTTTAAGTCTCGCATGCTCAAGAGCAGTCGAGATTTTTCATTCGACATTTCTATAGAAAAAAAGTCGCATCGAGATTCGAGAATACGGTATAATTTACACAATCGAGATTCTAGTAAATACTTAGTGACTTTTTGTTTAGTAATCTCGAATGAGAAAAAGTCGAACATACTCGAGAATAGGAGCCCTGCTCTAAATTCCATAGCAAATCCATAAATACTATCACAAAATTAATACCTCATTTGTGAGTGCTTGCTAGCTAGCAATTTTTGCTAGCCCCTTTTATAATACCGAACACTGATCCACGTATTTTTGGGTGCTGAAAAAGAATTTTAAAATAAAAAATTTCTCTGACCCCCAACTTTTTTTTACTATCTTAAAAAATTACAAAAAAATATCTATATCGATTTTGAGAGTCTCCACGGGCAGTTATAAATTTTTGTTACTATCTATTAAATAACTTTTATAGATCATACTTTTTTCTTTTCAATCCCTTTTTTGTATCACTTTACGGCTTATTTTGAACGAGTTATGAAGAAAATACTTTCCATATCTTTCATTGGAATTTTTGGTTTTTGCTTTGATCACAAATAAATCGGTCAAAAATGGTAGTACAGCGATATAAAAAAGAAAAAATTGTCTTGCAATTTTTTCGTAAGAAAAATGTAGTCTGGTTTCTTATACAACACTTTTTATTTATTTTTTGTAGGCTTCTGTTTATATTGACTCATTTTAAAAATATATAAATAAGACGAGGTAACTTATAAATTAAATAAAACATAAATAAACCAATTTTTTTTATTAACATAAAAGTCAGTAAATTTACACCGACCTTTTTTATATTTTATTATCGCGTGGGTAATACTTTATTGATTATTATTTATTAAAGGAATAATAAATAAAACAATTGGGTAGTTCGGTAAATAGAGGTATATCTATTACGTGTAGTAGATTCACATAATATGTGATATGTTCATTTCTTTTTATTTCTACTTTCACGGTTCAAGTCAGCTCAAATACGTTTAATATGTACAGGACCGGGCTCTAAAATACAACTTACAAAATTATCGTCCAGTATTATCAACTTTAACTAAATGCTCCTTTAACTAACTGTCATATTATCAGCAGATCCAAGCATAATACATTTAATTAAATATATTTTAAATGATCTGCAGTATTTCTTTACAACATATGTATATTATGTTCATTTTTCATTGAAAGCTGAAATATTGATTTAAATCACGTTTGTAATACAGCAAATTTACTTTAAAGAAGCATTTAGTGCTAAAGGAACTTTAAATTGGTTGATAATACTGGGCATATGTGTTTTTGAAGTTATACTTCTTTAGGAACGTTGAGGGTAAAAATTTAGTAATGTAACGTTGATTATTACATTATAATATTCAAATTTAATGATTTATAAATATGGACTTTGAAATAATATACAATTAATTTGATTAAATAGTATAGTGAAATAATGTTACGAATTATTAAATAAAATATCAGTGTTCTTTATAAATTTACTATCTGACCCGGCCACGCGTTGCTGTGGTTAACCTATACTTTAGCAACATGTGGTGGTTATGCTATTAAATTGTAGGTTATATGAAACGTTTGGAAGTTTGATATAGCGCCATCTATTGAATACTTACTCAATCCAGTCAACAGATGTCACCATCTGTTGGAATCGTTTGGAGCTAACAGATAAAGACAAATAATTTGCAATAAAATAATATTGCGATCATAAATTGAGATGTAAGCTATCCTATCTTTCAAGTTGGATCAAACTGCACACGGTGTACAAATTTGATTAAAATCGGTTAAGTAGTTTAGGAGTCCATTGCGGACAAACATGTGACACGTAATTTATATACATTAAGAAGATATGCATTACATTATTTTATTCATTTAATCAAGTTAAAATTTAGATTATTCATAGTCGTTTTTCAATCATGCCAAAGAAGTATAACTTCTAACGCGTGTACATAAGTACACACACTCAATGTTTTTTTTTGTACTAAATATAATTGTTGTTAGTTGTTTTATGCTCTTATAATCTGAATAAGTAAAATAAAGATGATTATTGATTACAAATCAGTGAATCAGTTAAAACTCTATCTAATTAAGTAAAATATATATTTTTTAATCTATCAATGAAAAATATTCAGTAAGAAGAAAGAAATATCCATTTTGACCTTTCCCAAATCCATTCTGACTTCTGACTATGCGTCTCTCTGTCAGTAAACGCTGTAAGTAAAATTTTTATATTTAAGATTTTCATCTGGAAAAAAACTCCTTTTTAAATTTTTCAAATTATAAAAAATGTTTTTGGGTAAAAATTTATTTTCTGTAACTTGTGTTCTGTTCATTTTTGTCAGTTAGTGAGAAATATTTGTTTTGTATAAAAACTTATGAAGTTTTTATAGTGAAAAATGCATCTTATTTTTGAAGAAAATTGGCATACCAGAAACGCATGTTTACTCTTTTATTTTTTTATTTTATATAAAAAATAAGCAAGAAAAATTATCACAGTTCGTCTCTGTGCAACTGAGTAAGCATCTATGTATATCCAAAATCAATTTTCAGGGTAGGTAAGAATCGCCAAACTATAAGACCATAAAAAGCAACATTCCATGTAGGCTTTATAGCAGAACACGCGTGTACGATCGGTTGCCTATATCAGCGCGCGCTTATTTAAAGTCAGAACAGATTGCACGCGCTTGGATAAGATAATGTATTCATTTTAAAGTATGTGTGGGTTAAGGGGGCGTCCATTATCTATTTTACGAGCGCTCCATAATGCCCCCGAACGTTATAATAATGTTTGAGCTCGAGATTTTTGATCATATTCAAGCTGCAGGTTTCTCAACTGTGTTAAAAAATACGAACAGATAAAAATGATGTCATATATACTTACCTACGTATATAATATTATGTGTATATAAATATGTATATGTATTACATATTTTGCACAAATTTGTGTGGTATCTTTTCATAGCCCAGGTCTTTATGGTTGTATCTTTTACAGGATATGGATTTATAATTTGAATTTATTTTAAATAACTATTTATATGCATTGTTAGAGGTTTTTATTAATCTAACAATAAGATTTAAATTTTAAATCATAGACTTGTATTTGTTAAAGCGATAAACTAAACAAATATTAATAAGTAGTTTTATATTAATTGGACACTGTTATGCAATAATGTATCAACCAAAAACATATTTCGAGATATGAAAATGTATGATGCGCGTATTTTTTTACATTTCTTTATATTGGAAAAAAGTAACTTGGCGTTCGGTTGGTTAATTAGATACCTACATATTTCAAAAATCATTCTATTTTCAATCGAACCGCAAAGAGTTTTTTTTTGCAAACATTGTGTTTTGTTAAATTATAATTTAAATAAAATTTTAGTAGACACGAGTTATTATTTATATATGTAGTGTCTTCCAAAAGTTCGGGGCCACCTAAATAACTTTTGATTGGTTTGAAATATAGGATTGAAAGGACCCCGCAGAATCCTTATGGGAAAAGGGTTTCGGTCAAACTCTTTGAAACTTTGAATTCTGATAGTCCTTGATGAGTAGATTAAAAGTGTCAATGGACACTAAGTCCTAAAAACTCAAACTTTTAAGATATAGCCCTCTTAAGTTGGAGCTCATACTCGCCTTTAATTTACAATAAAAAAATTTGTAGAAACTTAATTTTCGCACAACTATTTGTATGTGTTCCCAAAGACTTATATAATCGATTGTCACCAAAAAAAAGTAAACTTTTAAATTCTTAAGCCAATGGCAGTACTTAAATTTTATTATAACGTTTTTTTTGTTTATAATAAATAAACGTAACAATAAGATTTAAGTGTTGTCATTTCTCAACGAATTGAAAAGTTGACTTTTTTATGGTGGCAATCGATTATAGATGTCTTTGGGAACACATGCAAACAGTTGAGCGAAATTTAAGGTTCTACAAAAAAAATATTGTAAATTAAAGACAATCAAGATCCCCAACTTTAGAGGGCTATATCTTAAAAGTTAGAGTTTTTAGGACTTAGTGTCCATTGACACTTTTGATCAACTTATCAAGGACTGTCAGAATCCAAAGTTTCAAAGAGTTTGACCGGAACCCCTTTCCCGTAAGGATTCTGCGGGGTTCTTTATAGGGATAAATTTAATGGAATCAACCTCGGGGGGCGGCGGAGTTAAGAAATCTTAAATGGCACATGGGGTTGAGTGAAGGCTCGTTCGAAAGCGCTTACCGAGACGAAAAAAATGCGAGGTCGCCGAGGTCTCTACGATTTTTTGTTCCAATTGTTATAATTGTTTGAACATTTCTATTGAGGGGTTAAATGCATTTTCAAAAATGTTATAAATTTAAAAAAAAAACAGATTCAGTTAAAGAACTGACGTTTATCAGCAAGTCGTGTCATCATTATGTCAAAATTTCCACTCTTGTGTTTTTTTTTTACCTTTTAATACCTACCTACATTTTTGAAAATGAAAAAAAAAACAGAAGATTGGAAATTTTTGATATAATGATGACACGACTTGCTGATAAACGTCAGTCAACTGGATCTGTTTTTTTATTTATTTATAACATTTTTGAAAATGCATTTAACCTAATCTCAATAGATAGGTATATGTATAATATTGTAAACTTAATTCGGAATTTATTATATGCATCCTTAAATGCTTTGAAAATATAATATAAATAAAATTCTTTACAGCAATCTTTATGAAAAATTCAACAAACGATTGTAGATATGTATAGATATTAATTTTATTGCATTTTATGAAAGATCTTGGATTGTATCTGATGTAAGATTTCCCAACAGGCTAATAAAAATTATTATCTTCAATTCGGAATTCATAACTCTCCTTATATTTATTGAAGATAAAGTTTAAGATTTCCGGAACATGTTTTTTTTATTACATTTATATAATATTTATAGCGTGGATCTAACAGATTGGTAAAATCAGTAACGTATGAATTTTAATAAAATTCTATGGAATGTATTAACATTTAATATATCAAAATTTAATTAATAAAAAACATAAATACTAAAAAACCTAAAAACACTTAAAGTATATACAGTAGTAACCGGTTATAACGACATTGGTTAAGGGGTTAGGTGCACTCAGAATTTTCAAGAAATCGATTTTTGTTTTTTGCATTTTTGGAAGCTGCTACAACGGCTGAAGAACTATTTTATGGCCCAGGAATAGTTGACTCGGTGTAAGTAATTAAATAATACGTATATTACTTTACGTAAATTGAGTGTAAATTTTTAAATGCGTTTTTCTCAAAACTATGTTTTTTGAACTGGTGACCACTGTAGCTCGAAAACCGCTCGGTAGATTTTAATGAAATTTATACAGCTTTTTGAAAACATGAAAAACTAGTGCCTGATCGAAGGATTTTTTTTTAATTTCGATTTGTTATAAACAATTAACTGTTGGTTTTTTTCCCGAAAATCTGGAAAAAAAAATTTCCTGAGGCTGCCATTTTGTTAATTTAAGAAAGAAAAAAAAAGCTTCGATCAGACACTAGATTATCTATTAATAAAACTATTTTTTTTTGTCCGATTGAATTTGGATGAATCTCCAAGGATAAGTGATGGTCACCGCAAGGAGCTTCGGTTGGAACTGGGTCAACACAAACAGCCATTACTTTTAAAATTATTAATTTTTTTTTTGAATTTCTGCCAAGTCAAGTCGAAACCTTATTTAATGATGCTATGTTTTTACTTTTATAAAATAAAATAATTTACTGGCAAAAAAAATTATTTAAAATTGTCATTTTTTCATGTCTCTGACTACACCTAACCCCTTAATACAACGTATCGGTTTTAACGTCCGGTTGAATCCATAGAGATAATATACATAGAGACAGTAAGCCAGCCGAAAATACTAACTTGATAGTAAATTATACAGAAAGAGAAAAAAAAATGTGAACCGCTATCTATCTTTGTCAAACAAATCAGTTTGTTGAGAGACACAAGTAGGTTCAGATTTTTCTGTCTCTTATTATTTACGATTGACGTCCACATATATAAAGTGCTATGACTCACTGACTCTATGTAATATTTTCTCTATGGCTGAATCCCATATAATTGCCTTTTTATCAGTTTTTGCGACCTAATATGACTGGTCTTCTCGATGTCGTTATAACCAGTTTCGACTGTATATCCTAATGCCGTGTTTAGACCGAAAAAACAAAACAGTAACAGCGTGTCTTTAAAACACGTCTTATTTAAAAATGAATAGGGTTCATTGTTTTTTTGTCAAAAAGTGTTGCTGTTTTGTTTTTTCGGTCTAAACACGGCATTATAACTACATTTAAAAAATTTTGAAGTCGATTTTTTTGTTTTTCTTACAAACATAGTTTTTACTGGCTTGACACCGATTTCAAAAACTTTTTGATTTAATTAATATAGGTATGTACTTTTCAATCTTTTTAAGTTTTTTTTAAGTTGTTTTTTTAAGTTTTTTATTTTTCCCTTTTGAGTAGCGTATCACAAAGTCCATGGTCAGATTTTGATAAAATTTATATGGGAACACTTCGGGAGTATACTCTTTCAAAGAAACAAAAATCATTAAAATAGGTGCATATTTGTCGGAGTTATGCCCGAGCATATTACATAATGCAATATATACCGCCGAATTGAAAAACCCCCTCTTTTTTAAGTCCATGGTTAGATTCTGATAAAATTTATGTGGGACCATTTCGGGAATATACTCTTTCAAAAAAAACAAAAATCGTCCAAATAGGTGCATTTTTGTCGAAGTTATGCCCGGAAATACATTAAAATTTGGAAGTCGCTTAAAAAATATCAAGAATCACCAAAGTACAAAATAATTTACCTGTATAATATTAAATAAAAAAAACTTGTATACCCACTTTGTTACCCCAGGATTTTTTACAATGTTCAATTAGTCGTCATTAACCCCATATCTGTCAATTAGCGCCTGTTTTTTGCTATGTAATAAATTTTAACCCTTCATCCGAGTAATAAATTTAATACATGTAAACAACTTAATTTTTGCAAGTCATCTCGCTTCCGAAACTTCGCGTTGATGTGAACGAGGGGTGGGGGGAGATCCTGACATTGATTAAGGTTTGTAATTATTTTTAACAGATTTGTTAATCTGTTGTGCTTACAGAACTGAAATATTACACGTGAAATTAAAAAAAAAAGTGCGAAAATTTATGTCGTTTTAAATTGTGAATAAGCTACCTTGAATTCTTTATGTAACTGGATGAAAATATTAACTTATATTGTTTTCAAATTATTTTCTATTCAAATATTTTTAATGATTCGTACCGAAATAGGAAAATAAATATTGATGAAATCAAAATTGTGTCTGTCTATCTGTAACAGCCTTCTAGCTATTGAACCGTTGACCTGAAAAGCTAGTATTTGACGTAACTATAATAAATTATGGACCAATAATATATAGGGTCAACTGGGGTAAATATGAAACACGAAAAAAAGGGGTAAAAGTGAAACAAGCTTGTAACTAAAAAACTAATTTCTTTACAGAAGAATTATAAAAACTAATATGATCTTTAAAGATTTGTTAAAGCGATCTGAAAATATAAATCGCCTAGTAAGTGATATGTCCCCCCTACAGACTTTTCTGTTAGACGATGGCAAAACGTGTGAATTAAATTTTAATTCTTTGCACATAACTTTATGCATAACTCAGGTATAAATTAAAGTTACAAATTTCACATTGATATGCCACAAAGAAAATAAATCAAAGTTGCCTTTGTAGTTTTTCTTTTAATTTTTCGATAAGTATTTTCCATCTAATTAAGATTTAAAAATTCGGGAAAAAGTGAAACAGAAATATGGGAAAATATGAAACACAGTCGGGGATAATCTGAACCAGTTTTTGCAAGTCTGGACAAGTCACACATGTTACAGTTAAAGTCAGTTTGAGTGCAGATTTCAGAGTGGACGCATCATTTTGGTTGCAGTCTTCAAAATGCCACGAAATTACGTTAAAAAGGTCCTAAATAAGGCTGTACCGGAATTCCGGTCCTATGGAAGTTTGAAAGGGGTCAATAGTCAATAGTACATCAGGGGTCTATGGAACAGTTTGTATGTTTTGAAAATCGATGTTTTTTATGCAATGCAAGAGTTTAAAAACAGTTAAAAGAGCACAAAAAAATGTTTCACTTTTACCCCATTATTTTTAAAAAATTCATTTTCGGTTTAAATATTTATCTGATATTTTTCAAACTTTGCAGATGTATTTAGGATGAAATTAAGAGTACACATTGTATGTGATATATTAGCAAGAACGAATATTCTTTTAAAAAAAATACATTATTCGCAAGCATATTCTAAGTTTTATTGTAATTTCCATAACCTTTAAATATATTTAATTACCTGCTGGTTAGACATTTATAACCTAGCAAGGTGCGACACATGTTTCCTATGCAGTTTTTCCCACTTATTTCATTTTTACCCAGCAAATATAAATATAACGCATTATATGAAAGTTAGAAGCCTGTTTCATTTTTACCCTTACCTGTTTCACTTTTTCCCAAACTAGAGGTTAAAAATGAAACACACATTTTTCATTTTTTAAATCTGTGTTGTATGGTACAGTTCAAATGACGTAGGTATTTGAAAGGGTTATTCATAGGCACATCTAGTAGAAAAAATTAAAATATGAATTTGTATCGTTAACTGCCAAAAAAACGAAAGATTTGTATTTTGTTTCACTTTTACCCCAGTTGACCCTACCTAAATTATAAAAAAATATTTAAAGTTTTTGTGCTTTTTGATGGATGGAAATACATTGCATTTTTTTATCTAACTCCAGCGAGTGGGGTATTAACTGAAAAATGGCAATCCAAGAAAAGATATGTAAACGTTTACATAGTTGTTATTTAAATAAAAATCTTTAACAAATTTTCTTCTTTGGCCATATCTTCGTGAGAAATATAGCGAGAAAATTTAAAAAAAGGAGTACTTTTGTTTGATAATACTGACATGTTTTTCAAAAAGAATTCAAGGTCAGTGGCGTAGATGGCTTTTTGTGATGGGGGGGGGGATATGACAGTATTAAATCTAGTTATATTTTTCATTATGAAAATCATCTTTTATCTGGTGCAAAGTACAAAAATTTGACTCATGATTGGATTGATCCCCTTAATCCCCCCTCTCTACGCCACTGTTCAAGGTAGGTACCTTATAATAAATTTAGTGTTATAAGTTCTCGATAGGTAATATTTAATAAATTGGTGTTGCAAAATTTATATTTTATATTAGGGTGTTGTCAGTTAAAAAAGTTTGATAACTACTTATAAAGTCACCTTGAATTCATATATGTATTTCTAAATATTATATAGTACATAATATTGTATATAGGTATAGCGGTAAATTTTGCATATAAATACATGTTAGAAAATATGTTAAACATATTTATTTTAAATAAACTGTTTTTTCTTTGTATGCAAAACTGATCTCACGTTATAATAATAAGTATTGAACTGCATAGATGACGTCAGTGTTTAAATACAGTAAGGTCACATGTAGAAAAATATTTATAAAATAAAAAATACAAAACGTGCAACATAAAACATTTATCAATAAAAAAATATGTAGATATATGGATATACAGAGGGGAAAATATTATAGTCCAAGAGGTGAGCGCCAAAATTTGCAACTACTTTCTAAAAGATGATTTTTTTATATTACGTCACATTTGTGGTGTAGATATACAGCCGGCCGTCAGTGAGCTAGTTTCGTTAGTGTTTGGCGCGGGGGTGATTTTAACTTTGTAAAAAAAACTATACACTTTGCAACTACTTTCTAAAATCTGAAAATTGATTTGTAAGCAGTATACTAGGTAAAACCCCCTTTTATCATAGTCAGTCATCAAAATCTTGCAACCGGGCGCGTCAGCAGCGCGTTTAACCCGTAAAAAATCTATACATCGTGAAAGTACTTTCTAAAATATGAAATTCGGTATAAATATTATTATTATTAAAAAATTTTACGTTAAGAAATTCCGTCAACAGCCGATACACCACCCCCGCGCCAAACGCTAACGAAACTAGCTGAATTACCCTTATTCAGACGACATAAATAAATACAAATGACGGCAGGCTGTATATCTACACCAAAAATGTGACGTAATATCAAAAAATCGGCTTTTAGAAAGTAGTTGCAAATTTTGGCGCTCACCTTCCTGACTATTATATTTTATCTTTATACAGGCTGTCCTTATCTGTTATATAATTCAGTGACCACGGTTCAATAAAAAATATTTTTATAAATCCATATGAGCCTTAACTTACGGAACAACCTGTTGTTAAAAAACATTTTCCAAAGATGTGTAAAAACTAAAAAGTTAACGAGTGTAATTTAACAAAGTAATTTGATCTTACCTTTAATAAAGAAGACAATCATAAAAATTGACGTTAGTTTCGAATTTCTAATGTCAAATAAATATAATAAAGAATTTTCTCTAGAACAAAAACAAAGTTAATGCTACATGCGAGGTGTCAAATCGTTATGAATTTGCTCGGTATATTTCAACAGTGGTTACAGATCTACATAGAGCATGGATCGCGCATTCTGTATTGACATAATGGTGTAACATTTGTTCAAAAAATGAGAGAAACATGCAGTAGACTTTGGGATGTAGACACAGAAATAGACACTCCTGTTTAAATAAGGACACGTACCTACATCCCAAATCATTTTCTATCTCTTTCTTTTGACACGCCTCTGTTTTCGAGTCAAATGCGCTGTTCATACTCTATGGCTATAGCAGTGGTAATAAATATATGGTTAGTAAGGATGTACATTTGTCACTACTGCTTTTAGATCGCTGATTTCTATTTATCGCGCATGCATCAATAAGGTAGTTCATATAAACCATTATATACCATTGATAAAAACTGTGAATGGGCTGTCATTTATATTTAATACCCCGTTAGTTTGTCTTTTGTTCTAGAGTAAATTCATTACAATAATACCGGACATAAGTAAAGTCGTTTTCGAAATGATAGCCTAGTCCACTGAAACTGAAACACCCTGTATATCTTTTTGTTGGGGATTAATGCATTTATTCAGAATATTGGATACGTACGAAAAAATTCAATTGATAAAAAACGCATACTAATTTGATGTATTCAATGGTTTTAATTTAAAAAAAAATTCATCGAAACACAAAATTGCATTATTGTAATTGAATTTTAGGGCATCTGGTAAAAAAGTGAATTTTATTTTCTCTGTTACGATTGGCGATCGTTAAAAAATTGTCAATTAACGAATTCCTTTTTAACAATTTTTGCTATATAAATATCTATGTATAATTATTTAAATCATTTTACGTTAGTAATTGCGTAAAAAGTAGGTAGAATTTAATATGTTGAAAAAAAATAATAAAGTGGTAAAAAATAAATTAAAAATAATTCGCTAATATACAGTTAATTAGCAGTAAAAATATTTTAATATCCGTTGTTATTATTGAGATATAACATATAAGCATGGCCCCTTCATTTTGAGGGGGGGCTGACAGGAGACTAGTCTTGGGGCTTTCTACGGCGAGCAAAAAAGTAATTAATTAGTATTTACGAATTAAACTTTTTTAATGATTTTTTTTCTTATCGAAAGACCGAAAAAAAACCCGTTCGAACAAAAATTCTTAGGGGGCGCATAAGAGCAAGGTTAGTAAATACACAGGTTGTATCATAAATCTGGTGGGGTGAGGCATGAGAGGGAAGACCGCGTGATCATGAGGAATCCTCTAACGTTAAAAATAGTTGTCAAACTTTTTTTACTATATAAAGGTTCCTCAGAATGACGTAATTTCGCGCGGCCGCTGATTGGTCAAAAGTTTTGGTACAACCTGTTCATTTACTAATCTTGCATAAGAGGATGTGGTGGCCATAGATATAAGATCAAAATATAGATCCAATTAGTCTTTGGTTCTGAGTAGATTCTTTTTTGTTTTGTTATTTTCAATGGGCAACTGATTGTTGCTAAGATACAAAGGTGTGGACACGCACATACATAATACATGTGTGTTCGTTTAGGGCGCTACATATTAGCATAACAAAAACACAGGTGCGCCGATTCTCTCCCCTCAGGGGTGACACTGTTTATTTTTACGAGTGGTAATAGAAAAAAAATGTTAAATAGGTATGCTATAGAGTTGAAGGTGTTTTATTTTCAAACTTAGACTTTTATTGCCAATATTAACACATTTGCTATACATATATTCATATATGAATATGCTTCAACGCGAAAAAAAATGCTTTTTATAGACATACAAGCGCATTTAACTCGGGAATATAAATTAAATCTGTAATAAACCTATCAAACATTGTTTTAACTGCTAACTATTTACGAAGCGCACGCGAAGGTTGTTTTTTTCCGACTTGAAATTTACATAAAATATCTACAAATTATACATTTTAACCTTTATCGTGAAACACTCTATCCATTAATAAAAACCGGAAAAAATCCGTTCAGTAGTTACTGAGAAAACCGTACACACACTCACATAGAGGCGGTAAGGAACTTTGTTTTGTACTATACAGGATGTCCAAGACAGCATGAAATGCATGGGATATCCTAAACGGTAAGAGTTACATATGTGGTTAAATGAGATGAATCATTTGTAAGAAAGGGGTGAGTATTACTACATAAAATATACTAATAATTTTATGTGGTTTAGGCGGTATACCAAAAAAAACTGAAAATTCGGAATTTCTTTAAATGGCTATAACTTTTTTGTTAATGTAGATAGGTACTTTTTTGCTGTTTTTAAAACACTTTTTATGTAGAATTGATTGGTGTATTTAGATCTTTTATATCACTTTTAGTTTCTGGGTTACTAACCCTAACTTTAGTTTTTCTAATGGGACACTAAGTTGGCTATAGTATATTTGAACGTGTTTTTAGGGTTCCGTAGAAAACTAGGAACCCTTATAGTTTCTCCATGTCCGTCCGTCCGTCCTGAAAAATTTTGTCATAATAAGATGAAATGTGGTATACGGTCGTAGATTGATGACCCAAAAACAGAAATAATAAGATTTTTGAAAATAAAAATTTTTTAGACCCCCCTTTTCATAAAATAAAAAGTGTTTTCAAAAAAAAATTTCACCTACAACCATTGAGTGGGGTGTCGTTAGAAAGGTTTCCTAAAATGCAACAAAAAAATGTAACAGAAATTTTGAATTTTAACCCTTCGATCACGATGTATTTTCTCTCCAAAGTCATTAAAAAAGCGCCCCCCCTCTCTATTTTCTAAATTATCAATTTGAAAAATCTGAAAAAATTCCAGAATGTAGCTTTTAATTAGTACTTTCACTGAAAATTATAACGAACATTGTCAACAATATTTTGGACCCCCCTTTCATAGACTGAAAATTGAACTTACATTTTTTCCCCACTTACCCAATTGAGTGGGATGTCATTAATAGGTCACGTAAAATGCAATAAAAAACGTCAAATAACTTTTTGATTTTAACCCTTCAGTCGCGATATATTTGCTTTTTAATGTCGCTGTCAGAGCGTCCCCCCCCCCCCTCTATTTTCTAAACTATCGATTCAAAAAATCTGAAAAAAATTCAGAATGTAGCTTTTAGTTAGTACTTTCACTGAAAATTATAACGAACATTGTCAAAAATATTTTGGACCCTCTTTTCATAGATTGAAAAGTGAACTCACATTTTTTTCATTTACCCCATTGAGTGGGGTGTCATTTGATAGGTCTCCTAAAATGCAATAATAAAAGTCAAATGACTTTTTGATTTTAACCCTTCAGTCACGAAAATTTTGAAAAATACTTTTTATAAATCGTAGTGAGAATGACTACGGAACCCTATCATGTGCGTGCCCAACACGCACTTGCCCGTTTTATTTACTCTACTTTACAACGATATGTTACTTGTCACATTTATTTTAAGTACCTACTAAATGCCAGTAATATTTATTAAGTATTTTATTGCAAATATTTAAGTAGACCATGAAAAAATTAAATTACTGTTTCACTATGCTTAATTTAGACGCATATTTAGTTGTAAAAGGATTAAAATTATAAAATTTGATTTAGTTTCTTTTACTTCGTTCGAAACACGTCAACGACAATTCAAATAAATATTTTTTCTCAGTATTTATCATGGAACATACGTTCTCAAAAAAAAGCGTGCGTAAAAAGTTCCTTACACATATACGACGACATTAAATCCTAATAAATTACTGCGAACGAGACACGTGCCCACCCCGACAATCCACCGAAACGTGCGGGGTGCTAATGACTCGTCGGAAAAAAAATCACACAGATTTATTGACGGTGGAATATGAAATGATATATGAGAAATCTTCCTCGAAAAAAAAACACAAGATAAATTTGTATGTTTACCGAAAATGCCTGTGTTCTTTGTAGAGGTGAATAACGGATACGGATGCTAATATAATCCAGGCACGTGGATATTGTGAGGTAAATGGTTTATTTTTATCTTCTCGATGATCAGTAACTTTTTGTTTATTTTAATTTCGTATATTGATTAATTGTATCAACTGTCACCAGTAACGGATGTTAGGTTTTGGGAAATGGTAATTATTACATGTCTATACAAACTGCCCACCCGCGGCTTCACCCGCGTTGTATTAGTGTTTTTTTATGAATATTATATAATTTATAAAAACGAATACCATTTGAACTGTTATCTGAAACATATATTTAATCGTTATATTAATTTTATAGAAGAGTAATTCGTCTGAAATTAAATCATATTTATAATATAACCGTACGGAGAAAATTGAGTCGATTTTTTAATAAAAATTACAGTTGCCGATTAAAATTTTCAATTTTGTATCAAAAAATTTATCAAAACTCATACGTTGCCGAGCTACCCACTTGGACACAACTCAAAAAATACCTTTGCCAATCGATTCGTGAATCAATCCCGGTTCCAACGAGGTACATGAAGCCATATATGAAAAATTTTGTATGAAAAAAAATTATGCCTGTCCTTGGCCGGATGGAGGGTCATGACCGGAAAAATTTCTAAAATGGGCTAAACTAGAGTCACAGACCTTACATTTAGCGAAAACCCGAGGTCTCTACTCTAGGTAGTCAGGGGGGCGAGATCTCGCGGTGGAAGACAGACGGACGGATGGACGGAAAATTAAGCATATAAGCGCTTCCACTTCGTGGGTTGCGCTAAAAAATATATAAATACTATCCATTTTAAATTGTATTATCAATTGAGTAACTTCTACAACCTCTACTGTTATTTTTATAATTGGCAAATTTTACTATATTCGTAACATGTTATCGACGCGGCTTACACCCAGAAGCCAAGATCCATATCAAGATCACCGCGGAAGCCTCAAGATTTGTATCGTTTACATGATTTATTCAACTAATTATTTTTAAGTTGAACACGGAGAGAATATTCTTTTAAAAATTAACAGAAAATGCTGTGAAAACCTGAGGACAGAAATAACTTCTGAAAAAAATTAATAGAAAAGTCGGTAGAGTTTAAAATAAAGTAAATGAAAAATTACAATGACATACTGGTAAATTTTAACATAGTACCTATTAAAATTTAATTACTCTGAAAAAGTAATATACGCTATTATTTAATTTAATTTCTTGCATATGAAAATTTCACGTACATTCTCTATAATTTTACTATGTTTCTATATTACTTTTCATATCTGGCCAATCGCCATCATAGAAACTGCTATATAGTATACTAGCGGAATCCCGCGGCTTCGCTCGCGTAAACTTCGAAACTCATTAGAACCCTCTATAAGTAATAGGGGATGACATATTAATTTTTTTTATATTGATTTTTATTCATTACTTATAAAAAAAAGTAAATACCTATCCCGGATCTGTTTTAAAATTTTTTTAAAACTAACCCCCGTCTACTCTCGCCATTAGGGGTTGAATATCAAATTCTTTTATTGCAGATTAAATCCATCCTAGTCCCCGTCGAACTTTCATTTTTAATTGAATATTAATTTGTCCGAATTTATTTTAATATCATGAACAGTTATTATTATTATTCCCATAGGGGTTGAATTTTCGTAACTGATATTTCTCTTGTGTAGTACCTACTTATGCCATGTTTCATTCGGTGAATACAAAAAAAAATATTTTAAAATTTTTCCACCCCCCTAGTACCTTAGGGGTTAAATTTTGGGAAATGCTGAAATAATCGTTTCACTATTTATATTTTAGAGTATGTTCGATAAGTTTCAATTAAATGTGAAAAAAAAAATTATATAAACTTTGACACCCTGTTTTAACCCCGTAGGGGTTGAATTTCGAAAAATCCTTTCTTAGTGGGTGCTTACATCATAAAAGGAAGGCACCTACGAAATTTCACGTTTCTAGGTCCAGGGGTTTTGGCTGTACGTTGATATATGAGTGAGTGAGTGAGTGAGTGAGTGAGTGAGTGGTTAAGGACAAACTCTTTTATAGATATAGATTGAATTATAGTAGACGTTCTTTTAAATTTTACCATGTCGAGTGTTAAAAATTTCTAACATGTTTTTTTATGTTAAAAATTAACATACATTTTTTTTTAGGTCAAGACAAACACTTTTTGTTCCGTGTCTGTCTGTCTGTCTGTGTGTGTGTGTGTGTGTGTGTGTGTGTGTCTGTGTGTCTGTCCCCCAATCCTTGTCACACGCTTAACTCATGAACCACTGAACCGATATTGATGAAACTTGGTTGGTTGGTTGGGTCTGGCTTGAGGACGGTCCCATTTCAAAATAATTAAAATTGTGTGTAAGGGGGAGGGGTGACATCCAAAAAGATTTATTTTTTGAAGATATCTCAAGAAAGACACATGTTACGTGAAAATTTTATAGAACCTTTTTTGTAGAGCATTCAATTCTCTATAATATAGGTCACCTACTTTTGTTGTAAAATATTCCCTTACAAAGATCTATCTCAATTTGACTTAAGAAAATCGTCATTTGTTTTTTTAAAACTGCTATTTACTTTGACATATTAAATGTCACTTTGACGTTTTAAATGTCATTTTGACATTTGTATAGCAGAAAAATAATGATTTTGATTGAAATTCTCAAAAAATTCAAAATATACGACATAATAACCAGGCGCGTATTAAGAAAAATGTCAAATTAATTTTTTTTATTAAAATCGTATGAAAATTAAATGGTTAACCAATGACAGGCAGTTCATCAGAATACTTTATCGGTTTTTATTTAAATTGTTCAATAATTAACTACCTTTGATGAATTTAGCACGAGGAAGCACCGTGCATTTACAAGGCAGAGTATTTTTAATTGGTATAATATAACAAATTAAACTATAATATAGTTTAATTTGTTAATATAGATTTCGATCCTGCACACAACTATTCGTATTGTAACTTTAGTAACACGTAGCCTAGCAAGAATTACAATATTTTGGACCGTTTCAAGATTACTACGTCAAATAGTAATTTTTCTTTAAAAATTGAATGATTGTTATAAAATATTTTTTTCCATGCAGTTATGCAGATAAAAGCAAAAAAAATCTAAACCCACCCTCCCGTTAAATTTCGTAAAATTCCTTCTTTGTGGTTGCTTACTTCAAAAAAGGACGACATCCCTAAGATTTCACATCTCTAGGTTTAAGGGTTCGAGTTAGGCGTTGATGAGTAACTTTTTTCCGCCAGTGACGTTGGTTGTTATAATTTTGTATTAAGGAATATAAAGTTGATAATGAAAATGAATTCTACCTTTTAATTGAACATTCGAAAATATGGTGCAATAGAATAGAAATTTTTTGGGGTGGGTTACGAAAACAACATTTATTATTTTTATTAATACATAATAAACAATCTGCTTTGTACTGACTATTCATCCATTACTTTAATATCGATATTTTTCGTTTAATCTCGAAACCGACAGTAAAAATGCTTCACTTCAAAAAAATTAAAATTAAGTTTATTTACTCAAAAGATAAAATTGTTTGGACGCCACTGTCATCAGTCATACATTATCCTGTTTTATATTTAATATAGTTTATATATTTGCTACGTTCGGCCTTTTCGTGAATTATGGCACATAAAAATATTTAATGATAATTTATATTTATTTCCATGCACTTATGAAAATGTCATGTTGTCCTTGTTTTAGATTATTCGATAATTTTATTATAGTTGACATTATCAATAATTGTTTTAAAAATATTTGAATTTTGTTAGAAAATTTTTTTTTTTAAACTTTGAAACAATAATAGAGGGGCATTTCCTGATGGCGAGCAAGGAATTTTTAATTATGTATGTATAATAATATAGGTGTAACAGTTTTTATAAAAGTTTATTTCACAAACTTTTGAAATGTTATTGAACTTTTTTAAATACTCTAAGGGAGTTTCAATGAGACCTTAACGTTTTGTGAACGTAAGAAATCTAACAAATTTTGTATTTACCTTATAATTTGCAAGGCCCCTGAAATCTAGTTATTTATATATACTTATATCTAATAATTTTCTTTTTCTTTTACAGGCAATTAGATCGAGGACCATTTGTCTTAGGGTTAAGAGAAGGAGCAATGCGAGATTGGGTAAGTAAACTAATAATATTCCTTAGTATAAATACAAAAAAAGCTATTATTTAGATGCACTTTTTTTTAATAATAAACACTTTATATTTAATCGTTTTCACTTATAACAAATATAATACTGCACGAAAAATTAATTATTCAACGTTAAACAAATATATTTAACTTAAAACAAATTATATCACTTTAAATAAATAATTTCCACTAAAAATAAATTCTTAGCACTAAAAAAATAATTCTTTGTACTTGAAATAAATTTGGACCTGTCAGATTTAAAAATTACATATTTTTTATGTATTTATTGTGATTTTCTATATTTTAAAACTATTAAATATTCGCCTTATGCATTAACAAAATAAAAAAGTAGTTTTTATTATAAAAATAATAAAAAAACACCTCGTCATTGATTTAGATTTTGAGAAAAATTGAAAAAAAATATTGAAAACGGGGTTTTCACCCTTCAACCCCATTTTTAAGGATGTTGCACTACTTTTCGCTAGTCCGGGTTATTTTTTTCGAATTCTACACCCCAAAATCTATAATAATCAACCATAAAATTGCTCCCTAAAAGTTCGGATTTTGGCACTCTTCACTGCACCCTTGACTGGGTTAACAGTTTACTTAAAAAGTATTGATTATACAAAAAAAAGTATAAATACCTTTTTTATGTAAAATTTCATAAGCTACAATTTTCTTCATAACAATTTTCCTCGAAAAATTGATCATTTTTTAGATATTTGCAAAAAGCTAGAATTTGCCCCCCTTTACCCCTTAAAAAATAAAAAACCCGTCACTCAAATTAAGGGTACTTTTTAGGGTATGATTAAGGAATCAAAATGAAAGTCTCCACCAAAATTCAGCTTGGTCGGAATTTTTTCTTATTGTTAGTAAAAACGTTTATTTCCTGGGCTATAAGTGGATACTATAAAATTATAAGTGAAAATATTAAAAAAACGTAGGTATAGTAAAATTATATTTTCAATAATGTTTAACCATAAAAATTGTATTGCTTTACTGCTGATAATTTTATATTGATAATATTTATTAATTAGTATTTAATATTTGTATACGGGTGCCTTTAACAACATAGTTTTGATAAATGGTTATTAAATAAAAGAAAATAAAGACTATGTATATAGATAAACTTTGTATCTATTAATATTGTTAGATATTTATGAAAATAGGTAAATGGAAATGAATTTTTATGATTGTAAATTACTGTAATTTAAAATTTATTGAATCTAAACAATACGCAATCTGCATCTTTCATTTATTTTCAACTTTTTATTGAATGGATGATTTCATAAAATATCGATGATGTAATAATTTTGCGAAATTATTCATGTTGTCCTTAATGAAATGTTTTATGATAATATTCTTAACATAAAACAATGCAGTAAAAATATATGAATATTGTATAGTATATAGATATATAAACTTTAAGTGGGCTCTCACACCAGAGCAATATAGCAATATTGCAACACAGCAATAGTGGGCTCTCACACCGGAGCAATATTGCAATATAGCAATATATCAACTAGCAATATATAACTAGCGATATTATTGCTATCTGTCAATATACATTGAATCAGACATATTGTCTCACACCAAAGCAATACGATATCGCTATATTGCATTATTGCCGTATTTTGGCGATACGTATTGCCAACGATACAACTTGCATGTTGAAAACCGATATTTATCGCTTGAATATAGCAATATTTCCATTTGACACATGTGATTTTTGAAAAACAATTGACTATTGAGATTGTGAATATTGCTTTGGTGTGAGAGCGACCAAAGCAATATTGCTAGTTTCTAGTTGTTAGTTACTTTATTGCTGTGTTGCAATATTGCTATATTGCTGCGGTGTGAGAGCCCACTATTACTGTGTTGCAATATTGCTATATTGCTCTGGTGTGAGAGCCCACAAAATACGGCAATAATGCAATATAGCGATATCGTATTGCTTTGGTGTGAGACAATATGTCCGATTCAATGTATATTGACAGATAGCAATAATATCGTTAGTTATATATTGCTAGTTGATATATTGCTATATTGCAATATTGCTCCGGTGTGAGAGCCCACTTAATTGCACGAAAGTTAGGACACATTTATGTAGCAGTTAAATACAGCTTTTCGTTGTACAGGAAAATTTTCGAAAAATATATTTTTTATTCTTAAAACGGTAAAGGCACACTTATGGTTTGACTTAAAAAGTTAAGATAATATGGCATAAAAGTTTATAGTAAATCAATTATAGACGTGAGTTATTAAAATGAAATTAAAGCTTATTTCTCGTTTTTTATTTGGGGCAAATGAGTTTTCTGTTTTTTTTTTAAATTCAATCTTGGTAAGTGGGGTATCCAAAGAAATCTAACAATTAAAGGAATTAAAATACATACATATATGTAAACGTTTAGTAGTTTACATCTTCGTTTAACACATTTTCAAGAAAATCTTTAAAATATTTTGTTGTCTATACTTCATATCTTCGATTAAAGTATTAACGATAAAAATCTGAAAAAAGCAATCGATAAACCCCAAGCAACTGTATAGCTTAATTTAATGACAAATTCGTTTTTATCTAGCATATGAGGGTAGAGGGGAAGTATACTTTCAGAGAGGTTGTTAAATTCCAAGTGTACACTGGTAGAAAGGATTTCTCAAACCAAGTAAACCTTGCTTTGTATATAACGAAAACAATATTTTCTTAAGATAAGCAATAATCTCTTAAACCAACTATAGTATTCTTGAATGAAGGAATAACGTAGTTGGATTAAAAGTATGTTTCTTATGTTAAGAAAATATTGTTTTCGTTATATACAAAACAAGGTTTTCTTGGTCCAATACAGTTTTATTTCTGTGTATACGTTTTGGGAGATTTTACTGTATTTATTTTTCTTAAAACAGACTTAAAAGTTAAAAGATAAATTCTTCCAACACCGTTGCATCTTCTGGCCAATAATCACATCCACGTGACTGGTTTACAAACCACGACAAACTGACCTTGTTGATTTTTGTTTGGCTATTTTTTCGTTACGTCACCGAACAAACGAAGGTGTAGATTGGGACTCGGCTCTGTTCCGAGCCATGCTCTGTTGAATGACATAGTTACGGTTGATCGGCTCCATCATTTACCGATCGCTAATTAATTTAGAATATTAGTATTATGTAATTTGTCGGATGTCTCAATTATACTGATTTAGTTCAGTGGTGCTTAAATATTTCTTTTAAGTAGGCTGTTTTAGAGGGTGATTAATGGACCTAGTCTAATGATGGAAAAGGAAAACGCTTATATTTCGTTGATGAATATAGACTATCAACAGATTACACTACGGTACATAGGGAAATTAATATTATTTTAGATAGGTACATCCAAGTATTTTCTGAAAATAATGTATTTTTTTCCTGAGAATATAGGAAGAATTTTTAAATAAATATTTTTTCAGGTTGATTCGAGATTTTATACAGGCTGTCCCATTTTAATCTATCACCCCTCTAATTTTTTTTATCTATCAATTAAATCAAAAAATGTTTCAAATAAAAGTTGTAAGGTTTTGAGGGGGACCCAAAATGGTGTTATTAATTTTTTATTTTTTGGACGTCTTCATGTTCAAATAGGACCAACATTTTTTTTTTCAAATGGAAACCTATATTTTTTATTATGGTATCTTATTGTTTGGGAAAAACAAGCAGCTTTTGTTTTAAATAATTTTTTGTATGACTTCAATTTTTTTTAATATTTAAGAAAATAATTTTAGATTTTAGAGTTTTCACTGATTTTTTACTCGAAACCCATTAACTTTAGAGGAAAAGTATAAAAGACAAAAAATGTTTATTTTATTTTGATATAACTAAGAAAATTATATCAGAATTTTTTTTTAACTTTTGCTCTTCAAAATATTAAAGCAAAAAAAAATTAATTTAAAAAAATCACATTAAAATAAACTTTTTTGTTTTTTTACACTTTTCGTCTAAAGGGGGGTTTCGAGTAAAAAATTAGTGAAAATCTAAAATCTAAAATTATTTTGTTAAATATTAAAAAAAATTGAAGTCATACAAAAAATTATTTAAAACAAAAGCTACTTGTTCTTTCTCAAACAATAAGATACCATAATAAAAAATATAGGTTTCCATTTGAAAAAAAAATGTTGGTCCTATTTGATCATGAAGACGTCCAAAAAATAATAAAATAATAACGCCATTTTGGGTCCCCCTCAAATCTAAATAACTTTTATTTGAAACATTTTTTGATTTAATTGATAGATAAAAAAAATTAGGGGGGTGATAGATTAAAATGGGACACCCTGTATACAGCCATGACCAAATGTATTAGGCACTTGTTACTATGATGAATAATTTTGGAACTAGGTAATTTTGAAAAAAAAACTAATGTATATCAGTTATAGTAATGTCATTTTAATATAAAATTAACAGTCATAATTAATATTTTATTAACCCCTCTCCTGATTATATTAAAAATTTAATATACCGTGGTATACTATACACTAAATTTTGTGTAATGGTGTGCCATTCTTCTATAATTTTTTGTCAAAACAAATTTTTTGAACTGAATTTATGTTTTGCAGTCTTTCTTTTTAAAATGCGCCACAAAATTTTAATTGGTGGCGGATCAGGGGACCGGGGTGGCCACGATAACAGTTCAACGCTGTTTTCTTCAAAAAATTCACTGGATCGGTTTCAACTAATTTTTAAACAGAAGGTTCCAAAACTTTTTCAAGCATGTCCAAAAACCGTCTAAAATTCACGCGCCCTCCGCATAAAAAATACTTCGCCGAAGCCACTGGCAGAAATGCAATCCCAAATCATGATACTACCGACTACCTCCTCCAAATTTAACAGTAAATATAAAACATTCTTGCTAAAAAACTTCTTCTTGGAACGTAGCGAGTCCCACGTCGGCCGAAAAACAAATGAAATGAAAAAATTAAAAAATGATGTTTTGTTGATTTTTAAAGAAGGATGCTGAATTTTTTGAATGTAACGGTATTTATAATTAGTAAAACATTAGTTTAACTATTCCTTTACGTTGGATTCATCCGTCTATATCACTTTAGTTCATTTCTCTTTAGTCCAATCATTGTATTTTTTCGCCCAAGAAACACAAAATTTTGTCTGTCTGTCTGTCAGAAGTGGCTTTCTTCACACCTTTCTCCCATGCAAATTGTGTTCCACAAGCCTTCTCCTAACACTCCTTCCTGCCAATTTTATTCCATGAACCTGCATCACTTCAGAAAAGAGTTTTTTTTTTCTATTTCCTATTTTGTAGAGAGATTCGCTCCAAAATACGGTCCTGTCGCACTGGTTTTTCAATTTTGGCCACTTTTGATTCGATTTATTTTCCCAAAAGTCATTAAGGCATCTAATAAAAATACCTATAATCCCTAATTCCCCTGAAGTCTGTTAATTTAAGCAGTGTCTAAAATCACTAGGTGCCTAATACATTTGGCCATGAGTGTATTTCGCCCTCAAGTTTAAACAATATTTTTTTTAATAATTAACATTAAAAACCCCGCATAAAAATCATTTCAGCCCCCCCCCTAGTTTTTTGTTATTAATTTTAACTACTTATTAAGAGTCACAACGTGACTGTTGGGTGCTAGTTAAAATGAATATACTTTCACAAAATGAGATGGTATTCAATAACACACTCTCCATTCTAAATATTAATAAATAAGTGAAAATAAACGGTAAAATTCCATGATGTTAATTTCACAATACATTGTTATTTTTATATTTCCGTTATTAATTTAATTAATTTCTTCCCGAAATTATTTTAAATTGAGTTTTGAACAATAAATGAATGACAAAAATATATTGATAGGATTATTATTAGTAAACATAGGAGTGGTTTAAGCCTTAAGGGAATATGCTGGCCCAGGGATTAAATTTAGTATGTCGGTTTTAGCATTTTATATTACATTTTAAACTATTTTAGTCATTTTGCCGTAAAAATAAATTTTAATAACTTTAATGTCTTCATATGAAAATGGATAGTTCTAATATGATGCACTCTCGTATTTATAATTGAAGAAGCACAAATTCTTTACAATTACTTTTGCTTTGTAAATACACAAATAATAGGCGTGCGAAAGAAAATGCAATTGCATAAATGTGCGCAATTGTTCGTCGTGCAATATTAAACAATTAAAATATTTCACTTTTATTGTTGACACATAGAAAGTAATATATTATCTATATGTATGTATACAGGGGGGTATTCGATTTAATTCTTTATAATAATTATTTTAAATTATTAAAAATCTAATAGCTTTATTATAAATAAAATATTTTTATCACAAAACATTGTTTTCGCTAACTTTTGCAAGTTTTTCGACCGACTAAAATTTTTTTTTACAAAATTCCTGCAAGATAATCATAAAAACAAGTAAAATCACACACGCAGAAATTTAATATTACATTCAGTAATGTATTTTCTATGTCACATCACATATCATACGAACATTTTATGTCAACAATGGAAAATACAACAGCACTCAACATCGTCCGAGTATTCTGGAACCGTATATGTAAATAAATATATCGGTTGTAACTCGATACCCACCTCTAAAACAACACCATGGCCCCCTACCGCCCGCCGATTCACCTACGTAAGGTGTATAATGTGTGTGTGTGCATGTGTGTGTGCCATGTCATACTGTAGCGTTGTCAAGCAAGTAGTTGTGTTATTTAATTGTTTTGACATTCTTGTGTTTTATTTAATAATATTGAATCAATTATAGCTATCCTGACGTGTCATGTTGGTAATATAGGGACTCTGCCCGATAGTATTTTTTTCGCGGGGCCGCAGGAATCTCGTTTGACCAGTGAACTGTGTATGTGTGTTGTGTATTAGTGAACCGTTGTGTAACCTGGATATTTTTTTAACAACTCGTTTCATTATCGCCGTTTCCTGGTGCCAAATCAATAGTAATAGTACACAACTAACGTGTGGTGATGTGTTAAATGTATTTTATTTTAATTCAATTAACTTAAATCCGAGTTTTCAAGTGCAGTTCGATCGTGAGTCGTGACATTGTTTTTTTAATTTTTATTAAAACTTGTGGCAAGTTTTGTGACTTTAAAAAAGTTCATTGGAATTTTTTCAGTACATATGTATGTATTCGTTACTTATTTATTAACAAAAATATTATTCTAAAAAAATTGCAACAATTAAATTTAAATGTGAAAGTATTTTTTTTTAATTGTTGGAAACAAAAGTTAATTTTAATGCATACATAATCGAATATTTTACTGATATAATTCTAGCTGAAAGTTTTTCGTTTATTTTAATTATGACTAGTATATATGTATTCTTCTGCGATTAAAAATAAATGTATTGCCGAGTTTTGAATTTTATTAGTGCCATGTAATATGAAACATTAAAACATGGTTAATTGTTAATGCTATTGTTAAATTTATTTAATTGTATTATAAAAGCATTCATTTATGGTATGCATTATTTATTTTTAAATACAAAACATTGTTTATGTAGTTAGATAAACATTTACATGCACTTAAAGAAATTCTTTTATAGTGAAGGTATACTTAATTATAAAAAAGTACATAATATAATAAATGATTTATTTTTCACAAATGTACATAGGAATATAGAACAAAATTCATTTGATATAATTTGTTAGTATATATTATAATAGTATTATGTATTAGTTAAATACATATTTATTTTATTTCCGTGAATTTAACATAGTAATAACCTGTTCCAAAAGTCTACATTTTCTCTCTTCAACTGCGATCAATTCCTGATGCATTCTTTTTGCTTCTTCCCGATCAGTCTTACGTTCTTCTTTTAACTTATTCAGTTCTTTAACAAACCAATTTGGCATTTTCTTTGTATCGTCAGTGGTTTGTTGATTATCATCACTATCTGACATTTTGTTGTCATCAGTATGGAACCAATCGATTTGATTATCTGATGGGCTTCCTAGTTTAGAGGAGTCACGGGACTCATCACTTTCAGCTTGGTTAGTTACTTCGTAAGATAAGAAATCATTTTCAGGAAATTCGTCTACTGGTAAAGGCGGAACAATGCGTGACTTTCTTTGGGAGGATCTGTTTAAAATAAATAAAAGTTAATACATTGTTTTTTTCAAATTTAACAATACATAATAGTGCCTCTAATTTTCATATTTTTAGATTAAATTTACAAAGCATATGTAGATAAAATTTTTAATTTGTGCTAGGAAATCTATGAACGTAGAAAAATATTCAGTTATAATTATACTTCAACAAAAATTTAAATTTAATTCATCATCTATTTATAATTATTTAATCTATAAAGCCATTCATTATTGTTAAGACTAAGAGTACACAGTTTTGTCTTGTATAGACGATTGTGGATGAATTCTGCCATAAGTATTAATAATATTTATATAAGGACTGTAGATACACTATGAATATTGAAGAAATTAAAGCTAGTCATTTCTGAGTACTAAAAACTATTAAATTATGTACTATCATTTATTTACATAACACTTTGATTTTTATTGTGTCTATCATTAAATAAATACTACCATTATTGTGTAGGTATTGTACATAAAATTAGTGACCTTATTTGCTTGGCAATGATTATTCACTGCACAAGAATGAATAAACGAAAGTGAATTTGCCAAGTGTTTCGGAGAACTGTTAATTTAAATGCATAAAATCAAAGCATGTATGGAATTACTAACAAGGGAAATTGTTCGGTTGATGAATATTTAAATGACTTACATAAAAATATGCATTAACCTGTTGCCAACGTAAGTCAACATTTTATTTAATTTTCAGAAAAAAAATATAATATAAAATAAACAATTGTTTTTTTAATATTTAGATATATATTTACCTATAAGCTTGTCTAGGATCAGGGGTAAATATAGGCTTCAGTGCATCGAAGTATTCCCACGTCTTTGTACGTTTTTTTCTGTTATAATAAACAGCTCTGTAAGTGTGTTTGAGATTTCGCCATTTTCTATCACATTTTTCTGCACTCATATTAAACCCTCTGACTTGTAGACTCTGTGCTACTTCTGCCCATAATTTCTTTTGGACTACTTGCGGGTCTCGGAACAGGGTTATTCTTTTACTAAATTCTTCGATCAGGGCATATACACTTGTGGAATGCCATCCTGAATTCTGTTCATGTTGTTTATTAAATTCTGGAGACTGCGGACAATACTTTATGTATTTGTTAGTTGTCTAATTTTATATTAATGTTTACATTTTTTTGATTAAAAGCACTATTAATATAACAGTCTTATGTTTTAGATTCTAGATGTAAATAAATATTTATAATATGTATGCCTTAATAAATAGTAAAAAAAATGTAATTAGGAATATTACAAACCATAAAATAATTCGATATTCTATAATATAATTATAAATAAATTTGTACTAACTTGGTGGTCCGTAATATTATTTTCATCCAAATATTCAATTTCAGTCTTCATATGAGTTATTAAAGGATCATTGCTTAAGAGTATTTCACTGGCAGCTTGTAATTGCTCTGACGAATTTTTATCTAATATTGGGATAATTGTTACCTAAAAATGACAGAAGTTTAAATTTCCCGCTGATATATTTACACGGCACCGCCATGTTGTATTCAAGCGGATGCGTACTGTAGCTGGAAGTTGGCTGACGTTGATGCTTTCAATTGTTTTGTTAATTTTAGACATATTTGTAATATTTTTATGTTAGTTATACCGTTTAAAACACATATCGTTCAATATTTTAATAGGTATATAAATGAAACATTAGGAAATCACAAATACACACATCAAATTATGAAGCGCTGTCGTAATATCAATACTACGCTGTCGGTTCTTACCGAATGATTCCGATTGCGCTGAGTTTACGAATGTCTCTTCGCTGGTCGCTTTTGAAAATCGCTCATGAATTCAAACCCACGGTATAGCATAGTTGGGTGTGATGATTATTAGAATTCGTTCTATTGAGGGTTATTTCATATTGTTGAAATGTAACAATTGACTACATTGAATTGTATTGTTAAAAAAATGTATACGTATGTATTTGAGTAATTATTAAATTCTAGGGAATTTTAAATGTTTTTAAATACTAAATTTATTATTGAAATACATATAGGTATGGGCGATACGCATGATACAATTAATACAGATATGGCATTGCGCATATCACCTAACTTCACTCTGTTCGCTGTGACGTCACAAGTGACTCGCCCAAATGAATATTATAGTAGTTCATGAAAGTAGTCAATTATTTAATTAATAATTCACAATAATTATAAACGTCAGTTTGACATTTAATGTATATATATACGGTGAAACTTGGTTATGTGGGACTTGGATAAGTGGGAAACTTTTATAACTAGAACTCATACTGAAGTCCCGTCACATCTGGAAATATATCTGAGTAAATAGATACATTTCCACATATAGAAGATCAAAAATGAAATAAAGTCTAGGTATTTCCTTATTTTCAGTTGATGGAGAATGTATTTAAATATATTTTAAGGTATTCAATAATGAAATGCAAAATTATATCAGTTATCAGTAAAACAAATACTTATTTATAAAAGGATTAATTATATAAATAATTTAATTTAGATATAAAAAACGCTGTGTTATGTATCCATATAAACGTATCATGCATATAAACACATATAAACAAAGTGAATCACGTGTGACGTCATGCGCAGTAAAGTGAAAAAATGAAACTCGGGAAAGCCATATCTTTAATAATTGTATCATGGGCGATACGTGTATATTTTTAAATAATTAATCATAACAATTGTTTTAAAAATATATTGTTTTTCTTATCAATTTTGATATGTAAATTATAAAAATATATATATATTTTTTTGTACATTTGTTTCCTAATTTTTTGTCTCGAAAGTATATTAAAAGATTTAAGCTTTCGATGTATATTTAATTAAGAAAACTAGAAAATCATATAATTTTTCCAGATATTCGCGACCAGATTGCAGTTATCTAATGTTTATTTTATATTTATGATTGCAGCAGTGGACTTGGAGCTCTGTTCAAGCAACGTTCAGGATGCGTTCGTCATTGCTGTGGAGCAGCAAGCTCGCGAGCGGCTCGAACGCTTATCAGCGCTCAAAAGGATTAAGCCTGTGGACATATCCAAACTGTCTGTGCAGGTCAGCAACGCAATATTTGAATTATAACAATTAAAAATAAGGAATGGTGATTTAAAAAAAATGCAACAATTAGAATTACAATCGTTATTGTTTTTATTAGAGATGCCACGAATAGTGATTTGGCCGAATACCGAATATTCGGCTAGGCTCTCGGACGAAGCGCCGAATATTCGGCGACACTTAGTGCATTTCGTGGGCGTATTTGTTTCATTTGCGAGTAGGTCGTGTTACATTAATAATTATTATTGACGAAAATTTTAAGTCAATAATGATTAATTTCAATAATAATAATTATTTTTGAGAAAATAAAAATATTTATTTTTTTGTAATTTTATGGATAACATTTATTTTACCAAATAACAAAAAAAGAGGACAAAAGTTTCGAAAACTTAAAAAAAAGAGGACAAAAAGAAGACACGTTTTCTATAGAGGACAGTTGGCCAAAATAGAGGACTGTCCTCTTCAAAATAGGACAGATGGTCACCTTAATATAATACACTGTATATCTTAAAAAAATATCACTGTTTGTTCGTGAAAAGCTTTACGAAATGGCACCATTTAATAAAAAATCACCTATTTCGGGAATATAATAAAATTTGTAGTGAAGACAATTCTGGCAGTTTGTTTGTTGTGTAACAGCAAGATCTGTGTAACAACAAATGCAAAAAAAAATCATTCATCATAACTTACCACTGATAGATTTTAAATATTAAATATGCTGATTTTTTGTAAAAAAAAATTGTGAGTAATATTTATTATGTGCTTTTTTCACGATTTGGTATTCGGTATTCGGCCGAATATTGAGAACTATTCGGCCGAATACCGAATAGTAAAAAAAGTAGCCGAATAGGCCGAATACCGAATAGTAGCCGAATATTCGTGGCATCTCTAGTTTTTATTAATGTGGATACATTTCAATGCATGCATGCTTGATAAAAAGGGAAAGGTTGATTTATAATTTGTTTCTCTGACAGACAAATTATTGTTAATGTTCATTTATATTATACATATTTTTGTTATAACGATAGTCTTGTTCTTGACATAATTAATGAAACTAAAAAAAATGCTGTCTCTATTTGTAATTTTTTTTGCGTTCAAGTCAACATGTAATATTGATAATAATTGTTGTTTAAATAATGTTCATGTGCATATTTCTTTTAGCACGTAATGCACATAAAGCCTGTATTGAAGTAGTAAATATTTTTGTTGCGACATTTTTTATTGTTTTATTATGATGTTAAAAAATCAGCATGAAATGTTGTGCATTTTTTAGTGTTTAAAATTTATTTTTAAATGACTAAAGGTTGACTACAGACCCAAAAAAGTCACTGAAAACCAAGAAAATATTTTTTGTCTGAATAAAACGTATGGAGGAGGGGGGGGAGATGAATAATATGATTTCGAACTTACTGTTTAGTAAAATAATTACATCGAATATTTTATAGTGTACTAAAATAAGGCGGGGCTTTCTTTGATATATGTATTGCTAGCCATAGGGTATAGTCTCTATTTTTTATAGATAATATCGAACTTAAAAATTAGAAATCTATACCAAGTACATTATTGCCGAATCTGTTCCACTTATTTTACAATTGTCACGATTGTTTCACGATTATTGAGTTGTCAGTAACAAACCAGTATTAAAGAAATTGTTTGAACGTAATAAGAAAAACATATGTAAATTTAAGGGCTACAATTATAATAAATCTAATATTTGTTGTTTACAATTAATTGTATAAAATATTGTATCTATACAATTTTAAAAGATAATTTGAATTTGTAGGGGTTTTAAAAAATAGTAATAGTAAACGAAAAGTGATTCATGTTTAATTAATAAAAATTATTTCGAAACTATTATATAAACAAATATAAATTTTATAAATACTTATTTACTAAAAGTAATACAGAAAACGACCTTAATAATAAAAAAAATCGGGCATGTGCGTGTTGGGCACGCACATGATAGGGTTCCGTAGTGTCATTCTCACTACGATTTATAAAAAAAAGTTATTTCAAAATTTTCGTGACTGAAGGGTTAAAATCAAAAAGACACCCTACTCAAGGGGGTAAATGAAAAAAATGTAAGTTCATTATTAAATCTGTGAAAGGGGGGTTCAAAATATTTTTGACAATGTTCGATATAATTTTCAGTGAAAGTACTAATTAAAAGCTATATTCTGATTTTTTTTCAGATTTTTTGAATCAATAGTTTAGAAACTAGAAGGGGGGGGGGACGCTCTGACAACGACATTAAAAAGCAAATATATCGTGACTGAAGGGTTGAAATCAAAAAGTTATTTGACATTTTTTATTGCATTTTAGAAGACCTATCAAATGACAATGCACTTAATGGGGTAAGTGGGAAAAAAATGAAAGTTCACTTTTCAGTCTGTCAAAATATTTTTGAGAATGTTCGTTATAATTTTCAGTGAAAGTACTAATTAAAAGCTACATTCTGGAATTTTTTCAGATTTTTTGAATTGATAGTTTAGAAAATAGAGGGGAGGGGGGCGCTTTTTTAACGACTTTGGAGAGCAAATACATCGTGATTAAAGGGTTAAATCAAAAAGTTCTGATACATTTTTTTGTTGCATTTTAGGAGACCTTTCTAATGACACCCCACTCAATGGGTTAGGTGAAATTTTATTTTTGAAAACACTTCATTTTATGGAAAGGGGGCCTAAAATTTTTTTTTTTTCAAAAATCTTATCATTTCTGTTTTTGGGTCATTAATCTACGACCGTATACCAAATTTCACCTTATTTCAAAATTTTTGAAGATGGGAGAAACTATACGGAAACTGTACGGAACCCTAAAAACAGCAACTGAGAAGAACATGTATGTAGCAACCGCTACCATAATTCTAATAAAAAATCAATCGTTCTAAAAACATTTTTCTCACCACTTTTATTCATGCATATCTACTGAATCATTACAAGTACAGACACAGTGGCATTTAAAGACCGTATGTCGCAGATTAGTGAATATGATATACATATACGATCATATACCTACACAGGTGTAGGTATCTAATTGTTTAATGTTTATTTAATATTAGTTCGAATAGTTTGTGACGGTCTTGAAGCAACGTGTTATATTTATTGTTGATGTTTGATTTTGTTTGTTTCAACAATTAAAAAATGTGATTGTTGCAAAATTTTTTGTTTGTATTGTTATTATTTTTGTTGCGTTTAAATGATTTCCATGAGAATTAATGGTGGGACGCAGTATGGAGATACTTTAATGAAGTTTATGGTTAGTGTAATTGTTACTTGTTAGTGCAGTTAGTGAAAAATGACAGCCAAATGGTTTTCTAAAAATATGTAAAATGTTTTAGTATATTTATTAGAATTAATTTATGTTATTGAGGGGTTTGCAGCAACAACGAGTTAACTCCATTTTTAGGCCAAACAGAGTTAACAACCGTTTCTTGGGGGAAAAAAAATCAATCTTTCGTTTGGTTCAACAAAAAGTTACCTATACCATTGATAGATGAGTAGTTTTGGTTGTTTTGCATTCTTATTTTTTCTTTGGAGCTTCATTTTTCATGTACTAAAAAGAGTATTTTCGGGATTAGGATATAATTAGTACACTCGTTACTGTGTTCTTTCTTGAAATAAACCAATTTTCTTGAAAATTGTTCTTATTCAATGCTTCCTTACTTTAAAAAGAAAATAATTTTCAACTATTTGGGCGAATTCTCCATTTTTTTAACAGTTTTTTCTATTTTCCCACAAATTATAAAAACTGGAGTTAACTCCTTGTTGCTGCAAACCCTTCAATTGTGATATCAAAAGCCACTATTATTAGTTTTTTCGTTTGTCTCAGTTTTTTTTAATAACCCTGTAGAATACTTCTTAATTTTTTAAAATATTAAAAACATAAACTTTTTGTCCATTGGTCGTTATTTTAGCAGAAACTAATATTACGTAAAATAGTATCAAAGCTACTAAATTATAAATAATGTCATAAAATGTATGTCCAATACATGTATCGCAATTCGCAATTTTAACAATGGAATTAGTTTTAACAATGACATTCAAGTTTCAAATATGAGTTTGTATGAAAGGGCGCACCTAAAAAACTCTGTGCCCCTCCTTGCTTAAATAAATTACCGTATTCATGGAGTAATCTGCATATAAATACATCCACACACTGTTGTAAAGTAAACCATAGTACTACAGTGGGCCAGAACTAGAAAAAGTTGGCCAAAAATTGAAATATATTTTGATGAGCTTATCCTTTAGACAAGAGGTTCCCAGCTTTTTTTGCACGTAGATCCCTTTTCTAGGAATGCCAAAGTTTATAGACCCCTCCTGTAATTATTTGTGAATTAAAAATTATAAATTACCTTTTTTCTCTTTAAACTCCTTTTAAACTGTTGCATTGCATAAATTTAGAAAGCATCGAATTTCAAAACATACCCCTTTTAAACTTCCATATAGACCAGCGGTTTCCAAACTTTATGTAACTACGCCTCCCTTAAAAATATTTAATCTCTTGCGCCTCCCCCCCTTTATTTTATAAAATTATAGAGACATATTTTAAAAATGTATAAAATGTATTTTTTTGCTTATAAAATTTATTTTTAATGCACACAAAAAAAACTGTATTGGATCAAGAAAATCTTCTTTGTATATAACGAAAACAATATTTTCTGAATATAAGAAAAGTACTCTTAATCCTACTACATTATTTCTTCGTCCAAGAATACTATAGTTGGTTTAAGAATATATTTCTTATCTTAAGAAAATATTGTTTTCGTTATATACAAAACAAGGTTTACTTGGCTCAAGTAAACCTTTCTACCTGTGTGCGATGAATGTACTTGTTTATTAGCATAATCTTCATTAAATCTAGGTGTTATATAGGGGAGTGCTTTCACTCAGAATTTTTTTGAGAAGTATCGCATGATAATTCTATCAGTTTTGCTTTTTCAATAATAGTTGTCAGTCTAAAACTACACAGTAACGTCCCTTTCAGAAAGAGATAATATACATACATATGTATGTATACACAAATAATGTTTTGTTATAAAAATTTATTTATATGTATAAATTTTTTATTTATATAACTTAATGTGATGTTATGAAAATTAAATTTCTGTTAAACTTTTCGCGCCTCCCTTTGCACTAGTCCGCGCCTCCCCAAGGAGGCGCGCCTCCCAGTTTGGAAACCACTGATATAGACCACGTGCTTTTAGAGATTCATTAGGTTGCCAATTTTTGTTTGTTTGGGGTGTTTATATTTAAACAAATTGATGCAAATACGATTATCAAAATTGTAAATCAATTTTGCTCTGTTTGTATGTAATAATAATGTAATTTTTAAAAAATCGGTCAATTATTCTGAATTTTGGACCACTGTACATTGTTGGAGCATTCTCTATCTCTTTCTCGGAGTTTTATGGTAAATAGTATAAAAACGAGAGGGTATGTTTTCTAGTTGAAAAATATATAACGATACAGTTTTAGCTTAATATATTTATGATAGCATAAAAAGAAAGTTGTTTTTTAGTAGTTGCTCTGAATTTTATGAATATTTTGTGCTGCGGCAAAATAGTTTTGTGAATTTCTAAAATACCTTTTTGTTTGATTTTTTTTTCAACAAAGTTTCTTAGAATTTAATTTTTAACTTAATGATTGTTGGTTTAAATTTAGTTTCAGGTATCAACCCATTTTTTAATGGTATAGGAATTATTTTTTATTAATTAACAATTTTACCATTGCTTATATCAATGTTTTAAACAAATATTTTTTTTGAATATTTTACAGGACGCTACTGCTTTAATATTTGACAAAACGAGACTGTCTTAATTTTGTACAATTTCAATTAGGTACATAATTTAAAATTTAACTCGAAACTGATTGCCTCGCTATGTAAAAAGTTAAACCGCTTTCGTCTTTTAAAATATTAAGCTGGTATCGTCTTACATCTTTTTAAGATAGTCTCGTTACAGTCTAGTGTGGAAGCCATATAGGCATACACATATAGCAATCCCATGTTTTTCTGAATTATTTATTTTCAAACATACATACTATGAATTTATATTCATTGTTAAGTCTCTAGCTCTACTTAACTTCGCAATATAGTCAATTGTTTAAATTTCTGGTACCTAACTCTTGCTTGAATTAAGAGGCTATACCAGTGTGAACGCTGGAAATTTGGGTGATTTTCGGAAATTTTTTGAAAGAAAAATACTCAATGAAATATTTTGAAAAATTGGGAATCTATTTAGCTATATTAGAGGTGTATTCCATAATTTTTTCACGTAAAAATATCGATATCTAAGCGACTTATACGCTGTCTTCGGAGGCGCCAAAAAAAATTTCCTCCACTGCGGCCATGATTCCGGACGATGGAGTAGTTGAAATTGAAAAATGAAATAATGTTAAACTGGAAGGTATTTCCTGTACGATGAACTAAGATTTTCGAAAAATATCAAAATCTAACAAAATGGCGTAGTTATGAAAAAAAAGTATGTTTTATTACTTATAAAATGGTCGTATTTTTAATGCCAAATCGTCAATTTTCATCCAATCAAAAATATCCTAGTTCATCGTAGAGTAAATATATTCAAGAGTACTCAGTTCAAATTTCAAGTAAATCGGATAATTGCTCTTTGAGTTACAATGTCAGCAAATTTCAAAAATCTCATTTCGAGAAAAACGCATTTAACGTCAGCTTCTGGGTATTTCATATCTGCGAGCGGTCGCTCTTTAGAAGGCTGCTGTTTGGAGAGTATTAGAGATACGGCCTTGAAATTTTCGCAGAATGTTCTTGAAACTATAAACTCTCCAAAAAGGCAAAAAAAATTAGTTGATTTTTTGTAAACTTCACACTGGTATGGCCCCTTAATAAAATTCATATTTTTTAACGAAATACTAGACATTTAAATACTGCCATGAACATAGGAACAGATAAACTTACTTGGTTAAATAGTTTGAGATATACTGCTGGTAACTTTCGTTTGTAAACTGGATAGTATTAGAGTTTTTTTAATGAATTTCGTATATGATATACAGTAGAAACTGGTTATAACGACATCGGTTAATACGATATATCGATTTTAATGACTCAAAATAAAAGTCCAACTGAATCCCATATAATTGCATTTTTACCGGTTACTACGACATAATATAACCGGTCCCTTCGATGTCGTTATAACCGGTTTCTACTGTATTTATATATGATTAAACAATAACATAAAATATATATTTCCAGCTAAACCAACAAGCATCAAGCACAACTGCAAGCAGTAAAACCGATCCGAACGGGCTGATCGAACACACCCCGATATACGTGACGTCCCTGTCCAACACCGAGCCGATCGTGAGCAATCACGTGACGACGAGCGCGTCCATCGAGATACCCCCGACTGTCGTGGCAGACGCCGTGCCACCGACAGCGATCCTACAGCAAAGCGCTGCGATCGTGCAGCCTAGCGCTGTTATAGCTGGCACCAGGAGGGGCTCGTCGCCGTTCACCAACGGCTGCACCGAGGTGCTCATTGGCGCCGAGGATAAGCCGAAGCTACTTACGACGGTTGTTTCCACGTCGGATACGATTGTGACGACCACGTCAACTGTCAGTAATAGTACGCTGGGGTTCGATCTTGAGAACAGGTAAGAAGAACATATTGTTGATTTTGTGTAAGGCGCCCCATAGACGATCAATTTTATTGTGCAATATTGCGGATTGCCCAATATTATTGACCGTTTAGGAATCATATTGAAGATTGCGCAATGATTTTACAAAAGTGTCATATTTTTTCATTATGTCGTTTGTAGGGTTTATTGCGCAATATTTTTTTAGTCTACTGTTCGAAGAGTTGAAGTTGAGACTAGGTCTTAAAGGATGTTTGTGAGTGTACACTGGTCTACTTTTCATCTATGTTTGACCCATATTCGATTTTTTTACATTTCGCTAGCAAAATCAACTGTAATTTTACAGCCAAATCTTGATAATCGCACACATGTTGCTCCCACAAAAATATTGACGCGAATAGTTCAAGATTCAATATAATTGAACGTATATAGACGATAAATTTTATTGTGCAATATTACGGATTGCCCAATATTATTGACCGTTAAGGAATCATATTGAAGATTGCGAAATGATTTTACAAAAGTTTGAACGAGCTTAAATTTGATTGTGTCATATTATTTCATTGTGTCGTCTGTAGGGTTTATTGTGCAATATTTTTTAAGTCTACTGTTCGGAGAGTGAAGACTGGGTCTTAAAGGATGTTTGTGAGTGCACACTGGTCTACTTTTCAACTATGTTTGACCCATATTCGATTTTTTTACATTTCGCTAGCAAAATCAACTGTAATTTTACAGCCAAATCTTGATAATCACACATGTTGCTCCCATGAAAATATTGACGTGAATAGTTCAAGATTCAATATAATTGAACGTGTAGGTGTAGGGTATGTTTCAATAAAACTGCAATAATATCATTGCACAGTTATATTGTAGGTCTATGGGGCGCCTAAAAATGGTCCACTGACGATACAATTAGTTGTACAATCTTACAATTAGTTGGGTCCACTGGCGCCGACTATGGGGGGGGGGCGAGGGGGGCAATCGCCCCCTAGATGTTATACCATTTTTTATTATTAAATTTTAGACTTCTTTCACTTTTCTGAAATCTCTCAAGGAGTAGTGAGTTGCGAGAAAAAAATCGAATAAAACTTAGAAAGTATCAGCTTTAAAAGGCGTTTTAGAACATCAAAATCTAGTCAATTTTCACAAAGATACAGCTATTTAAAGAAAAATTGGAAAAATCAAATGCATTTTACGTGTTAATATTCGATCGCTCGGGGACACGTGTTAATAATATCCAATTATTTTAAAATTTTGTTTACATTATTTTTTCTTACCTTTAAGAAATTTTGGGGGTGACCTTAAAGAAATTCGAAAATAAGAAAATTAATGGCCGCTCTAATGTCCATTTACTATTTTTGAAGGGCTTTGTTAAACCAGAAACTTATTTTAATTTTGTCAATTTTGGAAAAAATGAAATTTTTATACATTAAAATCAGTAAATGTTTTTACTGATAATTTTCTATAATTATACAATTCCATTGTCAATAATATGATATTAACAGCTGGGTAAAAATTATGTTCTTAAGAAAGTTATTCCTTTCATTACAAATACAATTGTATATGTATTTATTAAGTGATAATTCAATATAATAATAACATATGAACATCAAATTATTGTGCATATTGTAATTGTCGTATATAACTTTCTCTAAAGTTATATAATTAGAACAAAGTATAATTTCTATACTTAACGATTGAGTATTTTTTAAGAGTAAATAAAAAACACTGACAATGAGAACGGTGTTCATTGTTATTAGCATTTGTAGTTCTTTGAATTTTATTATTATTTTAGCATACTAGTATGTATGTATAATGTATACATTAATATATCTGTAGGATGCTTTTAAGTTTGTTTAAATGTTCGTATATTTTTTTATTGAAATCAGTGACGGCGTAAAGTATTTTTACAAGAAAAAATTATTGTAATTTTTTTCGAAGGATATTATTCGTTATAATTATTATTCTTCTACTAGCAAAACTTTTTTACCCGAAGAAATAGTAATACTCAAATATTGTCCATATATTTTAAGGGGTTAGGTGTAGTCGGAGACATGAAAAAATGACAATTTTAAATAATTTTTTTTGCCAGTAAATTATTTTATTTTATAAAAGTAAAAACATAGCATCATTAAATAAGGTTTCGACTTGACTTGACAGAAATTTTAGAAAAAAAAATTAATAATTTTAAAAGTAATGGCTGTTTGTGTTGACCCAGTTCCAACCGAAGCTCCTTGCGGTGACCATCACTTATCCTTGGAGATTCATCCAAATTCAATCGGACAGAAAAAAATAGTTTTATTAATAGATAATCTAGTGCCTGATCGAAGCTTTTTTTTTCTTAAATTAACAAAATGGCAGCCTCAGGAAATTTTTTTCAAGATTTTCGGGAAAAAAACCAACAGTTAATTGTTTATAACAAATCGAAATTAAAAAAAAAATCCTTCGATCAGGCACTAGTTTTTCATGTTTTCAAAATGCTGTATAAATGTCATTAAAATCTACCGAGCGGTTTTCGAGCTACAGTGGTCACCAGTTCAAAAAACATAGTTTTGAGAAAAACGCATTTAAAGTTTTACACTCAATTTACGTAAAGTAATATACGTATTATTTAATTACTTACACCGAGTCAACTATTCCTGGGCCATAAAATAGTTCTTCAGCCGTTGTAGCAGCTTCCAAAAATGCAAAAAACAAAAATCGATTTCTTGAAAATTCTGACTACACCTAACCCCTTAACTTATATACAATTTTAAAGACCGCTGCTATACCTAATTACCTTTCAAAATCTGGCATTTTTGCATATAAATCACGTTTTGGTTAATTTGCGTTTCGAAGGTGAAATGCATTTAGTAGACATTGAAAGAATGAGAGCATTTCGAAAGGAGGAGGGGGGAAACCAGGCCCGGACTAACCAAAATATAAAATTTAAAGATAAGATAAATCATAACTTTCTAAATAAACAAAACTTGCCCTCTTTTCCTCTCCTGGAGTCAGCGCCAATGGGCATAACAATAGGCATGATGACTAATTAAAAAAAAACTGTTCTATGATGATCTTACGTGTCTCCTATTTAAAAAAAAAAACATATTTCTGCAGAAAATAAAGGTTTAATCGCAAAAATTGACTTTTTTAAAACTAATTTTGAATTTGACACCAAAACGCTCGCAGGTGACATTTCAGAGTTGTGACGTCACACTCCTTGTCAACATTAATCAAACATTCAAACTCAGACAATAATTTAATTATTTTGTGTGTTAAAAATGAATTCCAAAGTATATAAGTTCTTAAATAAGGTATGTACCTAATAATCTTGTAAGAGGATATTTGTCTAAAATAAAAGTCAATCACTTTTGACGTTTACTGATGCGTGACGTCATTCGCTCTGATTGGTGTTCCATGTAACATGGTGGATTGCTGTGTTTGGCATTTTTATTTTAACAAAAATTATATTAATCTCGCTTTTAATATAAAAAAAAATACATTTTTTAGAATCTTTTTAACCTATTAATTCAGACTAATCCACGACTGGTCCATTACTTTTTGATCGCGGGCCGTTTTTGGTGCTCGTATCCGGCCCTGGATACACCAATGGTTTGACGAATTGTAATATGTGTTCTGGGTAAACGATTAGGTTCTGAAATCCTATTCTGAAATGCTAATGCACGTATGCAAATGTACCTGTTTTTATTAAGGTAATTTTGTTTTTTGAAGGGTTTTATTTTGTCCGACATGCACAGCTCTCATATATAATGTTATTCAGATGTTAAAGCTACTAATTCTAACAAAAAGGTGGGGTGTTGATGTTTTTATTTAACCCATTAGAATCCACTGGCTCCACAGCTAGTTGTCAAACTATTTAAAAAATATTGGGTGTAGACAATTAAAATTTATTAATCGATTAAATAATGCAAAATATATGTGTGTGGTTAATTTTATTTCTTTATTTGATCTATAACGTATTTATACATATTTTATTGTATGTTCAATGTTGATTATAAAATCAAATAATCGATAACAATTTAATTTATTATCAGTGGAACTGTCACTTGTAAATATTAAATACACTTTTTAATCAGTTATAAATTCTTTGCCAATTCATTTTAATTAACGTTTAAGGTTAAAAATTATTCGCTACCAACGATGATTTTAAAACGTTTCAAGAGATAATTAAGGATGTTGACTGGTTGACATCATAGAAAAAATGAAACTTTGAATATAACAAGATTTTTATATTTAAAAAAAGTCCTTACAAAATTACAAGGTCATAGTTTAAGAGATATTAAATAAACGAATTATCATGCATTCGAATGATAAATGCATAATTTCGAGACATGACAGCGACTTTTCAAAGAGATGTGACAGAGAAATTGATGAAAATTTTAGCATACATTCTTTATTAATTTACAAAGATATCTGTATATTTTCATAATGATTAGAAATCGCGTTTTTTAATTAAAAAATGATAAGTGTGGATAAAAAGAGATAGTGCTTTCCTCACACCGTGTCCCTCATCGCCAACCCCGCACCCTATAGTGTTGTCAACCTCCTTAAATTGAGAATATATGGGGCAGTCGGTTGTGTTAATATAGTTTAAAATAATTTTATATTTAATTTTTTCTAAAATAAATTATTTTTAATCTAAACGTTATTTAAATTTTTGTCCCTGTTTATTTCGAATCAACTCAAAAATTACTTAATCGTTTTTCATTTTTACAAAGCCCTAAGACCCAAGATTTCGTTCAAGTTAAATACCATCACGCAACTCTATCAAGGTGCTGAGCGGTAACATTTTAAACCCACGGGGAATTAGTGTATTATTACTGAACCGATCTATGTGGGGTTTTAATCGTTACAGAGCCTTTGCGATAAGCATATACATTTAATATTACGTTATCGCCGTTCTTGTTAATAAATAAACCATATCTTTTGATGTTTAATATTTTCCAGTAAAAGCATGAAATAACGACTGATATTTTCTTCTGATAAAATTATCGATTTCGTAAATGTTATGTTCAATTATTAATTAAATTAACAATCAATGATTTACTTTTTAGTTTTGCAACGCTTTCCAGATATCGCTACTTTAATAATAATTAAGAAAAAAATGTATGGTCTGAATATAGATGTTAATATGTCTAGAAATTTTTTTTATTGATGCTCTGAATAAAAACAGTGTCAAGTAATTTCAGTTTACTTATTTATGTATATTACATTTCAATAAGTAAGATATATTCTATTGTTAGGACTGGCTAACTGATTACTTAATAATAATAGCAATAGCTTTAAAAAATAAATGTTTTAAAACCTTCATTATTTTCAAAATATTTTTGTTAGTTTTGGTTTAGTTTCGGTATTTGGTCAAGACTAAAATGTTCTAAATAGTGTAGTATATATTACTTTAATTTACAATCAAGTGTTTTTTTACGTGAAAAAAGTCAGTATTTTAATAATAAACCTAATTTTAAAATGTAATTAACCTATTTGCAGGGCCGTCTTTAACCTATTGGGGGCCCTGGGCACATTAGGACAATGGGGCCCCTATGACCTTGACAGAGTTAAAGAAGTTTTCACTTCAAAAATTAAGAATATGAAAAACTAGTTACTGATGATTTTTTTAAAACAGTGTAGGTAATTAGTACATCATTAAACGGGTGGCCAGTATTTCTCTACAACAAATTTCCCTGCCTTTTCTCGGTTTTCCAGGTGAATTTTTACGTTTTTCCGTTTTTTATTTAAAAAAAAATTTTTTAACCATATTTTACACAATATATTAAAGTTTACAATAAAAAAACTTTAATACCATTGCGAATTTTGTTGCATTTTTTTTCAAAATACTGATTTTAAGGTATCAAAATTCTCTACAAAATGATTATTTTAAAATTAAATTTTCTACATAAATGCACTCCGTGACGTGTTAAGATACGCATTTTTTATTACATAAAAACGTTAAAACGGGAAAAATGTTGAGGAACGAAATGCACCATCATAAAGTAGAGTAAATTTCCATCATTCCAGAAAAAAAAGATTTCAAATTGGTAAATTTTTGACCAATTTACAAACTTGAAAATAGGCTATTTTTTAGGTATCCCCTTAATTAATGTGCAGAGGGTACGTGTATACGTAAAATAAATCAAATTTTAAGAAATTATTTTTAATCAAAATAATATCTTCAATAACAAATCACATAATAAATTAATATCACCACTGTTAAAAACCATTAATATATTCAACGATTGAACAAATTGCATGAAGTGTGGTACCTATACACTTCTGATTGATTAAAGTACTAAAAATAGATCACGTGATAAAACAGAATTATTTGTTGACAATAGAACTTTTTTGAAAATTCTGCATGTTTTTTAAAAATTTAAATAGATAATTGTTTAAAAATATTTGCGGAAAATTTCTTGACGTGGTGTGGGTTTTGCATTTTTACAGAAAATTCCCTGTCTAGCAAAATTTCCTGACTTTCCCGGTTTTCCAGAAACTGACCACTCAATGTATTTTTATATATTTAAAATCCTAAACATGCTGAAATCGGAAAGCCTGATTTTCCAGCGAGAGTAGAGGGGCTTCGCGCATACAAAAACTAAATAAGCAAGTAGCAATTGTAGTTAGTCATTAATGTCATTATCGTTTGATTTTTTTCAAAATAAATATCGTATGTTTTTCGGTAATAAACATCGGTTATTGTTTGGTGAAATGGGGCCCCTATCAATCGCGGGGCCCTGGGCACGTGCCCAGAGTGCCCAATGGGAAAGAAGGGCCTGCCTATTTGTCACGTGATCGCAAACGCGTCTAGCCGAACTGTACCTGGTATGACGTATAGTTACTTACTAAAAAAGTCTAACAATACTCGATCCCTATTGGTTGAGTAAACAGTAACGTCACGTGACTTTGAATGCGTTTTGGCGGAAATTTTTCCATTTGAATAAAAAAATATTATTTTCAGCGTTTTTTCGACATTATTTTGGAAAAAGATACAAGTATCTATTGTATACATACACACAATTTATATAATATATTTTAAAATTTAGTCAAATACCCTATTTTCTATGTTTAAAAATAATTTCTCGCTGTATCCGAAAAAAATGTAAGCTGCTTTTATTTGATTATAATTTACTAAATTATTTTATAAAAAACTAATGCGCTCCTAATTTTCCTAATACTATCCTGTCCTAATTAGTATAAATTTTTGTTTTTCTTATACGAGTATCAATATCACAACTACATTTGATCTTACTCATCAAACTAACAATGGTTGACACAGACTAAACAAACTATTCAATAGTTTTCATTTAATTAACCAAATGCATTAAAACAATTATTATTGTTAGAGAAATTTACAATAAGTCAATAAGTGAATAGAAAGAAGTAAGTAAACATTGTAGGTACATACCAGATACCTACTTATATCTAAAATCGGACAATAACCCCGTATTATTATACCATCTACTATTACTCGTAAAGGTTCGAACAGACGATCAAATTTAACTAGCAATATTGTTAATACTTTAGAAATACTTCGTCAAAAAAGACTATTACAGTTAATTATATAACTATACCAACAAAAGAAGGGGTTATGATTATGAATTCAATCCATAAATATATATGTTTGTTTGTTTATTTGCTATAGTTCATATTTCAAGATTTATTAATATTTCGTTATTTTTGGCAACTATTAAATTTAATATATTGTTGTAAATTCATTCAAAAGATTTTTTAAAACTTCTATTGTGTGTACGAGCCTTTAGGGAGATAGAGAGAGATAGAAAAAGAGAGAGAGAGAGAGAGAGAGAGAGAGGATAATGCTTGTATCTTGTATGTGTATGACACACTGAGATCAAAAAAGAAAAGTAGCCTCAGATTCCAGTTACGAGAGACACTGCAATTGCATTTTGTTGTGCTTACGCCCTCGTCTCTAAGAATGGATTGATTGTGTCTGTCTGTCTGTCTGTCTGCTGCTGCAATGTTGCCATATTGTCGACGTTAAATGTTAAATTCCATTAACGTCTCGTTGCCTTTATCAAAACTATGACGATAATTTTTGTACTTACACTCAACATTCTGTTATACGACGGCATCGGTAATTCAAAAATTCCACTACACGACGGCTAGAGGGGCACCCACCACCGCGCCGATTTTAATGTTGATTTGTGAATTTAAACGCGCAGAAATATAGCAGTCACGGTGGTATTATGGCGGGGATGGGGGAAGGACGTTGGTTAGAACTGTCGGCACATTGTGTAACGGAGCGGTCGTGTAGTGGATGGTCGTATAACAGAGTGCTGAGTGTATATCGAATTTTATTAAAAATATAAATTTTGTAAACAGCACAGTTTCAAAATTGGTGCATATTTTCATTGAAATTAATTTAATAAATACAAGTGGAAATGGAACAGAAATGCTATTTTCTGCTTTGGATAATATTGTAATTTTATATTGCTAAACTAAATTCTCTGTAATATAAAATACAAACTGAAATTTTCGCCAATATAACTCGCATGAATGAAACGTTAAGGAATTTGAAAAATTCACAGAACTTTCTGTGTTGGGATTCCAGAAAATGCATCATATATACATACTACCTACGCGCGATAATGGTAATTTTGTAACAAAGAATATATCCTTGGGTTTATCCCGCCGACACAGGGTAGTGTCTGTTCAGTGGCGTTACGTTAGTTATAAATAATAATATATTTGTGTCGAATATAAGTTAAACAAATATTTGTATACTGTAGAATCTCGATTTAATTAATTAATTCTTGCGAGTGGTGTCCAATAAAGCCGAAATTTCGTAATGTTATAAATCAAGGTCTGTAAAGTACAAGGTAGCATCAGTAATTCGGCGTGGAAGAGGGAAATACGTCATCTGGTGTGCCCAAATGTGGAGAGGGGGAATTATGTGCTCAATCATAATAAATTTAGCCTTTTTAACTCGACGCGAAAAGGGGAAATTGGCAACCTGGTCAAAAGGCAACCTGTGTATTTATACTAGGGATGTTACGGAGCTCCGTATCCGAAACCGAAACTATCGGATATCCGAAAAGATTATAAATATAAACTTAGGTTAGTATAAATTTTATACTAACCTAAGTTTATATTTATATTTACTAAACTTTACTTAAAAAGTTTAAATTCCTGATAGCGTATGTTAATTTTTTTTCAAATGCGAGTCAAGCCTTGCGTATTAGTGTCTCGTACTTTTAGCAAAGTTAAAAACCTATTTAGTATATTAGTTTAAATATTATTAAAAAGGTGGCAACACTGTATTTTTTATTTTTAATATATACTATAATTTTGAATATTTTAAAAAAATACGTACATAAATCATAAATGACAAAATTGAAAATTGGCAAAAGTATAATTTCGACTCTTTTAACGGTTCCTAAGTTTTTTTTTCTTCGGATATCCTGTTTCAATTATTGAATAAAAATTTCAGTTATTGAATAAAAAACCGCGAACCGTAACATTGAAACCGCTGCTTTGAAGGAAAAAAATAGAATCTTTAAAAAAATTTCTATGCAAAAATAAAGGATGATTTCTACCTTTAACCTCTTGTTTTAGTATCTAATTGTAAGTATTATCTATGTTCATCATTTCTGTCAGCATTTCTGAACCACTCGGCCGCGAGATTTTTTACCTTACATTAGTATAAAATGTTAAAAATGAATAAATTATAATATTTATAGTATTTATATGTTTTATAATTATCGTAAATACATAAAGATACACAAAATGAAGTTTTTAATAAAAATATTAATTTATGTAAATTTACCGGTTTGCAGTATAGAAAAAAATTAAACCTTCCTTGTAATTTTTTGTTTCCTAGTAATTACAAAATAAAATTTGTTTTTATTATTATATGTTGACAATGGCAGGCGGGTGCGTTATTGTCTCGAGATTATTTTTGAGGAATTTGGTAGTGGGGGGAGGGGCCCCCGTGATCCGTCGCCGCCGCATTAGTGAGCGCCACGGACACTCGCAATCGTGCTGGAATGTTACAAGTACTTGTTTGGTTAACTCACGACCGGCGTCTGTAGGTATGGGTGCCAGTGACGGCACGTCAAGGATTTCAAAATAATTAAATAGTTTGGTAAAGTCAAAAATGTAGTAAATCCAAATAGATTGAGGTAGTTTTATTGCATTTAAAGTCTTTCGTGTATAGTATACCTATAGATAGATTAATATTTAAGAACTCACCACGACGAACTTATTTTATGTTTTTTAGACAGAAAACTAAGTCAATTTTCCTTTCAGGAAATGTAAATTTTATTTAGGTTACCGTAGAAAGGATCCCGCAGAATTCTTATGGGAAAGAGGTTTCGGTCAAACTCTTTGAAACTTTGGATTATGATAGTCCTTGATGAGTAGATCAAAAGTGTCAATGGGCATTAAGTCCTAAAAACTCAAACTTTTAAGATATAGTCCTCTGAAGTTGGGGATCATGATTGTCTTTAATTTGCAATATAAAAATTTGTAGAACCTTAATTTACGCTCAACTTTTTGTATTTGTTCTCAAAGACATCTATAATCGATTGCCACCATAAACTTTTTAATTCATTGAGAAATGACAACACTTAAATCTTATTGTTACGATTTTTTAATTATAAACAAATCCAATTGTTTTATAATAAAAAATTGGTTTATAATAAAAAAAACGTAATAATAAGATTTAAGTAGGTACTGCCATTGGCTAAAGAATTTAAAAGTTTACTTTTTTATGGTGACAATCGATTATATAAGTCTTTGGGAACACATACAAATAGTTGTGCAAAAATTAAGGTTCTACAAAATTTTGTATTGCAAATTAAAGGCGAGAATGATCCCCAACTTTAGAGGGATATATCTTAAAAGTTTGAGTTTTTAGGACTTAATGCCCATTGACACTTTTAATCTACTCATCAAGGACTATCAGAATCCAAAGTTTCAAAGAGTTTGACCGAAACCCCTTTCCCATAAGGATTCTGCGGGGTCCTTTGTGTAGTACAAACTATTTTATCAATTACCGTATGACCTGGAATGTGAGCGATACTGATTTATAGAAATTAAAAATAAATATTATTGCAATTTTTATTACATTATTCAGTTATAACAAATTTACTCCCCATTAAAAAAAAAAAAAAAATTCGGAAAGAATACAGATTTTGTTGTTAAAATATATTATAATAAATCAATATATGTATTAATAAAAAATAATCATCACAAAAATTAATTATTAAATATGCAGGTTAAAAAATTAAGTTTGATCGACCCGCTACTGCATTACAAATTACTAGATCCGGACTGTCATTTCTATAACAGAGAAAAAAGATACTGATCACCGAAACATACAATGCAGATCTCTTTTACAAAACACACGCACAATAACTACAAACTTCAATTTGCACACTGTCCGTATCTAACAAGAATGCACATATACGAATCCACATCAACACATCCAGTTCTCTCACTTTATCGCACGACTAACGCCATCTGACGTTTCCACCCACTCTAAAGCTAACATAGTATTCTATGATCCGTGCTCAACAGGTGTGTAGAGTGAGGTAGATGCAATGTCCCGTCCGCGCGTTAGATAGAGCCAAAGCGATATGTTACGGGTATATTGTTAAATATTGCCACTTGTTGTGTTGAATACATGTGATATTTTTCAGTGCGTTTAGTTTTGTTATTTTGTGAGCACGCTGAGGTAGATTGAAGTCAATATAGACGTGCAATGTGCTTTTTAAATACTCGTGAAATGGGTTGTTGATGTGTATGTGCAGTTTTGTGATTTTGTGGATCGGTTTTGATCAAATCGTCTTTGGATATCGACATGAAGATCCTTATTTTTGATTGGTACGAATTTTGCAGTTCTTTATGTTGTTATTCTTCTTTTGAAGATATCTTCTTAGCACAGCTACCTGTCTTGAAACTTGACATACCTGTGTGTGTATTTTTCCCAAGGTTGTTGGATTCTTTAATGAATTAGTTACGAAATATCCGGATTGTACATTATTATTCGCATGGATGGCTGTTGAAAATAGCCATGAATTGATTGTGCTATCAATATAAAAATAAACGAACATGGTATTTGAAAAAAATAGTCAACCGGTCGATATCGTAAATTCTTTGTATTTTAATCAGGCGGTTTTAACTATGATAATATGATAAATATGCAACTTGGTTTATTTTTGTTGGCGATATTAGCTAATTTAAAGCACAAAATGGACTTTAAAATTAAATTCTCAAAATGACGAAATATCTACAAAAAATGTGAAGAAACTAAAAAGAAAAGAAGCATTTTTAACTATGATAAAAATGCAACTTGGTTTATTTTTGCTGATGATATCAGCGAATTTAAAGCACAAAATGGACTTTAAAATTAAATTCTCAAAATGACGAAATAACAAAAAAATGTGAAGAAACTAAAAAGAAAAAAACTTTTTTATTTTTACTTCGATCGATCTGAAATTTTCAGGAGGCATTCACCATAAAAGTTACTATCTTTTTTTTACTGTATTCGTCAAAAATGCATTTGTTTATTACACGTTTTAAAAAAAAAAAACTTACCTATATATGTCAGAATTATAACTTATAATTCTTAGATTTGGAGCTCCTCGTCGATATCGAAAATTAATCAAATTTTGGAAAATTGTTATAATTTTTTTTTTTGAAAACATATTTTTTTGTTTAGTGGTTAGACCCACCCTTAATTAAAAATACTATGATATAAAATTTATAGAAATTAACTTTGTTTTAAGTTTTAATTGAATGGTGTAATAAATTCTTAAAAACAGTTATTAAATTGATATAAACTGTGAAAATATAATACTAAAAGATTATGAAATTCAAGATAAAAATCTATAGAAAACATAAGAATTTTAAAAATGTGTGTAAGCCAGCCTTCAACGTGTTTATTGTTTGTGAAAAAAAATATAAATAAATGTATTGTTTTAATTTTGAAAGAAAAACCGGAAACGTGTTTATTGACATTTGAAAAACTTTGCCTCATTTTTTTAGAGATTAAAAGTATATTTAAGTGTATGAAAGATTCATTTAAATTATATAAATTAAATATTGAAATATACTAATGACAGGAAAAGGATGTAAAATTCATATTAGATAAAAAATAACTAATCTTAATTGATAAATTACATTTTTTTACAATGAATTTCAGTTTTATTGGAACAAAAAAATCTCACAGTTAAAGTTGTAAATTGTAATTGATTTTTTACAAAAAATAAATAATTTGGTGTTAATTCAAATTAGAAAGTCAACAATTATTAGTTCAGTGTTTATATTATACGGGATATGCTGTCTTAAAACTTGAGTAAACTGTATGAACATTAATGATAGAGAAGAGTCATTTTTAACTGACTTAACAAAGAGGAGGTTCTCAATTCAATCAATATAGGTACTTATATTTTTTATGTTTGTTCGGGCATAACTCCGATATACACCGATTTGGACGATTTTTGTTTTGTTTGAAAGAGTATACTCTCGAGGTGGTTTCATATAAATTTTATCAGAATTTGACCACAGATTTCAAAAATACAGCACTCAAACGGAAAAAGTAAAAAAACTTAAAAATAAAAATAAAACCAACTTTAAAATAAAAACTTAATACGGTGTTTACACCGAAAAACAAAATAGAAACATCGTGTCTTTAAAATACTTCGTATTTAAAAATGTATAGGGTTTATTGCTTTTTCGTCATAAAAACACCGTGTTTCTGTTTTGTTTTCTCGGTGTAAACACCGCATAATAGTTAAATTTAACAATTTTTGAAGTACACTGGTAGAAAGGATTTCTCGAACCAAGTAAACCATGTTTTGTATATAACGAAAACAATATTTTCTTAAGATAAGCAATAATCTCTTAAACCAACTATAGTATTCTTGAACGAAGGAATAACGTAGTTGGATTAAGAGTATGTTTCTTATATTAAGAAAATATTGTTTTCGTTATATACAAAACAAGGTTTTCTTGGTCCAATACAGTTTTTTTTCTGTGTAAGTGTCAAGTAATAAAAAACCGATAAAGAAAACTGATGTCAAAAATTGTTAAAAATTATTAGGTTCAGTTTGTTTTAGGGGTTTTTTGAAGTAGTTTTTTTGAAGTTTTATATATCAATAAAATTAATATAAATCCATAGTTCGTGGTCCGTTATATCAATCAGGGTGGCCAGTTTCTGGAAAACCGAGAAAAGTCAGGGAATTTGATTGGAAGTCAGGGAATTTTTATAAAAATACAAAACCACACAAATTCTCGCAAATATTTATAGAGTGACATTTTTAAAGGTTTTTTATCTAAATTTTTTAAATAAAAAACAGGGAAAAACGGTAAAAATTCTCCTGGAAAACCGGGAAAAGTCAGGGAAATTTGTTCCAGAGAAATACTGGTCACCCTGTCAATGTTTTACTGTATATTAATAATTAAATACAATGTACTCATTCTTAAATATTGATATTTATCAATAAAATGCACTCTTCATGGTGAAAATAGCCATATGTTGTATACACATAAATCAGGTTGAATCTATAAAAAAAATCACTTTCGAAATTCAATCGGTATGAAAATTTTGATAACCCAAATAAGATTTATTAAATCGCCGTCATATTGTATCGATTGTTCTTTTAATTATAATTATCGAACTGTTTCGTCACTTCTTATATACAGTGGAAATATTAAAAATTATTCGAAGTATATTTTTTTACAATATTTTCGTGCTTGAACCTCAGACCTTTGGCTTCCTCTTGCGTGGTAACACCACTCATCTGATAGATTATGTTTAATAACATTTATACAGTAGGACGTATGTAAGTCGAACATCAAGGACGACAACAAAACAATGGAAGGAATATAATTTTATAATATTTTTTCTTGCAAAATTAATTTATACTTATTTTAAATGTTGGTTCTACAAAAATTAATACAAATTGAAATAATTTAAAAGGCTTGTTTTAAGGACAAAAAAAAACAATGAAAAATACATAATATATTTTAATAATATTTTCTCACGTTTTTTTTAAGTATGAACCTATTTAGCAGCTGTATTTTAGTGTTAATATTTTTAAATGGGTAAAAAAAATTCAAGGGCATCGTGTAGGGCACTGTAGGGTGTTAAAATGAACGCTTATTTAAAAAAATATTTTTCGGGAAAAACACTTAAAAATTGCTGTACCCCACCCTCTTACTACCAAAAAGTTCGTTTAGAAAAATCAGAAAAAATCATTAACATTGAGGATTAGGTGTAGATTGAGCTAAAATTATCAAAATTGAAAAATTTTAGTGCGATCAATTGTTTATTTCCATATAACTGCTGAACCAATTAGTTTTTGGAGAGTGTTTTTTGACAAAATGTCCTAAAACATTTTTCAAAATTTTCAATAATTAAAGTGAGAGGCTGATGGCACAGAACATTAACGTATTATCAACTTTAACTAAATGCTTCTTTAACTAACTGTCATATTATCAACAGATCCAAGCATAATACATTTAATTAAATAGATTTTAAATTATCTGCAGTATTTCTTTACAACGTATATTATGTCTATTTTTCATTGAGAGCTTAAATATTGATTTAAATCACGTTTGTAATACACCAAATTTACTTTAAAGGAGCTAAAGGAGCTTTAAATTGGTTGATAATACCGGGCATAATTGTCTTAAATTGAACTAAAAACCAATTGCAATATTTACAATAAAATTTTGAAATATTAATAGACCCATATCACAAACATTTTAAGATCATTTTAAAGTTTTTATAATTTATAGTTTCATAGTACTATGTCGCTAAATAAGAGATGTTGTTTTAACCATCCGGTTATACAGAATTGTATTTCTACTGCGGTGGCTCCATCAAAATTAAAATACAAAATGATGTATGTGAATAAGAAACACATGTTATTTCTCCTAAAGAGCTACATAGACATAATTATGTGTAACAACTGTACAAACTATACGTGTATTCTATTTTCTAAAGAATAATTATCATTTAATAATTGTTATGAGAAAGTATGTAAAGTATCTACGTCCTTCACTTTGGGTTGTTGAGGTTTTGGATGGTTTAGAGATCATCCTACCGTGAAGTTATAGCTGAGAAATTTAAAAATTAATAAGACATATTTGTATGATATAGGTACCTATCGAATACTTGGATAGAAAGGGCCGCATTAACCATGTAGACAATTCTGCCTGCCACCATAAGAGGACCTTTATCAATTCGCCAGTATTTTTTTTTGTTAGTAAAAAATAAAAAAATTATTAAACAAATAAAATTTTGTAAATAATTATGTTTTATGTTTTTTTATCAAAAAATACCCTTGCTAATCGATTCGTGAATCAATCCTGGTCCAACGCGATACACGAACCCATTTATATGAAAAATGTTGTATGAAAAATTGACATTAATGCCATTATAGATGGAGGGTCATGACCGGGAAAAATTCCTAAAATGGGCTCAACTAGAGCCACATACCTACCATTTAACGAAAACCCGAGGTCTCTAGGTGGTCAGGGGGCCGAGATCTCCTGGTGGAAGACAGACTGACGGACGGAAAATCGAGCATATAAGCGCTACCACTTCGTGGGTTTGCGCTAAAAAATATTTTGTTTGAAGTCAAGCAAGTGTCATATTCATATGAATTATAATTATTGCTCATCTGTCTTACCGAAATTAAATCAAATTTTTCAAAATATTTACTTGTATTTATTATTAATTATTATGTATATACTTTTATGATTTTTTTAATTTTTCGGACATTATAAAAAAAAAGTTTTGCCTTCGTGTACTTTAATGCGGCCCTGTATAGAGTAGATTAGAATAAGCTTTTCTAAGAATTTTTCAAAAGTTGATAACAAAAATTGAGATAGTATATTTTAACAGGATGACCAGTTTCTGGAAAACTGGGAAAAGTTAGGGAATTTTGCTATACAGGGAAATGTCAGGGAATTTGGTTGGAAGTCAGGGAATTTATTATAAAAATGTAAAAACTACACAAATTCTCGCAAATATTTAAACAGTCATCAATTAAAATATAAAAGAAAGCATATGACCTTTTTTTAGGTTTTTTATCTAAATTTTAAATAAAAAACAGGGAAAAACGGTAAAAATTCTCCTAGAAAACCGGGAAAAGTCAGGAAAATTTGTTCCAGAGAAATACTGGCCAACCTGTTAAAATAAGAAATATAAAGTTATTGAGAAGGAAAAAATAAACTTTAGGGATAAATATTTGTTTCTAACATAATAAATGGTTTGGTTTGAGTCTATGTGTTCAATTCTTCCTACTTTACCACAAACGAATTCTATCCAGGGTTCTTTCTTTCTTACACACATTGTATTTATAGAAGCGGAGAAAAAAATGTTGATATCATTAATTCAAAATCGTATTTGGTTTATGTCTTAATTAAGAATGTCCATTGTTTTTGTAACAAAATACTCAAGTGTTTTGTTTTTCGTCGGTAACGTTTTAATATTGATGTTGCGTATATTTTAATTATTATTTTATTTATACATTCTAGTGTTGATATTATATTTATATTACGATTGATATCACGTATAGAGAAATATAAAAATATGCGAGTCAGGGGCGTATGTATTTAATATTTATATTAAGCATGTATTACACCAATTTCAATTTCTTAAAAATTATATTTATTCTTATTATGACTGAAAATCGCATTTACACTTTTGTCAATTATTACATTCAATTAATGCTGAAAATATTCTACACGGAGAAAACTGGAACTCAGATTTTAGGATAAATTACAATTCCTAAATATAAATTATAATATTTAATTAAAAATTACAGTTCGTCTGTAAATTATTGCAATAAAGATAGTAAAGTTTATAGAATATGAATTTTCACAGTTCAAAATTTTAATAATTACTTGAAGGCTAAGTAATTTTTCTTATCCCACAATAAAGTTATAATAACTATTCGTATGCAGCAGTACATAAATTTTACTATACAGCAGATAGTAAAAAGTACAAATAAGAGTATAGTCAAAATATGTATTAAATATTGTGATATAGCAAGCCGCAGCACGGTTCATAAACTGTGCTAGAAATTTTACTAACCGTTTAATAAATTCTTATTACTATCTAGTTAATAATATTAAACTTTGACTGCATTTGTACTCCTAAAATAATGCATGGTACTGCATAGCAACAAATCAGTATTGTTTCGACTGGCGATGTATTCGTTTGTGTTTCGAAAAAAATACTTTTTTTATAAAATTTTTATATTTTATTATCAATATAGCGTGATTTAACGGTCATTAATGAAAGTGATTTCGAATATTAAATGTTGTAACAGTGTTATTGTATATTTATAATATTTTATATTCTTATTGTCTGCCTCACGTTCTTCAAGCTTCAACGGTCATTTTTTCTTACAATAAGAATAAAGTGATTTTGACTAATATTACTATGAATCAAGTTGATATAAAGTTATTAAAGTCATGGGATTTATCACATTTAATTCCATAATTTGAAGGTAATCATTAAGCGTTCATGTAATTGGAATGAGAGAGACACGTCTAAGTGATTTAGCATGTTCTAGAAAGAGATGGACACACATACTTGCAAACAGTAAGTAATATGCTTATTATCTGTTGAAAATATATAATTTTTGCTTTATGTTGTATTACTTAATAATTAAAACATACAAATAATATAAGTCCTGTTTTATAATTTGCATCGTTTTATTAATAATTAAATACTTTTTTAGTAATTGAAACGCATAATATATAGTTTATTACAAATATATTTTTCTGTAATAGTAGAAATATATTAATAAGTGAAAAACCATATTATATGTACTTATTTAGTTTGGTGGAAAATTTTAATGCCACTTACTTCTGTCGTTTTTGCTATATCTACTAAACGAAAAGATATTAATAATATTTTTAATAAAGAGAATTTATATTTAAGAGAAAATATATTTCACTAAATTAAATTTTTGTTTTCATCTGACATAAGTGAAATTTTCATTATATTTAAATTTTCTATTTTTATTATTTGTTCATTAATTAGGTTTAATAGTCTTAATAAAATATATTTGTTTATTATTTATTTTAAAATATGTACATCACTTATAAATACATAAAGTTGCTCATAAATTATTGTATGTAATAATGTATGTATATCTGTATTTTTTAATTAATTGTAGATTTAGCTTGTATTTTAGTATATAGGTGACAAGAATGTATATTTGCAATATTTTCAATGTTTCAAACAGTATTAATCAATTTGGTTTCATTGACTATAAATTATTTATTGTTATCTACTTACAATAAATAAACAGTAGCCAATAATACTAAATTGTTTATTACTATATGAGGCATTAAAAATATTGCAAATATACATTCATGTCACATATATACTAAATTACAAGCTAAATCTACTATTAATTACTAAATTCAGATGTATATACATTATAATTATTATAAAAAAAAATAATCAAAATTAAATTCTAAAATTGAGAAAATCTAACATTAAATAATAATAAGTTTTACCAAGCAAATAAGAAATATTTATAAATCGAGTGTTAAAAGATATTATTATACAAAGTATAATCATTTTTACTAACTGAATAGTAGACATTCAAACACGGCTATCTTTAACGATTACTATACGTCGGTTAGTAATTTATCTTTTGTGCTTCGGATGTTTCGCTAGATTTCAAAAGTGTTTTCGAATTACTATATTTTTAGTAACTTTTTATCAAATGGTACGGCAAAGTTTGTATATATTTCATGCTTCATTTTTCTCCGTGTACTTTTCCGTTAGTATTTTTTGTAATTTCTAGTGATTTTAGCCAACTAACTACAACAAAAACGGAGAAACTGTGGTTTTTTGGTCACTTAAACTAAAATAATGTACACCTTAACCACAAAAAACAATGTCACTCGACACATGTATCTGGAACTGTTAGGCTCCTGATGAAGACTTCTTGTAATGTCGAAACACGTGTCGAGTGACATTGTATTTTGCCTTTTAGTTAGCCAACTAAGGTTAATTTGTACTGATTTTATGTTAATTATTAATTATTTTTGTGGGCGTTTTGTACTTATAAATGTCACTTCATTCTTGGTTTCTGGGTTACACAATAATAGAGACTAAAAAGTATTCGATTCATATGGTAAAATGTTAATTTGTTTTCAAGGTCAAACTATTGATTTGAAATATTTTCATTTGATAAGTGTTGATACAATTTTAGATGCTATTAAAATTCTTTACATTTTACTGAAAAGACGATAATAAACGCTCTTTTCTTAAGTGTTTTGGTTTTATTGTTAATAAAAATTAATAGTTGTTTGTTCTTGATTCTTTATGTTAAAGAATTTATTATTAAGTAGGTAATTTTTTTCTAATTTTTTCGGTCACGGTAACAAATAGTATTATCTTTCCTCTTTAAAATGAGTTTTAACTTTTTACTGTTCGATTTTTTTAGCCGAGATGTACTAGTTTGAAGATATGATATTTTTGTTAATAGAGTATAGTATAGTAGATATAATGAACTTTACTACATATATCTTCAATGTAGTATATTTCGGTAAAGAAAAATCGCATAGTAAAATGTAAAAAATCATTTTAAAGAGAAAAGATAGTACTATTCGAAATCGTGAAAGAAAACTTCAGAAAAAATTACCTACTTGGGACTTTTAGGTTCGGATATCTAAAAAACCTGACGTGATGGAATCATTTGGGCAACAAATTTGGTTTCGGCATGACAAATACCTTCTAAATCACCTATTCAAATTTCTGTGAATTTTTTTTTGTTGCATAGTGTTATTTGAATTTGTTACCGTTTACGAACTGTACTCAAAAATACATTTGTATTATATATTCAGTACAGTTCGTAGGTACACGTATATAAATAGTTATTCATAATATTTTGTTTGTATACAAATTAGCTGAGAGAGGTAAAATATTTTAAGGACAGAACCCGAACGTCCAGACAGGGGAAATTAGCATTTATCTTTGGCTTTGACAAAATAATAAATAACACATACCACTTGTGGAAGAATAATTATTAGGATGAGTGCTTTCACGTAACTCGATATGGCCTCAGGACTTTACAAGGTTCAAAGGATCTTCTTTGTACACCATAATAGTGTTTTTTGTTTCGTTTAGAGTTAGTTTTTGTGGTATTTGTATAAAAATAGTTAACGATATATTTCTCAGTTTAATTTTGATTATTATTTACTGTAAACAAGTACCTAGATATTAAATTAGTATGCAATTTTTTATCTTATTTCTTATGGCGTAATATATCAGAAAACAGTGGCGCACCTAGAAAAAAATCGGAGGGGAGAAGGGGGTAGTTATTTTTTTAACTATATATAATTTTTGTTTTTTATCTGTCATAATTGTTAAATTAAATAAGGGGGGGGGGGGTACATATTCATAGAAGCTTGATTAATGATTAAAAGAAAAACGCTACTTTGATATAACTATACGTTAAGAAATCTTTGAATTAGTAATTGAAGATTTTCTTTGAAATTTATTTGAAAGCTTTAAATAATTATCTTCTGTGTATTTTTTTCTCCACATCCGATGTTTTTCTGTAAACGGTTCTTAATTTTGAGAAGAGCACTCAATTTTTCCAATGCAAAGTATGATAAAACGTTGTTTGAAACATGGCACGTAAATTTTATGTTCAGTATAGTAAAATAACATGAGAAATTTTTTTATAATGTCAAGATCAAAAGAAAATAATCAGCCCTCATTAGACTTAATTTAATTTTTTAGATCCTTTTTATTTAAAACTAAGCGACGAAAAACAGTGAACTCAAATAAAAATACTACACGGAGAAAAATGGATTAAAAAAATTACAGTTGATGATTAAAAATTTCAATGTAAATTGAGTAACTTTTACAATATCCATTATAATTTTTATAATGCGCAATTTTTACTATATTCGTAAATGTCATTTACATGATTTATTCAACTAATTATTCAAAAATTGAATTATTTGTTAAATGCTCTATAGAAATTATTTCATTTCAATTAAAATACACAATACAGTAAATACTACGATTGTGTAAAATTAATTTTATAAATAGTATTTTTTTTATGGGTATAACAAACTAAACTATACAAATAATATAGATTTCGATCCTGCACGCAAAAATTACTAATTCATATTGTAACTTTAGAAACAAACACGTGGCCTAGCAAGTTTACAATATTTTAGACCGTTTTAAGATTACTACGTCAAATTGTAATTTTTAGTGCTTATATGCTCGATTCTCCGTACGTCCGTCTGTCTTCGACAGCGAGATCTCGGCCCACTGACCACCTAGAGACCTCGAGTTTTGGCTAAATGGTAGGTCTGTGGTTCTTGTTTAGCCCATTTTCGGAATTTTACCGATCATGACCCCCCCTCATTTTTTTTCATATATGGCTACATGTACCTCGTTGGACTCGGGATTGATTCACGAATCGATTGGCAAGGATATTTTTGAGCTGTGTCTAGTGGGTTGCACAGCAATACCCACGTTTGGGTTTTGATAAATTGTTATTCACAAATTGAGTGATTGTTGTGAAATATTATTCTTCGTATGCGGGCAAAATTATTTTTAATACTAATTTAAGTACACTGAAAAAATTAATGTTAATTTTTAACATAAAAAACATATAAACGGGAGGACGAAAGTTCATTCTGTGAAAAATTAATCGGTAGTAATATTTTATACCAACAGTACCAAAAATTACTATACCGTATGTGAAAAGATAGTAAATGCACTACTATATTTTATTATTTATTTATATATTTATTTATTTATTATAATAAAACTTAAATAATAATTATAACAAGTTATTAATAGTCAGATGAAAAAAAAATCATTAAGATTTTTATTTATTTACGATGCGTAGGAATGGGAAAAAAATAACAAATTGCATAGATTGATGAAAAAAATTTTGATCCTAGAAATTTTTAACACCCGACATGGTAAAATTTAAAAGAACGTCTACTACAATTCAATATACTGTATAGCAGTTTCTATGACGGTGATAGACCAGATATGAAAAGTAATATAGAAAAATAGTAAAATTAGAGAATGTACGTGAAATTTTCATATTCAAGAAATTAAATTAAAGAATGACGTGTATTACTTTTTCAGGATAAATAAATTTTAATAGGTACTATGTTAAAATTTACCAGTATTTCATTGTAATTTTTAATTTACTTTATTTTAAATTCTACCGACATTTCTGTTAATTTTTTTCAGAAGTTGATTCTGTCCTTAGGTTCACAGCATTTTCTGTTAATTTTTAAAAGAATATTCTCTCCGTGTAGGTATAGTATTAAAAAAATATTCTCCCCGTGTAGGTATAGTATTAAAAAAATATGTATTCATGTATAAACTAAACTTTTATCTGAACAATATTCCATAAGATAACATTCATTATATTTGTGTGTTTTGGATTCACTTTAATAATTCCATAGTTATTACTCATCAAGTGTTATTATAATAATAACTGATAATGTGATCTATATAATTTTATGGCCTGTTTGAGTATCCCAGATATTCGATAATCTGATGTAATATAAATACTCTCATCTTTTATTTATTGTCAGTATTAGAACATTAATTTTATCTATATACCTATTCATAAAGGTATACGATTTCTCTAATCATAATGATACATTATTTTCATAATATATCTTTTAATTTTAACATTATGTTGTATATTGTATATAGTTTTATTATTATTATAAGAGATTTAATATATAGGTTACAATTCTATTCTGAAGCCAAGACTATCAATTCTACAAACATCAATGTTTTATAAGAAAAATAAAAATAAATAAATAAAGAATTTGCTCGGGATTTTAGAACAGTGGTAAATAATATACATTTAAGGTGTACATTTGCCACCATTGCTTTTAGATCGATTATTTCCGCTTAATGCGTACACGTCAAGGTCATTCATATAAATTAATTATACCATTGATTAAAACAGAAAAGACTATTTGGTTTGCTCAAAATACTATTGTAAATCGTGGTATTTATATCTAATATGTTTGTATAAATGTTATCATGATAGATATATACAAAAATATGGATATTAATTTAAACTGTTACCGGGAAAAAACTTTGTAAAAACTGTTTACTTTGTGAAAACAGGAAAACTAGCGCAGGTAAAGATATAGACGAAAAACAAGAATTAATAGGTAAGATTTATTAGGAAAGTTTTACAAAGGTATATGTACTATTTTCAAATATATATGTTGTATACTAGCGGTTAACCGCGACTTCGTCCGCGTGGAATTTGTATGTATTTTTATCTTATCAATTTTTCGGGATACAAAGTAGCTTATGATCTTCCTCAGGATGCTTGCTATCTTCATAAAAAATTTCGTCAAGATCGGTTTGGCTGTAGGTAATAAACAGGCAAACAGAGTTACTTTTGCATTTATAATAAGCAGAGGCGGATTAAATGTCGAGAGCGCCCTAGGCAAGCACCTCATCAGCGCCATAGATTAAAAATTATGACTAGTACTAGTACACTCCCTTCCACTGTTACGTAACTTTTCATATTAAATATAACAATGAAATTTCCGAAATTCAAATATTTTCTTATTGTTGCGTCTATATTTTGTTTGTTAAAAATTATCACATCATCTTTTTGAGACTTTTTGTGCACACAAGAATCTTTTTATATTGTGTAAGTAGGTGCATACAAAGGTACTTACTGATACAATTTTTTTTTTTTTTCAAAAATTTGCGCGCGCCCCTCTTTGTAACCTCGCGCCCTAGGCACGTGCCTAGTTTGCCTCATGGATATACCGCCTCTGATAATAAGTATGTGTTTCATATATCCTTTTTAGCGCAACCCACCAAAGGTTGTAGCGCTTATATGCTCGATTTTCCGTCCGTCCGTCTGTCTGTCTTCGATAGTAAGATCTCGGCCCCCTGACCACCTAGATACCTCGGGATTTTCGCTAAATGGTAGGTCTGTGGTTCTAGTTTAGCCCATTTTAGGAATTTTTCCGGTCATGACCCTCCATCCGGTCACGAACAGGCATAATGTTCATTTTTAGGGTTCCGTAGAAAACTAGGAACCCTTATAGTTTCTCCATGTCCGTCTGTCCGTCCGTCCGTCTTCAAAAATTTTGAGATAATAAAATGAAATTTGGTATAAGATCGTAGATTAAAGACCCAAAAACAGAAATGATTTTTGTAAAAAAAAAAAATTTCGGCCCCCTTTCCATAAAATAAAAAGTGTTTAAAAAAAAAAAATTTCACCTACCCCATTGAGTGGGGTGTCATTAGAAAGGTCTCCTAAAATGCAACAAAAAATGTATCATAAGTTTTTGATTTTAACCCTATAATCACGATGTATTTGCTCTCCAAAGTCGTTAAAAAAGCGTCCCCCCACCCTCTATTTTCTAAACTATCAATTTAAAAAATCTGAAAAAATTCCAGAATGTAGCTTTTAATTAGTACTTTCACTGAAAATTATAACGAACATTGTCAACAATATTTTGGACCCCCCTTCTATAGACTGAAAAGTGAACTCTCATTTTTTTCCCCACTTACCCCATTGAGTGGGGTGTCATTTAATAGGTCTCCTAAAATGCAATAAAAAATGTCAGATAACTTTTTGATTTCAACCCTTCAGTCACGAAATATTTGGTTTTTAATGTCGCTGTCAGAGCGTCCCCCTCCCCTCTATTTTCTAAACTATCGATTCAAAAAATCTGAAAAAAATTCAGAATGTAGCTTTTAATTAGTACTTTAACTGAAAATTATAACGAACATTGTCAAAAATATTTTGGACCCCCCTATCATAGATTGAAAAGTGAAATCACATTTTTTTCATTTACCCCATTGAGTGGGGTGTCATTTGATAGGTCTCTTAAAATGCAATAATAAAAACCAAATGACTTTTTGATTTTAATCCTTCGGTCACGAAAATTTTGAAAAAACTCTTTTTTTATAAATCGTAGTGAGAATGACTACGGAACCCTATCATGTGCGTGCCCTACAAGCACTTGCCCGTTTTATTCATATATTGCTTCATGTACCTCTTTTGACTCGAAATTGATTCACGAATCGATTGGTATGGGTATTTTTTGAGTTGTGTCCAAGTGGGTTGCGCGGCAACATGCAACACCCACGTGTGACTTTTGATATTTTTTTTTTACAATTTTCAAACGTTGGTATATCGGTAATTAAAATTATGCAATTCAAATCGAATACTATCAAAATATTATCTGTAGTACATACAATACGTATCTTTAATGAAAATGTAAATGGAATGTATACAATTTTATCACAATTCAAATAAAGATAAATGGCACTAACCGAGTATCCTACCTGTCTGTATTGACGTTTCCAGTGACGGCGGCAGGTGCTGAGCAATAAAAATAAATATCTTCTAAATCTGTTGTTATGCATTTTTCACAAAACCGTTACACAGGTACTTTTGTATATGATTTAGGGATGTTTCACATGGGTGATTTAGAATTTGTAAATTTTATTCATATAATAATGTTTGGGTATATTTCACACGACCAATTTAAAATTTATCGTGATTTTGAATATTTAGATTTTTACCTTTTTACCAATTCCGACTCCACCCAAAATTACTAAAACTTCGACTCTACAGTCCTGGGTTAGATAATACATATTTCTGGTATGATAGTCAATTCAACAGGTTTTAGCTTTGCATTTGCACGCTAGATGTCACTAAATTAACCTTTTCTATCGCTCGTAAAAAAATACACACACCTTTGTTTATCTATAATATATTTTCCGAGATACAAAATATCCTAACGATACAAGCTATCTCCCTATCAAATTTAATCAAGATCGGTTATGCGATTTAGTTGTGAAAAGGTTACAAACAGACAGAAAGACACACTTTCGCATTTATAATATTAGTTATATATATTTATTTGTTAAAAACTTTAAACTGTAAAGTTATATAGCGTGGGAACATTAATGGTTGTATTTGTGAAACGTGCCTTGCTCTTAAGTCATGTGAAAACACAATGGTTCTACCTGACGGGTAAAGACGGTACTATTCTACAGGTAACTTCCGCCCATATCAACCCCTAGTATATGTCACGGTCAGATGTTTAAACGAATTCTGAATAAGTTACTAGATTTATTCTTGAATGGCCTGTATTCCTATTTAAAACAATTGTATGTACATTAGAAACCGGTTATAACGACATCGGTTAAGGGGTTATATACAGTTAGAATTAAAAAAAAATCGATTTTCGTAATGTACATATATTTAAATACACATACAGAAAATTTCAAGTCAATCCGACGATTATTTTCGAAGTTACACGCATATTTGTAAAGACGTTTCAGAGCGTTTAAATGTAGGAGATCGGAGCGGCAGCGCGTTTTTCTCAAATTTTTAAAGTCGGTGACCACGATTCCTCGGAAACGGCTGAACCGATCAATCTCAAATTTTAACACAAGTTTCTTAAGTATATTTTTTAGTAATTAATCGAAGGTTTTTTCTCACCGATAAATATTTTGTCTTTTATAAACAATTTAAGGTCAAAATTTTTGTCAAAAATAATTTTTTTTTGTTAAGAAGCCGCCATTTTGTGAAAAAATTTTATTTTGCTTATTCCTTCGATTAAGTACAAGATTATACATTACTTTAACGAAATCCGTTTGGGTTTTTTTTATTTTAAATGATCCAGTCCAGAGATATCGTGGTCACCGCAAGGCGCTTTTTTTGAGAGGACCTCCTGGAGAACAGCTGTAGAAGCTTTCGAAATTATTATTTTTACAAATAAAAAAAGTTAAAATACAATTAAAAGTTACCATAATATCTATGTGTACAAATTTTTACATTAATAAATTATAAAAGTCTTCTCTTAAAAAATTCTTGAAAAAACCCTTTTTTTGGACCTTCTTACTGTATGTAACCCCTTAATACAATGTATCGATTATAACGACTCAAAATAAAAGTCCAACTGAATCCTATATAATTGCATTTTTACCAGTTATTACGACTGTCCGCTTTTACGACCTAATATGACCGTTCCCTTCGATGTCGTTATAACCGGTTTCTACTGTAATCTTATTTTCTGTGAATTTTTGAGGGTGCCAACATTTCTTAATATTTATAAAATAATAACTTTTTTAAATTGAAACAAATAAACAATTATATACGGTATGATATAGTTTTGACATACATTTTAAAATATGTAATGTACTAATTGATCGCATGATAATAATAGTCATACAGAAACTAAAATGTGAGGTCATTCTTTGGAATTTGTATTTCAACAGCATTGTACTTACAAGGGAACCTTTTCAGGTCGAAAATTCGTATCGAGTTTAAACTTTGTATATGGTTAGAGGAGGTTAAGGTAAGTAAGAAAAAAATTATCGTAGCTGCGGTAAAACGGTTTAAGGGGGTCAAACACCCCTATGAATATGTGCAAAATAATCATATTTTTCAAATAACTCTGAAACTAATGAAGATTTTAAAAAACTTATAATGCCAACTTTTCATGATTTTTTATGCTCTTTCGAATGGCGATAGTCAAAATTCAAAAAAATAAAACAGTTAACCCCCACCCCCCACCCACCCCATTATTAATTACAGATTTTTTTTCTGTTAACTAAAATTAATTGTACTATTTAATAGTAATCCAAATATATAAGAAATATTTCACAAAAAAATTGTTTAACCCTTTCATCGTCACATCATATTTCGAAAAATATTAATTTATTTTTTTTATTACGTTAGCGATAAGAAAAGTATTGAAAAAGTGTTGAAAAGTTACCAATTTAGAAGGATATTTACATTTCAGGACCCCTAGAATCCAGTAAAAATTTTTTAGCGAATGTTAGTCTAGAAAACGGCCGGTTAAAATCGTTATTAGTTATACGTTTGTTTCTTGTATTAGTCCGATTTACTTTATATGAATTCAATATATGAATTAATTTTGAATTTTCTTCGAAACTAATAAATATATAAATAAATGTTTAGTACAACATTTTCTTGAATTTTTAAACTCTTTCGAATGATTATAGTCGAAATTAATAACTCCGACCGTTTTTTTTTTTTTTTTTTTTTTTTTTTTTTTTTTTTTTTTTTTTTTTTTTTTTAATTGCAATGAAAGGGTTAAAATATTTAATTGAAAATTTGTAGTTAAGATGGATTTAAATTACTTTTCTATAATATACTAAAATTTATTCAATAGAAATAAAAATGATAAATAATTAATGGGGTCAGGGTTTACGGTTTCGTTTTTTCGAATTTCGACTATAATCATTCGAAAGAGTTTAAAAATTCAAGAAAATGTTGTACTAAACATTTATTTATATCTTTATTAGTTTCGAAGAAAATTCAAAATTAATTCATATTTGAAGCTGGATTGAATTCATATAAAGTAAATCGGACTAATACAAGAAACAAACGTATAACTAATAACGATTTTAACCGGCCGTTTTCTAGACTAACATTCGCTAAAATTTTTTTACTGGATTCTAGGGGTCCTGAAATGTAAATATCCTTCTAAATTGGTAACTTTTCAACACTTTTTCAATACTTTTCTTATCGCTAACGTAATAAAAAAAATAAATTAATATTTTTCGAAATATGATGTGACGATGAAAGGGTTAAACAATTTTTTTGTGAAATATTTCTTATATATTTGGATTACTATTAAATAGTACAATTAATTTTAGTTAACAGAAAAAAAAATCTGTAATTAATAATGGGGTGGGTGGGGGGTGGGGGTTAACTGTTTTATTTTTTTGAATTTTGACTATCGCCATTCGAAAGAGCATAAAAAATCATGAAAAGTTGGCATTATAAGTTTTTTAAAATCTTCATTAGTTTCAGAGTTATTTGAAAAATATGATTATTTTGCACATTTTCATAGGGGTGTTTCACCCCCTTAAACCGTTTTACCGCAGCTACGATAATTTTTTTCTTACTTACCTTAACCTCCTCTAACCATATACAAAGTTTAAACTCGATACGAATTTTCGACCTGAAAAGGTTCCCTTGTTAGTGGTTTATATTTTAAAAAGAAATTGTATGCGTTTATTGTATTGTAGAAATGAATAGGTATAGAAATAGACAAATAAAGAATGAAAAAAAAAATCAGTCACGTTAAAATTGAAAACTCTCGATAATAAAAGTATGAGTATATCTTAAAAATACGAAAGTTTAAATCGATGTTCATACCATTAACTAACTTTTAATTGCAGTGAATCCCTTCGCAACATACTGCCCTAAATAAGTACAAAGGCTCCACATATGTAACGATGCAAATCCAACTAAAATCAGTTCATTAGTAACGAATAGTTTATTTGACACTATTAATAATAAATACTAAAAAGTTCTAAATAGTGTAGAGTTATATTACTATAATTTTTTCAATCAAGTGTTTTTTACGTGAAATAAGTCAGTATTTTAATAATAAACCTAATTTTTAAATGTAATGTTTAACCTATTTGTCACGTGATTACAAACGCGTCTAGCAGAACTGCCGCTAGTATGACGTAGTTACTTACTAAAAAAAGTGAAAATACCTGATCCCTATTTATTAATCTCAGTTTGTTTGAGTAAACAATTACGTCACGCATATCACGAGACTTTGAATGCGCGTTTTGGCAGGAATTTTTGAATTTAAATAGAAACAGATTATTTTCAACGTTTTTTCGGCATTATTTTGGAAAAAAGATACTTATATACTACGCACAATTTACAATATATTTTAAAATTTAGTTACTTGGAACAGACACATATGCAAATTTAAAAAATCATCGAAATGGATTATATTGTCTTTTAAAGGTGGGCCAATTTTAATGTAATTTTCATTTTTTTGTCCTATATAATTGAGAGGAGGGTCTGGCTCCTAAACCCCCCATATGTGCGTCACTGGTATAGTTGTATTTTGAGATGTGTAAAATATCCCTTAGATACTTATGTCTATAGCATGTAATAATTGATATACATTATATGGATGGCAGGAGAATAAATGTATGTTTTCTATGACAGTATTTTTTTAATACGTTTCAATAAACATGTGTGGCATACAGCCAATATCAAATTTACGCCCCTTAAATATGATATATGTTTGTAACATAAAACCTTGCGAAAAGTTTTTTTTAACTGCGTTATATTTATATAAAATACATATAACATAAATATATTTTTATAATTTATTTATTTAAAATAAATCTTTTTGTAGTACAGAAATGTATTTGCAATGATTAGAAAAAAAGTAAATGTAATTATGTATTAATATGTAGTGAGCAAAAAATGTGCCTTTTTCTGAATCTTATATTTTGGTAATGAGAACGGATGTTAAAATGTAACTTGCTTTAAATTGAAAGGAAATTCAGTAAGTGATTAATTTATTTTATTATTAATAAAAAAAAATATTTTTGAAATTGGTCGAAAAAAAAGCCAACAGTAATCGAAATGTTATTTAATGTAAAAATATAATAATAGGTACGTACACATGTTATTTTATAACACTACAAATGTAACTAATATAAATGAAATATTTAACTTTATTATGTTGAGAAACGCTCTACATATTTTATTCGTGTGGTAAACCTGAATTACATATTTATAGTTTTTTTTATGGTGTAATGGTTTATTTTTTCGCAGTCCGTTAATTAAATTATAATTATGTAATGAAGGCGTTTGTTTTGCTGAGGTTTTGGAAAATAAATTGAATCCTAAATAAATAAATGAATACTGACTTTATTTAGGGAACAATGTTTTCTTTAAAATATTACTCGTTTAATGAATGTTGAAGTACATTGAAAATTTTAATTCCTTCTCGTTTTTTTTATTATAAATTATTTTTTGACCTAATTTTCCCTGATGCAGCGGTACTAGGGGGTTTCGAATGTAACGAAATATCTCACACTTTGAAAGGGTATTTCTCCGGAACTAATATATAATTGTAGAGCAATAAATAAAAACAAATAAAATAAAAAAATAATAAAAAATTTTTTATAACAATTAAAATGAGTTTTAACCCTCCATCACTCAACCCTTGAAGTATTAATTTATTTTTCAAATTATAAGTATTTAATTGAATATATTCAATTTCTAGAACCCTCTATATCAGTGTTTCTTAAACTTATGTGGTCTAGGGACCCCCATCCCTGATAGAAAAACAAAAAGGTCGTTAGATACTAATTAATCACTGATAAATAGTAATATAAAAGTACTTTATGTAAATTATTTTTTTGCCAAAAATGTTTCACGTACCCCCGTAAAAGTTTTGCGACCCCCGGGGGGTCCGCGGACCCCAGTTTAAGAACCGTTGCTCTATACAAATAGCAATGCAGCACAGTGCTTCCTCGTGCTAAATTCATCAAATGTAGTTAATAATTATTGAACAATTTAAATACAAACCGATAAAGTATTTTTAAATGAACTGCCTGCCATTGGTTAATCATTTAATGTTCATACAATTTTATTAAAAAATATTCGACATTTTCTTAATACACACCTGGTTATTTTGTCATATAATTTTTAACAATTTCAATTTAAATTTTTCTGATGTTAATATGTCAAAGTAAACAGCGGTTGTAAAAACAAATAACGACTTAATAGAAAATTGAATGCTCTAGAAAAAAGATTCTATAACATTTTCACGTAGGTAACATGTGTCTTTCTTGAGATATTTTCAAAAAAATAAATATTTTGGGGTGTTACCCGTCTATTTTACACACGATTTTGATGATTTTAAAATGGGACCGTCCTCAAGCCAGACCCAACAAATCAACCAAGTTTCATCAATATCGGTTCAGTGGTTCATGAGTTATGTGTATGACAAGGATTCAGGGGACAGACAGACAGACAGACACGGAAGAAAAAGTGTTTGTCTTGACCTGAAACGGAAAGATCATGTTAAAATTTTAAAATCGGAGAACATTTTTTTCATTCATTTTAAAACGATCACAAAGCTTCTAGTATCTTTGATATTGCGAGAAAGCAATAATGTCTGGTATTATAAAGGACCCAGCAAATTTGCAAGCTTGCAAGCACTCTTAAATGGGGTATCAAACTTATATGACAGTTCTCTTGAAGTTTTTGACAGATAGTTTCATACATAGGAAGTAAAAAAAAGGTATGTAAAGTATATTTACTAAAGTGTATTTACTTACCTTGCGTAAAAAAATGGTAAAAACCAACTTACTGCGCCTGCAACTATCTGTTAAAAACTCAAAGAGAACTGTCATATAAGTTTGATATCTCATTTGAGAGTGCTTGCAAATTTGCTAGGTCGTTTATAATACCGGACATAAGAGTTTTAAGTAATACAGTAAAACCTCTATATAACGGACTTTAGTCTTTATTATGCGGTGTTTACACCGAGAAAACAAAACAGAAACACGGTGTTTTTATGACCAAAAAGCAATAAACCCTATACATTTTTAAATACGAAGTATTTTTTTAAAGACGATGTAAACACCGCATTAGACACCTATTTGTCTACAAGTAATCCTGCATTTGAAGTTCTACTGTATTATAAAATGTAGATAGATGTTAAAATACTTGTTTGTACCATATCTTGTTATTAGGAATGCAAAGAATTCAAAGTAAACTATTCAAATTCATGGAACCTTGTAGCGAAATTAAACGATATACTTGTTTAGAGGAAAACTGTGAATTCTATAAAAAACATATATGCCTAATTTTAATGCATATTTTTACCGTAACAATAATGAATTATGGGTTGAACTTGAAAATAATTATGTCAATGTTATTATTGTGTCTAGAAAATAATTAGTTGGAAATTACTGATGTGTATATCAGAGTAATGTAATTTATACATATCTGAATGGTCTTTTGGATAAACTTGACTTTCTGCTGATACTTTCTTGAGCAGTAAAAGTTATAGACTGTTGGTAATTATAGAAACATCTATCTAATTAGTGATGAATTTCTCGAAAGTATATTATCGTACATTCTTTTATTTTATTTTTGGAATAATAATGTAATTTTAAATATTTTCACATTTTCATATTTTTAAAATATAGGTTGGCGGGTCCGCTGAAAATTTTTCAGGGGGTGGGGGGGGGGGAAAAGTATGTTATACCTTTTTTAAATTAATTGTCTTAGTTCTGGATTATTCACTCGCATGTTAAATTAACAATTAATTATTCAATACGTGATTTTATTAATGGAGATTCTTTCTCCACACTCTCTTATTTTATGTTCTATTTATTTGTTTATTATACACTAATGATCAGAAAAAATAAATACTTATTTGCAAGAGAATATTTATTACGCGCCAATTATTTAATGGTTTACTGAAAATGGTTGTTTTTACTCAATCAATGATCTCGATTATAATTTGTAATCGTGATTGTTTTATAGCTGACTTTTACGGATTAAGTGTGCCGTGCATATGTGGAAGATTTAATTTTGTTTCCAATGTTCACTAGATCGAAATTTGTTTGGGTTTTCTAATTTTAGTTTTAAACTATCTGTAATGCTTCGATTGAAACCTTATTATGCGGTGTTTACACCGAAAAAAAGTAAAACAGAAACATCGTGTCTTTAAAATACTTCGTATTTAAAAATGTATAGGGTTTATTGCTTTTTTGTCATAAAAACATCGTGTTTCTGTTTTGTTTTCTCGGTGTAAACATCGCATTATGTTGTATTATTGAATTTTAAATCTAAAAATTACAAATATAACTTGTGCATTTCTCAATTTCAAGAAATTGGTAATTACCAAATTTTAATGAAAAGTAATCAATGTATTAATAACATTACTATTATTGTATATAATTGCATATACATTATCATTATTATGAATTAATTATTACAATGATGAAATTACATATTGCTGTATGTTCATATAACCTTGAACGTTCAAGTTCAAATATAATAATTTATAAATCGTTTGGTTTTTTATTATATCCATAATTATGGATAAATTGAAATAGATGTGTGTTTTTTGTGTGTACTTTTCTTTCTATCCCTGAAAGCGATGAAGCAAATTATTAATTTAATACGTATTTTTTTACACTAGCTAAATTGATTTATATTTACTATTTTGATGTACTTACACTGTTACACTCGAATATTAAAAATTGAAGTTTGGAGTTTAATAGTGTTTTTCTTGTAAGGGCTCAAACTGGAAAATTCGATAATGTAATTGATATTTCCAAATTGATAATGTTTTAACAATCAATATAATGTTGTTTTCGTGCAGGGCTGTGCGCAGACGTTCAGCAGGTGGCGTTCCCGCGTCTCTGGTGCTGGACCCGCGTCAGAATGAGCCGGTGAAGCAGCCTCTGCCGCCGGACGAGGAGATGGTGACAATGTTGAGCGACGTGACGACGACCGGCCACCGCGAGATGGCCGTCGACGTGCCAGACAGCTGGGTTGCGCGTAACAAAACGCCACCGCGGTATCCACCGCCACCGCCGCGACCGCAACCGCGCACAGACAAACCCGGCTACGTGAACTCGCAGCAGCCGGCGGCGCAGCAACCTCCGGCGCAGATATTGTCGGCACAGGCGCTGTCGGCGCAGACGCAGCCAGCGCAGCCGCCCCAGCTCCCGCAGAGGACGAGTGTGGTGACTGCGCCGGCGATACCTGCGCTCGTGGCGAATAATAATACGCAGCCGGTGGTCGTGATGAACAATAATAGTCTGCCAGAGCAACCTACCAGAGAGCAACTTGAAAGCATTAGGAAATATCAGGTGTGTAGAATGTTAATAGGGTAACTCTTAATAGGAGGTGGTAAAGTGTAGTTTTAAACAACTGTAATAGCTTCTTCCACACAGCTGCACATCCAGGAAAAAAAAGGGGGTTGGGGTGTTTTTTTTTGTTATTATACATCATTTTCATTTGGATAAGTGATTACCCTCCCATGGGTGCGCCACTGTTTCCACATAAATAGTGTATTTTTTAAACCAGCAAGCCTTCAAGCAGTGGTTTCCAAACTAAATGTAACTGCGCCTCCCTTTAAAAAATGTTTTATCTTGCGCCCCCCCCCCCTCCTCTTTATTTCACAAAAATATGTAGGCAAATTTTAAAAAGGGATAAAATGTATCAATACAAAAAATAAAAATAATAAACTTTGAAAATTTTTTTATGTATTGTATGATATTTCTATCAGTTTTGCCTTTTCAATAATTGTCAGTCTCTAACTACACAATAACGTGCCTTTTAGGAGCAGATAATATATTATGTAGTAGACAAAAATAATGTTTTGTTTTAAAAGTTTATTTATAAAATATGTATGTATTTATTTTTTATTAACTTCCCAATAGGGAGTTATTGTAATTGGTCCGAAAATCGAAATCAAAAATTTTAATATATTTTCATGTTTCAAGGGCATTAGAGTATATTGACACTATTTTCAGAAAAATGTCTGTGTGTGTGTGTGTGTGTGTATGTACGTACGTATGTACGTGTCATTTTTTTCCGGGACGAAATCTCGCGAACAAAAAATGCTATTGACTTCGTTGGGATGCTAATCGACGCGTCTTGACGTGAATATGATCTGAAAGAAAGGATTTTTCGAAATTCAACCCCTACGGGGGTAAAAAGGATGTTTTTTTCATTTTTATTTTTTTCTTGGTCGAATTTAGTCGGAACTTAGAATAAATACTATACAATACAAATAATCAAACGTGTATTTCAGTATTTATTTTTTATATGGGTCCAAACAGCCATTAAAGGGATGAAAACCACCATCAAAATTTGAATTTCATACTAATAAATACATTTAATAATTCATGTTGCCTTGGAAACAACACAATTCAAAATTCAAACTGTCAGATTATTTTTTCTAAAAATGTGCATTATATTATTAACATTATTAGGATATTAGAAAACTAATATTCATAATACTAAGGATGAGTTTTATTTCTGATAAATTCCATTAAAATTTTTCATATACATATTAAAAAAAATATTTACAAACTATAATAGTAATAGTAATAATAATATAATATAATAATAATTAGTAATAGTAATATTAATTATGGAAACAATAAGTAATCAGTATTCAAGTATTGTAAGTCATACCATGTTGGGAAGTTGATTGTGTGGACCTAAAGGATCGCACCCCACAGCATTATACGTTATATAGTTTAATTTTATATCCCCGGGTAAAATTGGATCCGACAGCTAGTTTTTATATTTTAATCAATGTGATGTTATGAAAATTACATTTCTGTTAAATTTTTTACACCTCCCTTTGCACTTGTCCACGCCTCCCAGTTTGGAAATCGCTGCCTTAAAGTATCTATAGAAGTCAAAGTTGATTCCATCCACTTATAAAATGAATAGTAAAATAATGGTTCAGAGGCAAAATTTACTTAGGAGAGTACTGAAAAAATCTATAAATATTAAATACAACTAAATGTATTCTGGTGTTAAATGTCTTAACACATGTAATTAACTGTTAAAATGGGCTGGAAATGAGATTTAAAATTAATTATTATACCAAAAATCTATAACAAACAGTTCTTTTATAATTTTAATCATTATCAAATAAAAATATTTGTGTTTTTAGGAACAACTTCGCCGACGTAAAGAAGAAGAAGATCGGCTAGCTCAACAATCCGAATTCCTACGCCGGTCATTGCGAGGCTCCCGAAAGTTACAAGCTCTCGAAAGTGGCGGCGTAGCCCACGATAATGAAGCCTACAGTTCTGAGGGTGAATCAGAAACAGAGCCTCCACCTCCATCGCCTCCCGTACACATCCCTATCAGTTACGGAGCCCTGGTGGCCGGCTTACAGCGCCTCCAACTCCAATTGAAAAAACATGGAGGTCCAGCACTCGGCTTAGAAGGACGTGCAGCTGCAGTACAGAGCTTACTGCTTAGTCCAGGGTTTGGAAGGGCTGTAGCTATACATAATGCAGTTCAGAATGCTCGGTCGAAGGTGAATTCAATGACACAGCCATCGGCAGGTCCTGCGTTGAGGGAATGTCTAGATGCGCTGTCTAACTGTGCTAATTCTTCGGCAGCTGTTGAACTCGCAGATCTACTGACTGGGTATGAGATGGAGGGGCTGCTTGCAGCGTATGATGGGGTAGCTAGAGAAATATCGGCTGACTCGCCGATGGTCTCGGGCACTACAGAACTTGCTGCGGAAAATCCTATGACTATTACTGACGATAGCTCAATCCGTATTGTTAGGATTGAGAAGAGCAATGAACCTCTAGGAGCAACTGTCAGAAATGAAGGTTATTATTTATTATACGTATAATAGATATTTGATAATTTTTGTATAAAAATAAACATATTAATCGATTTATTTTATAGATGTATTAAAGAAAAAGTATTCATTTAATATTTCACATATAATTTATTAAATATTATAAATACCAAAGATAAATTAAAATTTTCATTGATTCATCAGAAATATTTTAAATCTATTTCACTAATTTTGAAGAAAAAATTTACAAACTTTATACTTATAATATTGCAGGTGATGCTGTAGTAATAGGAAGAGTCGTCCGTGGAGGTGCTGCTGAGAAAAGCGGACTTCTGCGTGAAGGGGATGAAGTCCTCGAAGTAAACGGTGTTGAACTACGTGGAAAAAGTGTAAATGCTGTTTGCGATCTTCTAGCCGGTATGACCGGCACTCTGACCTTCCTAGTTGTACCGGCATCTTGTGACAGACCTCCTCCTCAAAGGGATACAGTCCTACATGTTCGTGCTCACTTTGATTATGATCCTGAAGACGACCTCTACATCCCATGTCGTGAATTAGGGATTAGCTTTCAAAAAGGTGATGTATTACATGTTATCAGTCAAGAAGATCCCAACTGGTGGCAAGCGTATAGAGAAGGAGAAGAAGACCAAACTCTTGCTGGTCTTATTCCTAGCATGTCTTTCCAACAGCAAAGAGAACAGGCCAGACTAGCTGCAGCGGGTGCTGATGCAGACAGGAGAGACAGGCCTGCGTCTAGGAAAGCCAGTGCACTTCTCTGTGCTCGCAAGAGAAAGAAGCATGTTGCCGGTAAAAAGGCAGGAGCTTGCTCTGAAGCAGGGTACCCCTTGTACACAGCAACTGTAGATGAATTAGATCAAGATGAAATATTGACTTATGAAGAAGTAGCTTTATATTATCCAAGAGCTAATCACAAAAGGCCTGTAGTGTTGATAGGGCCTCCTAATATTGGCAGACATGAATTGCGCCAGCGTCTCATGGAAGATGGGGAGAGGTTTGCTGCAGCTGTCCCTCATACGTCCAGAGCTCGCAAGGATGGAGAGACAGACGGACAGGATTATCATTTTATCACACGGGCACAGTTTGAAGCAGATATCTTATCGAGGAAGTTCGTAGAACACGGCGAATATGAAAAAGCATACTATGGAACTTCTCTAGATGCGATACGATCTGTCGTAAATAGCGGTAAGATCTGTGTTTTAAATTTACATCCACAGAGCTTGAGAATCTTAAGATCGTCAGATTTGAAGCCTTACGTTGTATTTGTTGCACCGCCGAGTTTAGAAAAGCTCAGGCAAAAGAGGATGCGTGCAGGCGAACCTTGCAAAGAGGATGAACTAAAGGATATTATAGAAAAGGCCAGGGAAATGGAAGATAGGTACGGACATTTCTTTGACATGATTATAATCAATAACGAGACAGAGCGGGCGTACCACCAACTGCTGGCTGAGATAAACAGTTTGGAAAGGGAGCCGCAGTGGGTCCCCGCAGCTTGGGTCAAGTCCTTGTAGCACGCCCGATAGCAAGGTCTCACATGTACGTAGTTAACAGGGTTGCCACTCGGGTGCGCTGGTTTTATTTTGATGGTTATGTCGCTATTTATTTTATGGAGTGCATACGCAGGAATACATTGTACGGAACTGGAATTGCGTGTAGATTTTATATGATTTATTGTGTATATAAGATGTACAGTCAGTTTATTATTGAATGGATAGTATATTGTAATTATATTATAAAATAATTTTGGAAGAAAATTATTTCGTATGATCGGTTTATTAATTATACACGGCTTACAAAATTTAATACTGTTTTTGAGTGAATGCAGTAATAATAAATGATATTCGCTTGTAGAACAATTGTTCAACTAACTACAAGTCTGAAAATATATTAAGTAAAAGAAGGTATATTTTGTATAGTCTGATATTACCATAGAGTAAATAATATACCAGGGAACGAATTTGCACGGGTTAATTATCTGTTGTAGATGCTGTATTACTTCATTTATAAATTATTTGCATTAATATTTACTCCTATAGTTCTGACAAAGTGATCAATAAATCAAGAAAAAAGGGCATACGCAAAAAGAAAAAAAAAATTTTACTTTAATTCTTTTTAACTCTCTCTAACCTTTCCAATGCTTTTTTTAGAGTTGTGGGATTTAAAAGAAAAAAACAAAACGCATGTGAGGATACACAGGGTTTAATTAAAAATTTTTTTAGTGAAAAATCTTTGATTTCTGATTTTTGTTTGTACATTTTTACCGTAAATACAGAGATTGAATATAAAAATATTCTAATCTTCTAGTGTGAATTATTTTTGTGCTTCGCTAATTGTTTTTATTAATAATTGACTCAGGATCTGTTCTTTTTGTTTGTGATGGCATCTACGACAATATACTGAATTTAATTAAGAACTGATATTATAGGAAAAATGTTTGTTCTATGGGTATTTTAGTTTCTCTGTGATAATACCAATTTTTAATTATATTAAAATTGGATTTACAAAGATATTTTTTACGACTTTATTTAAATTAAATAATAATAGACTTGAACTAAGAGAATTATTAGTAAGTAAATATTTTTTAGGGTATCAATTCATATCAAGAATAATAAGTATATAATATTATAAATAAACATTGCTTATGAAAATATATTTGTCCATACGGATTAATTCCAAACATGAAAATGATGTTTTACTTTAACATAGATTCACAGTATTTTACTAAAATATGTTTTAATGATTATTTATCATAATTTGGATATACATATAAATGAACGGTCACAAAAAAAAAATTATGATGGATAATTTTTTAAGAAACATTTTTTGTTAAAAGTAAGAATCAACGTTTCTTACTTTTAATTCATCCTGTATTTTAAATGAAAACAGAGGGTCCCGTGCTTTGATTCGTTGGTTATAAAAATTTACTTATATTTATGTCAAAATTTTGTTTTTTCCCTAGACATAAAACATGGATTGTACATTTGTTTCAATAAATCGAGTGGTAAATGTTACTTATACGGTGTATTAACGTTTTTCATTTTAAATTTTACCACTAAGATGTGCGTTGTATGTAGTACAGTTGATATAGAATTTGTTTTTAATAAAATAAAAATAACAGTTCATTCGGGCGGAGATTAAATTTCCATTTTTAACCTAACTGAAAAACTAACCTAAATTATTTTAACTCTGTAGATGCCCCAATCATATACATATAAAACATGGCGTCTATTTTGCACTGTCAATCGCTTAAAATGTTTATTGTTTTTTAATTAACAGTGAATTATCATGAAATACTCCCTAAATTTTGATAATCTGTGTGTTGTAGTGAATCTTTTAAAGTTTATTCCAATAAAATCCTTCAAGTAGAAGTCGTTCCACCTTATAAGAAACAATCGAGTCTTCACAAAAAATGAGTAAGAGTGTGTGTTGGATTTAAACATAAGTGTAAAAAAGATAGAGTATTGGTTAAGTTATATCTCTATCTTCACTTATGTGAACCAAATTTTACAAATTACTGTCCATGTCTCTACGTTTATGATTTTTTCTAAGATCTCTGAATAATCCTTTGTTGATATTATTGATAATTAATTAACGTCTTCTTCCTTGTAATCTCTCTTATCGCTTGAAAAAATCTAGGAAATGAATTAAATAATTATATGAAGAATGAAAGATGTAATTGTCAAGTCTTAAAGTTATTATGGAAGGTTGGAGCTCCTTTTAAATGTATTTCATATAAATATTATTTATTATCTACGACGAAAAGATATGACGTAAAAATGATCGTCCTTCCATATGTTCAAGATTAAAATAAGATAAATTCTAAAAAATAGCTTATTTTGATGTGAACGGTGTGAATGTTAACAAAGGTGTTTGTAATTGGTATATTTAAGAAAACGATGTATTTTAATTCGACTTCAATTTTATATAATTTATCAGACATTATTATTAAAAGTGTTCTTATATTTTTAAACATTTTGTAAATGCTTTAGTAAATTATATAGGTAAAAAAAATTAAAATATATTAAGAGATTTTTATAAAATAAGAAGAAAACATTTAGAACCATTTTCTATGATGTTAGAATTTGGTCTGATTGTTCATAATTAAAATAGAAACTTTGTAAGCCGTGTTTGTATGAGAACACAAACTGCCAATGCTCATTATGTGAAAAATAAAATGAGAGTGCCAAAATATAATATTCCATTTTTTATATAATTGTGTAAAACGTTGCTCATGTATTTGTAATGTTTCGAATAATTTTTTTCCAACCAAAGATTTAAGTAAATACTATTTAGATCCAGTTTGCTGGAATTGATATTTTATATGGATTTTGAACAGTTTTTTATGTATTTATTTTGTAACATATGTGCTTATTAGAATCAGTATTTTGAAAATTGACAAATGGATTTCATATTTGTGCTTTAATTTGACAAAAAAATACTATAGGTGGATATTTCCATCAAAATCTCTCGTTATATAGTTGAGTATTCAAATTTCAAATCAGTAGTTATAGACCTTTAAATAAACTATATCAAATTCAATGCTAATTGAAGAGTATGTGGTGATAGGTACAGTCATAGACATATAGTACTGGACAGCGCGATCTGTATCGTACGAGTCTAATAAAGTGGTAATCAAAAGTAAAGATAGAGATCTTTACTGCACCGATTCTGTCTCCTTCTAAATTCGTGACACGCACTGTGTACGTTAGAGATAGAACATGCTGAAGCCACCGCTCCATCTCTTTCACTCTTGACGACCATTTGAAAATGCGGATCACGCTGTCCAGTTCTATATGTGTATGGGTACAGTAGTGTAACCAGAAAATTTTGAAGAGGGGGGGAGGGAAATAAAGAAAATTGATTAGTAAAAGAAATTAACCAATTGGCTCCTTGCTGCTTGAACTACTGCAAGGGGTGACGCTACTGATTAAACATCACCACAAAATATAACTAAAGTTTTTATATTAGCCGACTTTGTTAGACCTAAAACAGCTTTTTTTATGGTTTCTCTTGTGCATATGATTCTATTGGTCGGATTGGGAAAAAAATATAAGTTTTTTCCATGAAGATAGAAGAATGGAGATGACACTCTGTATATCTGTAATACAATTTTATGTGTCAAAATATGAATACCGCTGTGGACGGTATTTGGTTGCGCATTAGTTGACTGCGCATTTATGTACAGATTGTGTGATTACCGCGGCGTACAGAGGGGTGATGCGCAAAAAACTTCTGCGCAAACACGAATTTCCTACCCCAGATTCCGTTTTTCGACACACGTCTCAACTTTAGTGTCATCTCCATTCTTCCATCTTCATGGTTTTTTCATTGTAAATTCTAAAAAAACAACAATTAGCAATTTAAATTTTTTTAGGTTATTTGTCATAATGATTTGAAATATATACGTACTAAGACTAAAATAGGAAAAGTTTAATGAAAAAAAGGTAAACAAATTCTAGTCCATTTGATAATTTTCATAAATACATATTATTTTGTACATTGACAGTACAAATTCAGTTACGAATTTTGATATGTTTGATAGAAGACATAACAATTGAAATAAAAGTGCAGGTTCCGATGACGTAGAGTCTTGGGTACAGCGTATATATGGACACACGTATATACCACATAGATTTACATTACATAAAAACGTTTTACTCGAATACTGTTTCTTAGACGCATTGTGAGGTTTCGTTAGCAATGCAACTTGGGCCTCTGTTCTAGAAACCAATAGCCACGGTCTTTCTGGATTTTTGCACTGGAGAATTCTTTGCTCAGTGAGTTTTTATGTATTTTAAAAAATGTGTAAATGGCTCTTTACCCATAATAAGTTATAACCAAAAGTTAAGACCAATGAAAGTACTATAAAAAATATTATGTATATTTTTTTATGAAAGTTAACGGAAGTTGTATGACCTAACGGTTAATTTTGATGGAAATAAGTTGAATATAAAAGCACTGGATAATAGAATTTGCATACAAAAATATATAATATTTCTTGTAGAGCCATTTCTTTGGTTATAACTTTATTTTGAAATACATATTATAGAAAAATTCATTTGTCGAAAAATTTCTCCAATGAATTGCATGTATTTCTATCTAGAATGACCGTGCAACATTAGAAGAAAATTAAATAAAAAGTAATAAATGCTACATGAAATCGTTATTGTATCAATTCTTAAGCATATCTGTAAGTAAAAATCGACGTGTCACAATTTACATTTAACTGTCGTAGTTTAGAGTATATTTAACCTCACTTTCTGTGGGGTACTTAAATGAGCGGCAACCCTAGGTGCGGCGCAAGCAATAACGGTGCTGTGGACATATGTGGACATACAAAGTGTGTGCGTGCGTGCGGTGCCGTCATTCGTCTACTTAATTCAGTGTTGGACTTGGTAGTAGTAAGTAATGGCAATACTCTCATTTATTGTAAAATATTGTAAGTCTACAATTCTGTAAATACACATTATCAATAATGTTCTATTTTATTTATTAACCAATTGGTTTCTTGCTGCTTGTAGAAGAATGCTGGTTACGCTAGCAAAATGTAACTATAGTTTGTTTCATTTAAGTTGGCGGTGTTTGCCGAGGGATTTTTTATTTTTCGCAACGACTGTTAAGTAAATACCTAAGTATATTAAATAATTAGATACTGTGACCATTTGTCCGAAACAAATATATAGTCAGTGGCACATAACACAGTAGGAACATTAGGCAACGGCCTAGAGCTCCGGCTCCGATCTGACAAAGGGTGCCTGGTAGAGCTGTCAATACTTCAAGTCCTTTTTAAAATAAATACCAAAAAATACTTGATAAGTACTTTTTCAAAAGAATTGATTTTAGCAAATATTTTATTTATTTCAAGAGCATACCGATATATTATTGTATATGTATACATTTTCTAAATTATATCTTGATTTTTAATATTGACTTAATTACAGTGTGAATACTCTATAATATTGCGTTTATTTCAAAATATTTATAAATAAAGACTGAAGGCTTAAACCGTGCTCTGAAAAAAATTTAATGTCAATAACGATAGCTGTAATATTATGGTGTACAAATAAAATAAATTGTTCAATAATTATTAAAATTTAAAAATTAATAAAAATATTTTTGGGATAGTGTGTATGTCTCAACAATGACACCATGTAATAAATACGTATACAATAATATTTATCTATAATAATCTATATGAAGGTAAGTAATTTTTTATCATACAATACTTCATACCTGTGTAGATAAACAGGTGACGAACTAATTAAAAGCATCTGTGTAGATAAATAGGTGTTATAAATTCAGTTCATTAACAAACGTATGTTATACCTGTGTATGTAAACAGGTATATTATAAAATTCACATATAAATTAAATTATTTACTAATAATGGCTTCTCAAATAAAAATTTTAATTTAAAAAGTACATAGGGCGCCATCTTTCGGAAAAATATTGAACTATCAAAAACTTAGTCGGCATTGTTTCTGAATTTTTTTATAAATTTAAATAGTACATGTTGCGCCATCAACCAGGAAAAGCTTGAACTAACAATGTTAATCAGAGGCCATTCCGATTAAGTTTTTTAAAGTTTAATTTTTGTCGAGTTAGATACGCTATCGTATGTATTGTGGCATCCTGAGTTCAAAAATTCAAATCAAAAGATTTACTTAGATCAATAAAACTGTTTTTCACAAACTTTTGTTTAACAAATATACTTGAAATGTTGAACCACTTTTTATGGGCAAATCAGGATTCAGGGTGCCCTAATACATACGATAGCGTCTCTAACTCGAGAAAAAAAAATTCTAAAAAATACAAGGTAATACCCTTGCTTCTTTTTTGACCGAAAAAAACTGTTTTCAATTTTCAATTGATTACATACGTTATCGTATATGTAACGGGATGCGCTGATTCGAAAAATTGATAAAAAAATAATAATAGCGATCCAAGTACTTACAACTTTTTATTAACATTTTTAATAAATACAAACAATAGTAATCATGTCCTATTTTTTAAATTTATTAATCGCAAATACAAAATAAATATTATTTGCGTACATTTTTATATATAGTGGAGGCGCCGTCATGTTACGTCATCGGATAATTTTTTTTTGTGTCGAGTTAGGCACGTTATCGTATGTATTACAGTGTGGTGATGCCAAAAATGTTAATAAAAAGATGCGCTTGGACCGCTATCACTGTTTTTTTATCAGTTTTTCGTCTTAAAATCGCTATAACTTTTGAATCCTTCAAGGAATTTAGCAACTGATGCAAAAAGTCGAATCAGCGTATCCTTTTACATATGATAACGTATCTAATTATTCGAAAATCGAAAAAAGTTTTTTTCGGTCAAAAAAGAAGGAAGGCTATTACCTTGGTTTTTTTCTGAGACAATTTTTTTTTGTCGAGTTAGAGACGCTATCGTATGTATAAGGACACCCTAATTCCATATATGGCCATCAAAAGTTGCGCTTGGATCGATATAACTGTTTTTTATCAACTTTTGTCTTCAAAAAAATTTTGAAATTTTAAACCAATGAATTAATTAAAAATCTAGTGTAATATTTGATATCAGGGTGTCATTTTACATACGATGGCGTGTCTATTACTTCCAAATTCAAAAAGGGGATGTTTTTCAGTACAGTTATTGATATATCCTTTTTGAATTTGAATTTTTTATACACACCATCGTCCACAGAAAGACATGCTGGTACCATATATCACATCAGAAAAAAAATTCATTTGTACAAAATGTCAAGCATATTTGTTAAATTAAAGTTTGTAAAAAAACAGTTTCATTGATCCGAAAGACTCTTTTTAAGTGTATTATTGGATTCAGGCTGCTCTCATACATACGATAACGTCTCTAACTCTAATTTTTTTTACTTAGTCGGAATGGCTTCTTGAAAATTTATTGAAATTTAAAAGGCACATGTAACGGCATCTAGCGTGGAAAGCTTGAACTAAAAACATGCTAAATTATATTGTTTGTTCACACTGTATTGGCTAGATGGCTCCAGTGTACATTTTTTAATTTAATATTTTTTTCAGTAACCATTCCGACTTAGTATAAAAAATTTCGACTTACAATTAGAGACGTTATCGTATGTATGAGGGCAGCCTGAATCCAAAAATGCACTTAAAAATATTCTATTGGATCAATGAAACTGTTTTTTATCAACTTTTGTTGAAATATTTAACAAATAAAGAAATTTTAATCTGGTATAATATATGATATCAGCATGTCTTCTTACATATCATGACGTGTATAATACTTCCAAATTCGACAGGGATGTATCAATAACCGTTCTGAAAAACGCACCCTTTTTGAATTTGAAAGTAAAAGGCACCCCATCGTATGTAAGAAGACACTCTCTTACCATATATTACACCAGATTTTAAATTAATTCACTGGTTCAAATTTTGAAGAAATTTTTTAAGACAAAACTTGATAAAAAACCATGTTATGGATCCGAGCGCAACTTTTGATGGGCATATTGGGTATCAGGGTGCCCTATTACATACGATAGCGTCTCTAACTCGACACAAAAAAAAATTCTCAAAAAAAAACTAAGGTAATAGCCTTGCTTCTTTTTTGACCGAAAAAAACTTTTTTCGATTTTCGTATAATTAGACATGTTATCGTATGTAAAGGGATACGCTGATTCGACTTTTTGCATCAGTTGCTAAATTCCTTGAAGGGTTCAAAAGTTATAGCGATTTTAAGACGAAAAATTGATAAAAAACAGTGATAGCGGTCCAAGCGCAACTTTGTATTAACATTTTTGGAATCACCACGACGTAATACATACGTTAGCGTCCCTAACTCAACAAAAAAAATTATTTTTTGGTGACGTAACATGACGGCGCCTCCACCACATATAAAAATCTTTTTCAAGAAATATTGGAAATGTGGTGGAGGTGTTTTTTGTCTAGTTAAGCAAATTTACCGATAGATGGCACCATATGTATGTAACTTAAAAATTTTAATATTTTTTTCTGAAGCCATTCTGACTAAGACAAATGATTTTGTCGAGTTAGAGACGGTATCGTAAGTATTAGGAGATTCATTCGAGCTGATTACCCTCTCTGAATTATTGCATGTGATTTAGGTAAATAATGTGTAAGAAGACATGCTGATATCATATATTACACCAGATTAAAATTTCTTTATTTGTTAAAAATTTCAAGCTAATTTTATAAACAAAAGTTGGTAAAAACAGTTTCATTGATCCGATAGAATATTTTTAAGTGCATTTTTGGAATCAGACTGCTCTTATACATACGATAGCATCTCTAACTTGAAAAAAATTGACCAAGTCGGAATGGCTTCTGAAAAAAATATTAAAATTAAAAATATCCACATGGCACCATCTAGTAAGTACAGCGTGAACTAAAAATAAAATTTAGCATGTTTTTAGTTCAAGCTTTTCCCGCTAGATGCCGTCACATGTGCCTTTTAAATTTCAATATTTTTTTCAGAAGCCATTCTGACTAAAAAATTTATTTTTTTCGAGTTAGAGACGCTATCGTATGTATAAGGGCAGCCTGAATCCAAAAATACACTTAAAAAGATTCTTTCGGATCAATGAAACAGTTTATTAATAACTTTTGTCTAAAAAAATTGCTTGTTTTAAAAAAAATACGGAATTTTAATCTGGTGTAATATATGATATTAGCATGTCCTTCTACATACAATGGCGTGTATAATACTTCCAAATTCGACAGGGGTGTATCAATAACCGTTCTGAAAAACGCACCCTTTTTGAATTTGAAAGTAATAGGCACCCCATCGTATGTAAGAAGACACTCTCTTACCATATATTATACCAGATTTTAAATTAATTTATACTGGTTCAAATTTTGAAGAAAATTTTGAAGACAAAATATGATAAAAAACCATGTTATGGATCTGAGCTCAACTTTTGATGGGCATATTGAGTATTAGGGTGCCCTAATACATACGATAGCGTCTCTAACTCGACACAAAAAAAAATTCTCAAAAAAAACTAAGGTAAATAGCCTTGCTTCTTTTTTGACCGAAAAAAACTTTTTTCGATTTTCGTATAATTAGACACGTTATCGTATGTAAAGGAATACGCTGATTCGACTTTTTGCATCAGTTGCTAAATTCCTTGAAGGGTTCAAAAGTTATAGCGATTTAAGAAGACGAAAAATTGATAAAAAACAGTGATAGCGGTCCAAGTGCATCTTTGTTTGAACATTTTTGGCATCACCATGCTCTAATACATACGATAGCGTGCCTAACTCGACAAAAAAATTTTATCCGATGACGTAACATGACGGCGCCTCCACCATATATAAAAATGTACACAAATAATATTTATTTTGTATTTTCGATTAATAAATTAAAAAAATAGTACATAATAACTATTGCCTGCATTTATTAAAAATGTTAATAAAAAGTTGCACTTGGATCGCTATTATTGTTTTTATCAATTTTTCGAATCAGACAAAAATTAAACTTTAAAAAACTTAATCGGAATGGCCTCTGATTAACATTGTTAATTCAAGCTTTTCCTGGTTGATGGCGCAACATGTACTATTTAAATTTATAAAAAAATTCAGAAACAATGCCGACTAAGTTTTTGATAGTTCAATGTTTTTCTGAAAGATGGCGCCCTATGTACTTTTTAAATTTAAATTTTGTTTCAGAAGCCATTATTAGTAAATAATTTAATTTATGTGAATTAATTTTATAATATTCCTGTTTATTTACACAGGCATAACATATACGTTTGTTAATTGACTGAATTTATAACATCTATTTATCTACACAGATGCTTTTAATTAGTTCTTTGTCACCAGTTTATATACACAGGTATTCTTGCGCGAGTATCAATAACATGTTTTTTTATCAACTTTTGTCTTAAAAAAAATCTTGAAAATTTGAACAGTGAATTAATTTAAAATCTAATATCATTTATGGTATCAGCGTGTCTTCTTACATACCATGAGATGTATGATACTTTCAAATAAAGAAATATTGTGTTTTTTAGCATAATATTTGATATACCCTTTCTGAATTTGAAACTAATAGACACATCATCGTATGTACAAGAACTCGCTGATATCATGTATCACACCAGAAAAAAATGTATTCACTGGTTCAAAATTTCAAGTATATTTGTTAAACTAAAGTTTGTGAAAAAATGTTTTATTGATCTAAGTGAATCTTTTAATGTGAATTTTTGGACTCAGGTTGCTCTAATATATATATGATATCGTCTCTTACTCGATAAAAATAGAACTATAAAAAACTAAATCGGAATGGATTCTGAAAAAATAAATTAAATTTTAAAAGTACATGTGATGACATCTAGCGGGGAAAAGCTTCAACTATTAAAAACCTATTAGTTCACGCTTTTTTGTTAGATGGCGCCACATTTTGAATTTCAATATTTTTTCAGAAGCCATTTCAACTAAATTATTTTGTCGTGTTAGAGACACTATCGTTAATTGTTTTTTTTTATCAATTTTTGTCTAGCAAATTTGGTTGAATTTTTTACCATTGAATGAATATAAAATTTAATGTAATATGTGCGTCTTTACATACGCTGACGTGTACAAATTCGTAAAGGGTGTATTTTAGTTACAAAATATTGATATACTCTTGTATTCAGTATATATGCTATCTATTTTCATAATATACCTGTTTATCTACACAGTATATTTTGCAGTAGTACTTACCTTATAATCTTATATTTAAATTAAAATGAAATAAAAACATGATAATATTTATAATTAGTATTTTATTTATATTGTACCTACCTATATTTATAATACCTATAAGATTTAAGATGTTTACAAATGTTTTGTTTTGATAAACTTGTTACACATCGAACTATTACAGACTCAGCTACTATTAAACTAGTTACTGTTCAATAGTCCATGTTTATATAAAAATGAAAAGCTACTTTAAATATTTGATTCAAAATGTTAAACATATTATATATATACTACAAGTATTTCAAGCAAAATTGAAAAATATAAATAATTAAGTATTCGCTGAATCATCATCGTTCATTACGAAATCAATAAATACATAGATTTGTAGTCTTGTATAAGTGGACCATGGAAGGCCATGCTCCTTGTAAGGCTAATTATTAAAAAGTCGTAGTTATTGTCATCCGATGACAAATTCCTTCTACTCACACTAACATCCATCAAACTCAAGAACACAGACGCGGTGGCGAGTCACTCAAGCCGCTATTTTGTCTGTGCTGTCCCATCCTTTATTGACTTCGGTCGTCGAGGTTAAAATTATAATACGCGCTCAGAGCAAAACGTAAGTTTTCAAGTAAATAAACTATTATTTTCTTTAATTTTTTTGATATAAGAGTTTGCTATGGTACTAAAGAAAAAAATTATTACTTTATTTCCATTTTAGTTAAAATATCGGTAGTGTTCCTAGGAAAGCCAATGGTTCCTTGTAAGGTCGATCAAAAAATTGACAGTTGTCCATGCTAGGTCGGTTATAATTTTTTTTTAATTTCATTATAAAGATTATTGGCATACTCATTAAAATTATTTTTAAAATAGATATTTTCACGAATAAATTCTTAGTTTTACGATAGTAATGTTCATTGAGTACCTATTTTTTACGTGAATTTAATATAGTAAGCCTTTAATGTTTCATTTTAATGAAAGACCTTTTTATGTAGTTTAAGTATAAGCAGATATTTTGATTGTCACAACGTTAGTTTTAAGTTAAACGACTGATTTATTATATTGGCCTTGTTCCTTGTATGGCCATTTGGAAGAGTTTAAGGGCAGACTAACGTATTTAAATTATTTTGTTTCCAATTTTTTTTATTCGATTTTCTGAATGAAAAACTTTTCAAGAATATTGTGTGAAAATTTTACACGGATCGGAGCAAAACTAACGAAGTTACAGTAGTTTAAAGTGAACCGAGCGCTCATGAATGGGCGCGATCAACTGACTCCATGCGTATAAGTAAAGCGGAAAAAAAACTAAAGAAGGCAGAATTCGTTGGGGACAGGAGCAAAAAGATGCATTAGACATTATGGACGATAGCAACATTCTTTATGGATTTGGCATCGACGATGAGTGTGAGGTAAGCCGATAAAACTCGCTTATGAACTATTCTAAATTTTTTAGTGTTTAAAACTTTAAAGCGTTTTTCCCACAACTCACGTTTTCAAAGTCGGTGCCCCTCATAATTTCAAAACTACTGCACCGATTCTTTTGAAATTTTGAAGACTATTTCTGTACATAATTTACGAGGTAACGCTGGAGAGATTTTTTCAAATTTGTTAATATTTTTTATTTTATAATAAAAAATTACTCGATTTTTTTTGCAAAAAACGCATTTTTCACTTCAAAATGTTCCCAAAAATTGAAAAATTGAAATTTCGAAAAACCCTCCCAGCGTTACCTGGGGAAAACGATTAGCTAATGAACAAAATTTTTATTTTTTATTTCAGATGATCCAGGACCGAGTTATGAGGGGCACCGCAATTCAGCTTTTTTCCGAGACGCCTCCAAATAATTGCCGCCATTGCCGTATTTTTCAATTTTTTTTTATGAAAATTTTACAAAATATTCTTCGAATGTTATAATTTGATGTACCATTAGATTAAATAAATAAATTTTAACTGTGTTGTCGGAAAAAATTCACAAAAATGTGCCTTTTTTTGTACGAATTAACGTTAGTCTGCCCTTAATAAAACTTAGAATCAATAAATGATCATTAACTCTAATAAAAAAATGTTGTATAAGTTACATAATAAAACAAAGTGTTACTTATTAATACATTGTTTGTTTAATTTTTTCCAGTAAATAAAGGAATAATAACTGTTTATTCCTTAAGGTGGCCTTCCATGGCCCACCTACCTTAGTTATTTGTTAATTTTTAAGTACTTTTTGGTACTTCAAGTACTTTTAAAAATATCAAAATGTACTTGACACTTGTATTTTATGTACTTTCACTAAGTACTTGTGACAATTCTGGAGCCTGGTATATATAAAGTAAAAATTTGTAAATTAATTATGTACACGATATATTAATGAAACATCTTTTTCCCCCTTTTTTTAATTCTGATTAATACAATCAAAACAATGTTTAGTGAAACATTATTAAGAAAATTCATAGTGAAGAATTTTCTTAATAAATATAAGTACATTTAATTTAAATTAAAATTTGGAAAAAAATTTCCCCCGTGAAATAACACTTATGAGGGCAAATGTCGCCGCGTAGTCGGCGCCTATGCATAAACTGAATATCTTTAGATTCACACACAAAGATTTCAAAAATAAAATCAATATTTTTTGTACACCGGGCGTAACAGCATATCAAATATAAAAATCTTATTTGGGTTTAATACAACTGTCACGCGTGTTACATGTTTGTAAATAGAAACATGACACAGTGGTTCCCACACGTCTGTTTGGTCCGTCAATCAATGTGTAATTAGCCACCGTTGTAGGACCGCAGGTACCGCTCATTGTTATTATTATTTAATTATATAGTTATTATAGAATTATGACAGTTTTAGTAACAATTGTGTATTGTTGAATATGATATTTAGGTACAGCTTGAAAATATGGGGAAGTCAGGAATTTTTATTATCAGATAATTTATTGTATATTAGAATATTCTAAAATTAATAAAAACATCTTAAAAAATCATTTAAAAATAATTTCTGCAAATGATAAGAGAAAAAAAAATTAATTGAATATTAAATTCCCTACACAGGTAGAAAGGTTACTTGAGCCAAGTAAACCTTGTTTTGTATATAACGAAAACAATATTTTCTTAAGATAAGAAATATATTCTTAAACCAACTATAGTATTCTTGGACGAAGAAATAATGTAGTTAGATTAAGAGTACTTTCTTATATTAAGAAAATATTGTTTTCGTTATATACAAAACAAGATTTTCTTGGTCCAATACAGTTTTTTTTGTGTGTACATTTTTTATTTTGAACGATCGTATTAAAAATAATTGGAGAAAATCTATATTTTAAAAACAATTATTTTTGGTGAAAAATGAAACAGAATATAAATTGTATTTATGTTATTTTTTTCTAACAAAATAAATTCATCAAAATCAAAAATCCTTTTTCCGATTGTCGGATTTATCTCAGAATAGGATATCGTCCCATTAGCTTACAACACCGATCAAGTCGAAAATTGGCGTTTTTTACATTTTAATGTCATTGGATAGAGTTACTCATTGCGCATCGATCTACCAATCACATTTTAGACGTTTCGGACAATAAGAGACCAAAATTCAAAAAAATAGTGACAGCGCGCAAGCCAGTAGCTTATACATATATATAAAACATACACGGTTTTTTCGCTCTCCCGTAAAGTTGGTCAAAATGACTTGAGCGGTGTTGTAAGCTAAGGGACGATATTTTAGTACAGGGCTTTTTTTATTTATGAAATTATTTTGGTTATTATAATTCCCCCAACGCACAAGGGTTACGCCTGCCAAACATACATATTATGATTTTATATAGTAATATAAAATAAAAACTCCATTATCGTATTTTCAAATCAATGTACACAACATCTGTGTTAATATAATAATTGAATAATATTTCCCTTAGAGTTTTTATCATTTAAATTATTCTGTGACATGCATTATTGTGATTGGGCCACCTGGCCCCCTTTGTGGCTACCCATGACACATATAACATGTCATAGTTTTGTTACAATAAGGCGGGCCATTGTGCGTATATAAACACGATGAAAAATACTTATGTAAACATCGTCTTTATTAATAACCCCAAGTGAGGGTTTTGGGACCCCCCCCATATAATTAAAATTTTAAGATGCATATTTTGAAATTTGTTCCTATTACTTCCGGATTTTTACTAATAGTAAGGGCGGGGGTTGAAAATTACGTAATTAATGGACCTTCCCTTATATACTTTTGTAAACGTATTTAATTATTCTTCAATGTACTTAAGTAGGTACTTTATAACGTTGTAAGTACAATTATTGGTAAAAATATATAATTGTATTTGTACTTAAGGGGTTACACCGCCCTGGCACCCCAAAAAGGATTTTTTTGACGAAATTATTGAATATATTTTTTTTTATCATCACTATTTATATCATATATTGATAAATAAATCTTACAATTTAAAAAAAATACATATTCAAAAATGACGGAGATATTGATTGTGCCGCAGAACGCTTTCGCTGCGATGCTCCGTATGGTGTAATTTTTCTAATTTTCTGGATTCGTCTGAAACAATAAATAAAAATATTTTCTTATTAATAAATGTTTTCGCTACCTATCGGAAATTATTTAAGAAAAATTACAGAACTGAAAGCCGTTTGAAAAAAAGCTGATTTTTTTTTTTTAATTTATAATAAAAGAATAGAACATCCAATCATAAAAATCTTTATTAACATTATAGACGATTGTATAAATAAAATATGGTGTAGATTTGAATGAAATCGGTTGAGTGATTTTCGAATAATCGTCTACACTAGTTTAAAAAATGTATAATATAGATTAATAAAAAACACGCAAAAGAAAAAAAGTACCGTGTCAACGACTTATAATCAAAATAATCAAAAATGTTTGTAATTTGTATGTTACCTTTAATCTGCGATTTCTAGTTCATACACAGCTGCAGTTATGTTTTCTGACTTTTTTTGATATACTATGTATTTTGAGTTTTTTTTACCTTTATTTTGTTTCTTCTTGTGCTTTTATATTAGATATTGATACTTTCTTGTTACTATACCTACGATGCAATTGCATTTTTATCTGTGTCCACCAAATTCAGAAGACTCGATTATTTCTATGAGACTCAAGTATTCCTATAGACGCAGTGGTCCCCAACCCCATGCCCGCGGGCACCACCGTTTTACGTGTGCCCGACTGTGAACTATAAAATAAATTAAGTTTTCAATAACATGTTATGTAATTTATTTTTTATTTTTAGTAACTAATTAGAGAAATATAAGCGTATTTATTTGAAAAAAATATTTGTTTATCAATATATTATATCATTTTATATTTACTATTTAATCTTTTTCTGGCCGTACACGCAATTATAAATATCACATACATTAATTCTAAAGATAAATTTAAAATATTTTGTTGTACAGATTTGATAATAAAAAACATTTGTGTATTTATCAAACATTGCACAAATTCGTTCAACAATATATAAACAATGATAATGTTTTAGGAATAGCATTGTTTATCAGTCTCGGCTTACGTAGGAATTAAGAAATATATGAAAAAATGCCTCTGAACATTCTTGTAAATTACAAAATTTTCCATGAAAAAGTCAGAAACGCCAGAGTGCCTGAATCGAAATCGCGATTTTGATGTGGGCACTTTGAAAAAATAAATGGTGCCCGCCGCCCAACAGGTATTCTCTTAGGTACAAAACGGTTGGGGTCCACTGCTATAGAGACTATAGTATTCTTATGGAAGACTCTAGTATAAACTGGGAGACGCCGGAATACTCTGAGAGACCCTTTGGAATACTGTAACGGTCGCTGGGAGACTTTGGGAGACGCTGGGATACTCGAGGAATACTGTAAATTTTTATTTCGGGAAGCCAATAGAGTATTTAAATTTTGAAATATATTGTAAATTGTGCATATGTATAATATACATATGCACAATTATCTATTACATATAAACATTGTATATAATAGATACTTCTTTAGTATTTTTTCCAAAATAATACCGGAAAAACGCTGAAACTAATTTTTTCTATTCAAATGGAAAAATTCCCGCCAAAACGCACATTCAAAGTCACGTGATATACGTGACGTAACTGTTTACCCAACAAAGTGAAATTAACTAATAGGGATCGAGTATTCTGACGTTTTTAGTAAGTAATTACGTCATACAGTTCTGTTGGTCAGCAATATAAAATAAGTCAGTATTTTATACTGACTTATTTCACGTAAAAATTTTTTGATTGTAAATTATAGTAATATATACTACACTATTTAGAACATTTTAGTTTTTATTATTAATATAGTGTCAAATACTTATACCCTATTCTCTACTGCGTTCACTTCAAGTTGTTATAACTCAAGTAATATTTGGAATATTGGCAAGATTAAACTCTTTAAATATTCTTGAAAGTATATTTAATAAATCTAAGCAATAAAAAATTCAACTGTTTCAAAATCAGTACAAATATACACATTTTAATGACTTCAAATCTTGCATCCCCTTAAATTAAATATTCTTTTAGTTTTGAAAATAATATTTTATATGCTTATTCTTATATTATTTCAACATGATAAAAAACTAACCAACCAGCTGTATAAATTTAAACAAGGTCCAAATTTGAATAATTTAAAATCTAGATTCTACATTCATATATTACTATTGTTAATATCGGAAAAATGTGTAAATACATCTGCTTTGAATTGACTATTTTACCCAATTATTAAATAACAACTCCATATTAAGAAAGATTATGTATTGTTTATGTGTAAATATTGAAAAATACATTTAACACACCCTTTACAAACACCCCTCCTTTTCTTTACCCCCCATAGAAATCACATCTTTTCATAAACAAAAAAACAATACATATTATAATATTTTTTGCAGCCATTACAATTCTGTATACTCTATCTTTATCTAATTTCCATATTTCATATTTCTATTGCAATATCATACCCCTAGTGAATATTTTCTTCGTATCATTTAAAGAATTCAGTATCTGGTAGCTGTAACTATGTATAATATTATATTTACTTCGCTGAATATAAATTATGGTATGGTATGGGAAATTATTTCAAGTGTTTTTTTGTACCAGTCAAAGATCACAGTGTTTTGTAAAGAGAGGCGGGTTGGCTGGTGAGTTGGGTAGAGTGTATTCTTATGGTGGTATGTATGTAGTTTGTGTCCCCTAGTGTTAGGAGGTACCCCCTTTTATTAACATACAGGCAACGCCTTCTTGTAATTTGTGTTTTGATATTTCAGTTATGGAGTCATACGTATAAAAGTAACGATGCGCCGAAGCGGTTTTTGGCCGAATACCGAATTTTGCAGCCGAAGTAGATAAATTTATTATTATTTTTACTTCCATGTTCGAAGAAATGGAAGTATTGTAATACCATCGAAAAATCATGTCCGAGATAAGAGCAGATTCTGATTGTACTAACTTCAAAACGCAAAGAAAAGTTAATTTCCGCATGGCGGCTGTGCGTGTGTCTGTGTGTCTGTCTGGATGTAGAATTTTCTTCCGTTCACGATAACTACTGTAAATATGCACCGATTTGAATTATTTTTGGTAAAAATGTTTATCTCAGTGAGTACTCCAGACCTATTGATTTTGGTGCTAATCGGATTAGAGGTTTCGGAAATATTCGAAAATTTGTACCAATTATCGTTTAAAAAGTGAGTAGTATCTCACCAATTTTGATAAGACTTGGTACACTTGTAGTTCAATCCAATCTAAGGGGTATTTATTTCATAAACATGCTGAAATAGTCACTGAAGGGGTAAAAACTACCCTCAAAATTGTAATATTAAATATTAATAAATTCATGTTGCCATGGAAACAAGCGCAGTTAAAATTCAAATGTTAAATAATTATTATTATACAAAAATGTGTATCATAAAACTTTAAAAATTATTGTAAAAGTTATTATAGACCATGAAAGTCATGTATGGTTCTCCATACCGTTATTTATTTTTGATTTTCAACTACTGTATTTTTAACTCTTTTAAATATTTCATTTATACGTAGATAACTGATACAAACCATGCTATATAAAATTGAAAATCTCGAAGCAACCCTAACCAATAGACGAAAGGTACTTTCCTTATTATGTGGTAACGTTAAATTGAGGTTATGTTTGTATCTACGTCACTTACAACCCACCAACAAACAAAGACAACAAATCATATAACTATATCAAACCTTATATCTATCTCTTTTTGTTGTGGTATTTTCCCATTACTTGGAAACATTAAATTGAGGTTATGTTTATCCCACAGTTTTCTTCCGTTATTAAACTAAGATGGTAGATACGGTGTGTATGTGTTGTATGTATTTCTGTTTCACTTTATGAGATGACAGAGTAGGGGGTGGTTGTAACGACGCTTCTTTCGGTGATGGCAAAATAAATTGAATGAAGACGGTGCTGTCAGTGACAAGTTTACAATAGCTCATCAGACTCCAATAAGATGATGAAAGATGTGTGTATGTGTACAGGGGTAGATTTAAACACTTGGGGGTGAAAACGTTTTTTTTTACTTTCTTATCATAGGTATATTTTTCGAATCGGTATATTGGTAGAAATATTAATCATTATGATCAACCCTGAATCCATTTTGACTATTTTGTTGTGATTAATTTTTTACAGTATAATTACACACATAAAGAAGGCTCTTTAAAGTAAGAGAAAATATTATTTAAAACAGAGAATTTATTGATTACGTCCGATTAGTTGGATTAAAATTATATTATCATTTTGCGAAAATATTATTTTCGATATAGGAATATGAAACAAGGATATTGTCTTGGCCCAAAGTAATGTTTTTTTTCTGTGTGTTTTTCCTTGCTAGATAATTTTGTACAACATTGATATATTATCACTCGTCAACAACCATTTTGCTGCAGGGTATATACAGCAACATTTTTAGGGTAATTTGGGCACGGTGAATACCAAAATGAATAACATTTTACTCAATCAGCTCTTGTTTTCGTGATATTGTAAAAAAAAACGTTTTTTTGATATGTAAATATTCAAATTAGTACCTATATAGTTTTTTAAATGAAATTCATCATTCGTTATTCGTAATGTAGCTATGGGTCCTAATTGAACTAAAAAAAAACAGAATTATACACATAATAAAGTTATTCCTTTTGAAAATCATGTTTTAAACGAACAAAAATCGATTTTTTAAACAAAATTCGGCAATTTTCAAATTCAAAGTGCTGTTACACAAACAAATTTTCTCCAATTTTAATGCAATTTACTAAATTTGTAGATTTACCTATATCTTCTATATTGTGTTAAAATTTTAACGTAATCGAATAAAAATTTGCGAACTGGTACATAAATAGTACATAATAGTTACAGTCATTTCCGCTCTTGGCGTATGTACGACTTGCTAAATAAATTACAGAATAATGAATAAATTTTAATACAGTTAAAATTTTAACACAAAAATTGCATTAAAATTGGATAAAAAATGCTGGTGAACAGCACTTTGAATTTTAAAAATTTTCGAAGGGAATAACTTCTTGAATGTGTATTATTCAAGTTTCTTTAGTTCAATTAGGACCTATAGCTACATGGTTGAAGAATTCGATTCAAAAAAATATATATGAATTTGAATGTTTGCATATCGAAAAAAAAAACGTTTTTTTTGTAATATCGCAAAAAAAGAACTAATGAGTAAAAAGATGGTCGTTTTTGGATTCAGCGTGCTGAAATTATTGGTTATCAGTTAGGTACCAATGGTTCAGTCTACGTTTTGTTTGTTTATTTATTTATTTTGGTACCAGAATGTTTGCGATTATTTAAATAAGTATGCATTTTCATATCTCTATGCAAATATTTTAATTAACTATTTTTTGACTGTATCATAAAAGGATTAATTTACGACTCAATTTTAAATAGCATCAAATTAAGGTCAAACAATAGGTTGTGGCCAGTAACAAAGTATCATTGAAATTATGATTTTAAATAATGAAATAAAAAAATTCTAAAAAATGTATTTATTTGTATATTAAAAGCGAGATTAATATAATTTTTACTGAATTAAAAATGCAAAATACAGCAATCCACCATGTTAAATGAAACACCAATCACACAGAATGACGTCATGGACCATTAAACGTCAAAAGTGATTGACTTTTATTTTAGACAAATATCAATTCCTCTTACAAGATTATTAGGTACATACCATATTTAAGAACTTATATACTTTGGAATTCATTTTTAACACAAAATAGTTAAATTATTGTCTAACTCTGAATGTTTGATTATTGTTGACAAGAAGTGTGACATGTCGTGGCTGTACGGGGCCTACCCTAACGCCAAAACTGAAGAAAAAAAAAAGTGTGACATCACAACTCTGAAATGTCACCTGAGAGCGTTTTGGCGTCAAATTCAAAATTAGTTTTAAAAGAGTCAATTTCTGCTATTAAACCTTTATTTTCTGCAGAAATAAGTATTTTTTTGGACATAGGAGACACGTAAGATCATCATAGAATAGTTTTTTTTAAATGAGTCAACATGCCTATTCTTACGTTTTCTTCTGACCAAAAATGTCGTCATCTTGGTACAACTCTGAAAGATTATATTTATCGTTGAAGTAGGTATAAAGTATAAGGTCCATTACAAAATAAATAAATAAACAAAATATATATAAAAGAAATTGATAAAATCCTTCTCTGTGTAAGACCCTCCTCCCTCCCCCCCTTCTAGATATGTCACTTGCACACGTCAGTAAGCGTTCAACACTTATTCAATTTATATCTTCTTGAAAATGAAAACGAAGTCACTACAACAAATGTAACACATTCTGATGGAGTCTACGCACACACACACCCACATACACACACACACATACACACACTGGAGCAATCTGATTTTCATAAATACGTTGCATCGGGTTTAAAGTTTGTTTTTTCTTTTTTTTTACAAAAAAAAGTTACTTCACAAGTTGAGAATATTTTATGTTTTGTATTTTTTAGAAATTTATTTGGATTTGTGTTTATTGAATTTTTAAAGTTATGTAATAAGAAACTTTAGTTGACTGGTAGTTTACTTTAAAAGAGAAAATATAATATAAGCGAAAGGAACTAAATCTGGGGATACAAATGTTAAGGATGTTATTTATTGAGCAGCCCCTTATAAAAATTTATAATAATGAAAATATTATCACCGGTCAAGTTTTTGCCCAAATGCTTGTCTTAACCCATTAATTAACGTTGTTTACTTGATTTACATTACTAATATGTTTCTTGTTTCTCTACTTACAATAATTATTAAAACGAACTCTAGAGTTCATTCAACGACAAATTATAACACTTTTAAAGTAACAGTAGTGTAATTATTCCAGTTACCCGACATTTATAGTTCGAATTTTTTTCACTACACCTACAATATAATTGTGCAATGTTATTACTGCGCAATTATATTGAAATATACCTTACACCTACACGTTCAATTATATTGAATTTTGAATTATTCGCGTCAATATATATTTTCGTCGGAGCAACATGTGCGATGATGAAGATTTGGCTGCAGCTATGCTGTTGATTTTGCTGGCGAAACGAAAAAAAACGAATATGGGTCAAAAAATGGTTGCAAAGAAGGCCAGTGTACACACATTTTAAAATAAATTTATAAATATTCGTGCGTGCGTAGGTGTACGTGACGAATATAATAATAATAGTAGACTAAACAATATTGTACAATAAGCCCTACAGACGACACAATGAAAAAATATGGCGCAATAAAAGTAAACTCGCTCAAACTTTTGTAAAATCATTGTGCAATTTTCAATATGATTCCTAAACGGTCAATAATATTGGACAATCTGTGATATTGCACAATAAAATTTATCGTCTATGTAAAGCGTTTTTAAATTGACGAAACTATATATAATATTACTTATGAGAGTGAAAATAAAGCATAAAATATCAATAATTTCAAAAATAATCACGGTACAAACTACCGTCATTAAAAAAAGTGCAGTCCTATATAAATATGACATTGGGTTCTCATGATAATAATCAATTCTGCGACTGATTATTATTAAGTCTTGTACTGAATTTATCTTGTTAGTAATATTTTCAATAAGAATTGAGAACTTGATCAACAAATTCGAAGAAATAAAAAGTCGGGAAGTAATGGGTTAAATCTGGACTTTGGAGCATCCATTTTATTTGCAAATAATATTTCATATCCTATAGGCAACTCAATAACTTCGTAACGCATATAAAATAGGAAACAAATTTTCATTTGCAAAATCAAATTACAAACACCCTTTACTATTTCTTGTAATGAAAAAGGAACTTGACTAAATGCAGTTTCACATATGCAAGATGAAACGTCGTTATGAAAGGGTTAGATGTGGTTTGTACCCTTTGCTTAAACGCTTTTCGACTCTTGAGGTTTGATGTTGAAAGAAAACTTGATGGCTTTTTTTGTAGAAGTGCTTATGAAATTATACCACATATTGATGGGATAGAAATGCATTTGTGGTACTTGAAAAACTATATTTAAATGTTATTGGGTGAAAGGGGGTTTCCCTTGGGAACAGATAAAATATTTGCGAGATTCGTGATATAAATGTCAAATTTTATTTGTATAGGTAGTAATATTCAACGTTTTTTATATGTTACTGTCCATAATCCATAAGGCATTATACAGCGGGGACTGAGGCTGTACATGGGCCCCAAAAAAAAAATCAGAAATAATATCAATATTTATTTTTTATAAGTAAAATTATATTTTTTTTCAAAGAAAAAATAAAAATTTATCCATCAATATTAATTTTTTTTTTATTATTTGATTTAAAATTTTTTATTACTATTTTTTAAATCGAGCTCTGTAATATTTTTCAAACGTTCAGACGTAATAATGTCTAATTTCACAAAAAAAGAAAGAGGAAATTAATGAAAATTAAAAACATAATTTTTTATTCGTACTTATACATAAATTATATGTATATTGAACTTTTTCGGTTTTCTATTATAGTATTAAAAAAATAATAAACAAACTTGGTTTTAGAACAGTTAATTTATTTCACATACCTGCCGACCTAAAATTTTTCAAACATTTAAGATACTCGCACCAGTCATGGACACTTTGAGAGCAAGTTAAACTGTTTTTTGGGATTGACGGGCTTCGTTTTTGTAATTTTAATGAACTCATGTTACAGATAAAACAAGCAACTCGTTATTAAATCATTTTTATATTAAAGTTTGTAAATATACTTTTTTTTTAATTATAGCCTTTAATTTTGTCTTTTTCCAGTAATGGGCACTCAGTAATGGACACTTGTTAATGATTACAAAATGATTATAGGTACTACGATAAAAAGCTATAAAATGAAGAGTTATAAAATAAAAAATAATGTAAAGCATTTACATAAAAAATACACTTTTCTTTATAGTGTACCGAACCGCAATAATTATTTGTCCACTGTTTTTAAACAAAATGATCAATTATCATCAAATCAAGCTGTAAGGCGGCAATTATATACACTATTAAATAAAAATGTCAAAGATTTGATCATATATTAAATTATAAGTAATTTCGTAGCCGAAACCGTCCACGAACACTTTTCAGTCGCCATTTTGATTTATCCGTCAAAAAACTTTAATCAAATATAAGATACTGTCATTATCTATAATAAAAAAAGAAATATATTGAAGGTAAATATTACGTAAATATTATAAAAGTTGACGTATTATATCTTAATATATATAAATTACGTGTCACATGTTTGTTCGCGATGGACTCCTAAACTACTTAACCGATTTTAATCAAATTTGTACACCGTGTGCAGTTTGATCCAACTTGAAAGATAGGATAGCTTACATCTCAATTTATGATCGCAATATTATTTTATTGCAAATTATTTGTCTTTATCTGTTAGCTCCAAACGATTCTAACAGATGGTGACATCTGTTGACTGGATGAGTAAGTATTTAATAGATGGCGCTATGTCAAACTTCCAAACGTTTCATATAAGTAACCTACAATTTAATAGCATATCCACCACATGATGCTAAAGTATAGGTTAACCACAGCAACGCGTGGCCGGGTCGCATATTTCCAAAAGCCCGTCCAGTACAGAGCAACGGATGAAAATTGTGCTCTGTAAAACACTGGAGTTTGGAAATCGTTTTATTGACATTTGCACGCCAAACCCTAGTCGAGTACAGAGCATAGTCAGACTGAGGCTAATGTTAGTTGCGTTACAACATTCAAATATGTTTTAATAATACATAATTGATATTCTTTACAGATATAATTGATAGGTTTTTATATAAATTGTTTTTTTATTAAAGCGAATATTAAATAATTAGGTCAGACATGTATTAAAAAATCAATTGCTGTTCTATATAAAAAATATGTTACAGAAAAGATACAACAAACGTTCTTCAATGAAAATTTTAAAATTAATTATTGGTTCAAAATATCTATGTAAATAAAATAAGTCGATAACACTTACTTGTTTGAATGAAAATGTAGGGATATTTAATCAATAAAATTATGTTACGTCAATGTTTGATTATTATAATTGATGAAAATAAAATATATAAACAATATTATAGTCATATTTTTTATAAAAACAAATAAGCGAACATACATTGAACATTGTTAGACACAAACATAAAAAAGTAAATAAATTAATTTGCCACGATTCTAAAAACTGTACTGTTTAAATTCAGTATTTATATTATTAAGTTGGTATGTATGTAAAATTTATAATTATTATATAATTAAAGCAAAAAGTAATCCGTTTCATTACTAATTGATTTTTTTAATACGTGCCTGACTTAATTATTTAATATTAGTTTTCATAAAAAACTATTTATATTAAAATCTATCGATTGTATCTGTAAAGAATACAATTATGTATTAATAAAACATATTTGAAAGTTGTAACGACGCATCTAACATTAGCCTCAGTCTAAGTATGCTCTGTACTCGACTGGGGTTTGAAGTGCAAATATCAATGAAACGATTTCCAAACTCCAGTGCTTTACAGAGCACACTTTTTATCCGTTGCTCTGTACTGGACGGGCTTTTGGAAATATGCGGCCGGGTCAGCTAGTATTATATTATATTATAAAATAACGTATGTATAAAAAACGTGACAATTTTTTTCCGAGAGAAATAAAAATTTTCTAACACTATAAAGAAATAAAAATATGCAACATCAATATATGTATTCATGCTTTGACATCAGAAGGTATCGTTTTCTTTTCACTAAACAATTGTTTATACCCCCACCGCTTTCTAGAGCATCATTATGCAGTAAGCATCAGTAATGAATGCAGCAGTGTTTCAATAATCACTGTGGTGATTGAAACCGCCACCAGAGGCGCTGTTGATGTGAAAACTCCGTTAATTCCACTCCAGAGACATAGCGAGTGCTTCAGAAATCATTTTTATTATTTTGGAGGAAAAATAGAGTTTTTATTTATACCTATACTATAACTTATTTTGAGTCATTAAGATTAATTAAGTTAATAAACCTTGGACTTAGAAATGTTAAATATTATAGAGGTGTCTTTCATTTAATACGTAAGCACCCTCTAATGATTTCCAGAAAATTAAACCCTAAGAGAGAGGAGGAAAGGTATTGAGTTCGACCTTAGTGTTTATATCAGAAAATGGTAAAAATATCAAGACCATCGATATGTACCAATTTGAATTTTTATTTAAAATTTTTTGAAAATGATAAAAATAAAAATGTTATAAACATTTTAAAAAAAATTAAATTCACTTCAAATGCATGCATTCTGAAACAATTATCATTGCTTGAATAATCAACAACATAAAAAAATATTCGTTTAGAAATACCCCTCCTGAAAAATTGAATACAACAAAAAATTACACACAATAGCGATAAAATTTAAAATTAAATTAATACTCTTGTATTAAACGCTAATGGAGTTCTTTCAGCGCAACAGTCACCATCATCAGACGCCATTTTATACCACAAAGATGACTCCTGCTCTATTATTAAATTGAATATTATGGTAATCACTCCACGAAAGCATATAAGAATAATAGCGCAACACCCTTGTCACATCAAAGAAGAAGATAGACATATCATTTTTAATTGATTTATATCTATCCATCCTTTTTTATGAATACCACTTTAAATTTCGTTATTGATTGTTAAGAATCAAGATCGGCGGATTAAAGAAAAAGAGAGGTATATGATTTGTAATTGTTTTATATATATTTATCCTTTTTTATCGAAGGAAGTATATTGTTGTGAAAGAGGGAGTATACAAATTGAGGGTTGATGAATGCTTCTGTCTTTATTTGGTTGTGTTTTTCAGTTCATTAAACCGTCAAATCGGTGTGAGTCCTTTGTGCGACACACGTAACCTCAAAGAATCCCAGAGCAATTGTCAACCGACGAATTAGAAAATGCGACGCCATTTTGTAATGCACTCACTGTAAATTGAATTTCTATATATGTGTTTATACAGGGTTGAGAATTTCTTAAGTGCAACTATACAAAAAAAATGTCTGATTTGTTCTTACTTTTATTTCTAAAGTATTTCTTCTATAGCCATATAGTAACGCAGTGCCAAATTGGAAGCAACGCAAAACAATATATATATTTTTTACTTTTTCTATATTCTTTCAATTATTTACACGCTTTATATTTTTTAATGGCAGTCCAGTACCGGCTTTAGGGGGGGGGGGGGGCGAACCAGAGCAACCTGGCGCTGTAAATTGATCGATTAACTTGAATCTTTTATCATTTTTAGAAAACATGCCGCTATTGTTTGATACGAGATTTTTAGAAAATTTTCATTTTTCCGATTTTTACAGCTTTTCTGACACTAAAGACTTTTTTGACTATTTTGCCATATTACGCGAAGAAATTCAACTTTGAAGTATCAACATCAGAAAACCCATAAAAATTACAAATTGCAAATTATTGAATTTTTTTCGTGAAATAAAGCAACTCATGGAATGTTTAAGAAGTCAAAAAATGCTTATTTTTACCAAATATTTATTTTTACATGCACAAATGCACGTATACAGTATGCACACATATTTAGGGACCTACCTACAATTTAAAAACCATATGGATCATTTTGGGTTATTATTTCAGTAAAATAAAGTATTTTATTTTTTTACTTCTTAAATTTTTCCATGAGCTGCTTTATTTCGAGAAAAATTTCAATACATTCCAATTTGTAATTAAATAGGTTTTCTGATGTTGAGACTTCAAAGTTAAATATCTTCACGTAATATGGTCTGATTAGAAAAAACAAAAATGCATTTTAAAGAGTATGTCTTATCAATATGAACTTTAGCTCGGGCCACCTGAAATGTAATTTTTAAGGTATGTTCTGTTTGGTATAGTTTAATGTTTATTTACTTGACTTTTATGCTCTGTTTAATATTAGAATATTTTTATGAAATTCATCAAAAGTCTTTCATTACAATAGATAATCTGAAAGATGTTAAGTTAAGCTTCATTTTACTTTTTTGTTATTTACTATACCACCAAAATTACTCCGGCTTTGTTTATTTAACAAATACAAATCCCCTAACCATAAAAATTGTAAGAGTTATCATGACATATTTTTCTTTTAAAATACAAATCATATTTCTTTTATAAATAATACGTATTTCAATTAATCAGTTAATATTCAATTTATTTTAAAACTATTTATATTAATTACAATATGCACTTAAATTTATGACTATCATTAAGATAAGACTAGGACGCGCTAATACAAGTCTTACGTTCAGTGCGCGTACCTACTCGTTATTTTATTTTGCATTTAATTTTAATTTTTAATTAAATGATTAAAACGTATTTCTTTTTGTTTATACTATTTAAAATATTACGGAATAATACTCCTCGACATATTGTTTAGTAGATTTATAATTTTTATAGCATATATTAGTTTATTTTACCATTTTATTATATATACCCGTGGAGAATATAAAAGTTACGGCCATGATTATTTTTATGAAATTTTATATAGAAATATTAAGCAAAATTGAACAAATGGTAATGCATATCAGATCCGATATAGATACGTGATAACGTAGACCACAATTGTATTGTTATAAACTAATTCTGCAAGTTCGTGGCTAAAGGGTTAATCCTAATTTAAATTAACCACGACGTTAACGTTTCCACTCAAGTGCTGGTTGCCAGAATTGGAAATACGCAAAGAAGCGGACCTACGTGGAAAATTTTATGAACGGGATCATGGTACATGGTGGTCCAAGATCCATGCTCCCACGCTGTTAATTGGCGGAACCTAGGACCCCAGAACGGCTACAAACGAACCACAGATAAGCTATTATTGTTTTCATTTATCTATATTTATCGGCCCACAAACGTCGTGTAGTTCCCTACACGACAGGATAACGTCAACACCAACTGACGACAAATTATTATTTTAACAAGTGCTGTAATATTTCTCACCATAACCTCTGAACCGGTGCAAGACGTGTAGTTTTTGTATCGCTATAAGACTGCCAATAATAGTGTTACTATTATTTAATGTATTAATTATTAGTTATAAGAATATTTGGAATCTCATTTTATTTTATTTTTGTATTCGCCATTTTATTTTCGTTGTTTTATTATTGTGTAAATAATATTTGAATATATGTTTAATATTTTTCTGAATACATTGTCTTTTAGTACAACCAATATAATTAATTTCGTGATTCGATTAAGGGTTTATTTTCTTTATATGTATAAGGTAGTTTGGAATCACGTGGCGCCCAAAATAATTATATACCTGATTTATTTTATTAATATTTCACCCCGCCCATCTCCACTAGAGCTAGGGCACACTACCTTTTTGTCACCTTCATAATTAGGTACGTGACAAATTTGACGCCCAACGTGTGGGGCCGCTCGATTGTGTGACTATTTAATTTTGAAATAATAACAGTTGTACTAGGAAACAAGTATTATGTCGTTTAAAATAAATATTGATAGGCTTGCTCAAGAAGAGCTTCAATATGAATTGTTGGTTAGAGGTTTTGGTGACACAGGAACTGTCGACCTTCTGAGGAAAAGGTTGCGACAGGTTCTGCGGAAGGAACAAGAAGGTCACTCGATTAGGCAATCGCTTATTAAATTTGATGCTATTGTAGAGACTGAATATTGTACAAGGAAATTGAAGGAAATCTCTGATTCAATTTCGGCCGTGGTAAACAGTAAAGCTGAAAGTGAATACAAGAAAGCTGAAACGAAATTGGCTCATTTATTGGGTAGATTGGAACGAATTGATGTTTGTAATGAGGAATTTTTAAAGGTACGTGCAGACTTTCTTAGTAAAATTATGGATTTATCGGTCGAACTTGAGGCAAAGGTTTCACTTCCGGAAGCGGTTGATCGAGAGATTGACCCTTGTTCACATCCACAGGACATACCACTTAATTTAAGTTTTTTAAATTTACAAGAAGAACAGAGGGCTCTGCCTGACACAGAGTCTATTCGGTTCGATCCAAATTTAATGTCTATGGGTTCGTTTAGGCCAGTTCCGGTATCCCAGTGGGGTATAAGTTTTAGCGGTGAACCTGGAGGCTTAAGTGTGGGAGCGTTTCTTGAACGCGTTGAGGAGCTACGGTTAGCTCGTAATGTTAGCGACATACAATTGTGGTTTTCCGCGATCGATCTTTTTTCTGGACAGGCTTTAATTTGGTTCCGTGCCATTAAACGCACTATATCGTCTTGGACTGAGCTCTGCATACTACTACGCGAATATTTTCAACCCTACGATTATAACGACCAATTATTCGAAGAAATTAAACGTAGAACTCAGGGACCCAATGAACTTTTTCATATATATCTCGCTGTAATGAACAATCTTTTTGCGCGCTTAGAGATTCCGATGAAGGAACATTTAAAATTGAAGATAATATTAAAGAATATATTACCCTGGTATCAGGATAGGCTTAGCCTAATAGAGATAACTTCTATTGGTCAATTGTCGCAATTAGGTCGTAAGTTAGAAGCTAGTCGTTTAACTGCGCAGGCTTTTACTTCTCCTCCGTCATGTAGCTCTCGCATGCTAGAACCAGATCTAGCATATAAAGGTCCCAAGGCAAGGCCTAATCCGATAGCGGCTGTTGGTGAAGGTAGGTTTTCATTACCGGCGGATTCACCCCGGACAACTTCACCTCGGTGTTGGAATTGTGGTACTAGAGGGCATATTTTTCGAGACTGCCCAGAACACAAGTCCCAAGTCTTTTGCTACGGTTGTGGTAGACAGGGGGTAGTAAAGTATAATTGTTTGCGTTGTTGTCCAGATATTTCAAAAAACGACAACGGGAGATCATAAATGGTCGCAAGGTTTCCCCTAAAGATAGGACGTCGGCCAATTTTGTTAAATTGGAGTCAATATTGTCCAAGGTCACGGGAGATAATAGGCCATATTTGGAAATTAATATTTTTGGGAGGATGGTTTATGGATTACTTGATTCCGGGGCATCGAAATCCCTGGTGGGTAAAGATGGTTGGAAGATGTTGAGGGAGTTAGGGCTGCCCATAAATCGTTCTCGTCGTACGGTGTGTACAGTTGCTAATGGCCAAGAGATGGACAGTATTGGTTCTATTTCGGTTCCGGTTAATTTGAACGGTGTTGTTAGAATTATTGATTTTTTAGTGGTCCCTGCTGTGCAGCATATGTTGATATTAGGTATAGATTTTTGGAATATTATGGGTATTGTTCCTAATATCAAAAAGGGGAACTGGTTTTTTTCTTCTGATATAGATATCAATTCCGTTCAGGTTGAGGGACTAAATATTTTAGAAACTAGGGATGCAGATATGGCAAAATTACAGGCGGTAGTGGATAGTTATTTCAAAAACATGTCTAAATTAGGGTGCACTTCATTCGTAGAACACGTGATTAAAACGAGGTCTCCACCCATTAAACAGAGATACTATCCGGTATCACCTGTGGTCCAAGCTCGGATTGATGCCGAGGTGGACAAGATGTTGGAGTTAGGCGTTATCGAACCTTCGAAAAGTGCTTGGTCATCTCCTGTTGTCTTAGCGAAAAAGAAAGACGGCACATACCGTTTTTGTGTAGACTATAGGAAGTTGAATCAAGTCACTGAACGCGACGCCTACCCACTACCGTATATTTCGGCCATTTTGGATAAATTGAGGGATGCTAGGTTTTTGTCTTCTTTAGATATTAAGTCAGCGTATTGGCAAATTCCGGTTGCTGAGGACAGTCGGGATAAAACTGCTTTTACGGTACCGGGACGTGGGCTGTATCAATTTTGTAGGATGCCATTCGGGCTCCATAATTCACCTGCCACTTGGCAGAGGTTAATTGACCAGGTGTTGGGCCCTACGCTCGAACCATATGCATTCGTATATCTTGATGATATTATAATTGTTACATCCACGTTCGAAAAGCACGTCGAAATCCTTAAGGAGATTTTTGAACGATTGTCTGCGGCAAACCTGACTCTGAATAAGGAGAAATGTAAGTTTTGTCGTGACGAATTGCAGTATCTTGGGTATGTGGTTGACCGCCACGGTTTACATGTAGATTCGGAAAAGGTGGCGGCAATCTTAAATATACAGACTCCTAAAAACATTACGGAGGTGCGACGTTTTATAGGTTTAGCTTCTTGGTATAGGCGATTCATCCCTAACTTTTCAACCATAATTTCTCCCATGACAGAGCTGCTTAAGAAGAAGAAGAAATGGTTATGGGAAGCTCGACAAGAGGAATCATTCACGGCTGTGAAACAATGGCTAGTTTCGGCCCCGGTTCTCTCTTGCCCTAATTTCGAACTTCCTTTTGTTGTTCAAACAGATGCTAGCGACTACGGGATAGGTGCAGTTTTGTCTCAGCATATGGCCGATGGAGAGCACGTGATATGCTACGCTAGTCGAACGCTTTCGAAACCCGAAAGAAATTATTCTACCACCGAGAAAGAGTGTTTGGCCGTGGTGTGGGCGGTCGAAAAGTTTCGACCATATTTAGAGGGTAGTAAGTTTACTGTTATCACCGACCACCACTCCCTCGTGTGGCTGAATAATTTAAAGGATCCGGCGGGAAGACTAGCACGATGGGCCCTTCGTTTGCAACAGCACGATTTCGTGATTCTCCATCGGAAGGGCAAAGAAAATGTTGTGCCAGATGCCCTTTCCAGAACTGTACCGGTAGAATTAGTTGATCTGCCTGGAGACATAATTGACAGATGGTATAAACGTACCATGCAACGAACCATTGAGGATCCACTGAAGATGGCAAACTGGAGAGTCGAGGAAGGGATTCTGTGGAAGAAGACCCGAGGTCTACATGAAGTAGACGATAACTCCGCCTGGAGAATGGTCTTACCCAAAGAATCCCGCGCCGAAGCTCTCCATGAATGTCATGACGCTCCAACTTCTGGACACTTGGGGGTCCACAAAACTTATGGTCGCCTGTGTCAATATTATTATTGGCCACGAATGAGGCATGACGTGGCCAGGTATGTTCGTAAATGCACTACATGTCTTCGCCAGAAACCAGATCAAAGTGGTCCAGTTGGGTTGATGGGCAGTCGTCCGTCCATAAGTCAACCATGGCAATTAATTAGTGCCGATATTATAGGTCCTTTGCCGCGTTCTTCTAAGGGAAATGCGTATATATTTGTTGTTAGTGATTATTTTAGTAAGTTTTCTGTTTTGTTTCCCCTTAGATCAGCAACGTCGCAAAGTATTTTATCTAGGTTAGAAGAAAGTATATTTTTAATGTTTGGTGTACCGCAATTTCTTGTATGTGATAATGGGGTTCAGTTTAAGAGTAAGGAATTTCTCGGGCTTTGTAAAAGGTATAATGTAAATATTTTATTTAATGCCAGATATCACCCTCAGGCCAATCCCACCGAACGGGTAAATCGTGTCATAAAAACTATGATTCGTTCGTATTTATCCGAAAATAAGCATAAACGCTGGGATGATCACCTGCAACAATTTGCTTGTGCGATGAGAACGGCTAAACATGAGGTGACTAACCAAACGCCCTATTTTCTAAATTTTGGCAGGGAACAAATTTTATCGGGAAAAATATTTGGCAAAGCTGAGGACACTCCACTTTTAGAATTTGACAGGCAAAACCACCCCCGTAATTTTAACGAAATATATGAAAAGGTTAAACAAAAATTACACTCCGCGTATGAAAAAAATAGTAAAGTTTATAATCTCAGGCGAAGGGATGTAGAGTACAGTCCAGGCGATCTAGTTCTTAAAAAGAATTATATTTTATCTGATGCTTCAAAAAGCATAGCGGCTAAATTAGCACCGAAATTTACAGGTCCTTATAAAGTAAAGAAAAAATTATCTAAATTAGTTTACGAATTAGAGGACGATAACGGCAATTCTAAAGGTACATGGCACGTAAAAGATTTAAAGCTCTGTCCACATTAGCGTCGAATTACGATGTAATTCTCCACGGGGGAAGAGGGGGGTTTATCATGACATATTTTTCTTTTAAAATACAAATCATATTTCTTTTATAAATAATACGTATTTCAATTAATCAGTTAATATTCAATTTATTTTAAAACTATTTATATTAATTACAATATGCACTTAAATTTATGACTATCATTAAGATAAGACTAGGACGCGCTAATACAAGTCTTACGTTCAGTGCGCGTACCTACTCGTTATTTTATTTTGCATTTAATTTTAATTTTTAATTAAATGATTAAAACGTATTTCTTTTTGTTTATACTATTTAAAATATTACGGAATAATACTCCTCGACATATTGTTTAGTAGATTTATAATTTTTATAGCATATATTAGTTTATTTTACCATTTTATTATATATACCCGTGGAGAATATAAAAGTTACGGCCATGATTATTTTTATGAAATTTTATATAGAAATATTAAGCAAAATTGAACAAATGGTAATGCATATCAGATCCGATATAGATACGTGATAACGTAGACCACAATTGTATTGTTATAAACTAATTCTGCAAGTTCGTGGCTAAAGGGTTAATCCTAATTTAAATTAACCACGACGTTAACGTTTCCACTCAAGTGCTGGTTGCCAGAATTGGAAATACGCAAAGAAGCGGACCTACGTGGAAAATTTTATGAACGGGATCATGGTACATGGTGGTCCAAGATCCATGCTCCCACGCTGTTAATTGGCGGAACCTAGGACCCCAGAACGGCTACAAACGAACCACAGATAAGCTATTATTGTTTTCATTTATCTATATTTATCGGCCCACAAACGTCGTGTAGTTCCCTACACGACAGGATAACGTCAACACCAACTGACGACAAATTATTATTTTAACAAGTGCTGTAATATTTCTCACCATAACCTCTGAACCGGTGCAAGACGTGTAGTTTTTGTATCGCTATAAGACTGCCAATAATAGTGTTACTATTATTTAATGTATTAATTATTAGTTATAAGAATATTTGGAATCTCATTTTATTTTATTTTTGTATTCGCCATTTTATTTTCGTTGTTTTATTATTGTGTAAATAATATTTGAATATATGTTTAATATTTTTCTGAATACATTGTCTTTTAGTACAACCAATATAATTAATTTCGTGATTCGATTAAGGGTTTATTTTCTTTATATGTATAAGGTAGTTTGGAATCACGTGGCGCCCAAAATAATTATATACCTGATTTATTTTATTAATATTTCACCCCGCCCATCTCCACTAGAGCTAGGGCACACTACCTTTTTGTCACCTTCATAATTAGGTACGTGACAGAGTTTAGACTTACACGTGTTTCAATAGCAATGCTATCATCATCAGAGTCTTAAAGACACTAACACAGTTAGTGTCTTTAAGAATCTGATGATGATAGCATTGCTATTGAAACACGTGTAAGTCTAAACTCTTACAATTTTTATGGTTAGGGGATTTGTATTTGATAAGTCATAACCATAGTTTTTGTCTGTTGTTTGTTATTTGTTTATTTAAATTATTTTTTCCTGATTTTCACTAAAATTGTGATACCTTTGCGAATTTTTGTTGCAAAAAAATTTCCATGATACCGATGGCATTGAAATTCTCTGCAAAAATGTTATTTTAAAATTTCATTTTCTACATAAATGTTTCAAAATATGCAGTTTTTTTCAAAATTTATTAAATTACATATAAAAGTTAATAAATGAAAAGATGTTGAGGAACAAATTAGACCATCATAAAGTAGAGTAAGTTTGCTCTATTTGAGAATAAAAAAGTTTTGAAAATAGTTAATTTTTGACCAAGTTACAAGCATTTGAAAACAGGCTATTTTTTAGGTGTCCCCTTAATTAATGTGTTGAGTGTATATGTCATAACATTTTTTTTAAATTAGGATCCTAAATAATATTTTGGACTGTATTAAAAAATTGTTTTTGATCTTTTTGTATATTCATATTTATAGGGTATACTAAACTTAAGTTTATATTTTTTTTGGATCCGACATAATTTTAAATTAATTTAAAGTTATATATACACGGAAAAAATATTGTAATAAAAATTACTATGTAGGTATTATGGTACTGGAAGGATGGTTCAGTAATTATGGTATAATATAATAAAAATTACAATGTTAATTGAAATTGTTATTAGAATATTAGTATAATTGTAGAGATTACAAAATACATTTTACTAATATTAATAACAATTTCAATGAACATTGTAATTTTTACCATAATTACTGAACCGTCCTTCCAGTACCATAATACATAGTAATTTTTATTACAATATTTTTTCTGTGTATTCATCGCCAAAATCTAAAGGTACTCTTATACAATTTAACCGTATTCTGGATGAACAAAAGCACATATAAAATATAATATTAACAATTAAAACCTTTGAGAAATTGAATATTGACATTAAATAATTTGCAAGGCTGAGTTTCCTGTAATGACAGTTAGATGAAATTTCTATATTACTTTTGTATCGTTCCCCGGAACATCTAACCGGATTAATAATCACAAGGATTTATGTTAAACGGACTGAATAATTCATCTTTCAGCCACCGTGTAGCGCTGATGTTGGAGTTTTAAACGAAACGAGTAATTCTACTTATTCATCAATTTACATTTTAGACGTACAGTGAATAATGTTTGAGATTACGCAGAAATATGATTGGATTTTATATGAAATGATTTCGTTTCTGTATAAATTAAGTACATTTGTAGAAGGTATATACGAGTATATTGAAGAAATGAGTGTCTTTGAAGACTGATGAATATTTTGGAATGTATTCTGGTCGATGAAGAAAATATAATTATTTTAAGACATATGTTACAGATGTTGAAATTGGAAAGTTTTGTAAAGAGAAATGTTAATAATAAAACAGGCCGACAAACAATACTTTTGTACTAGTAGCTGTTCAATAAGTGATTTCGGAGATTTTTGGCGTGCTCAACCCCAAATTGCTTCATCACGTCAGGTTTTTGAGATAACCTAACCTAAAGTTGCCAAAAAGACGATTTTGGCGATGTTTAAAAATTTATTACCAAGTAGATAATTTTTACTTTCTTATACCAATGTATATGAAATATACATATAGTATAAGTAAGTATAGTAAACGCGATTTTTTTCGAAATCCGGTTTTTGATGGAATTATCAATTTTGACCTTCCCTGAATCCATTCTGACTATTTTCGCCATGATGTCTGTGTGTCTGTCTGTAGACGCTGTAACTCAAATACCACAAATCGTAGAAAGGTGGAATTTTATACTTAAGATTGATTTTTGCCTGGGAAGAAAACCTCCTATTTTTGAAAACGATCATTCAACCGAAAACGGATGTTTACCTACATCGATTTTTGAATTTTTCGAATTACACTGAAACAGTGCGAATTAGAGAAAAATGACAAAGTTAAAAATTGTAGGTAATATTATTATCTATAATTTATGTTCTATTCATTTTTTTGAAAAAAACAAATTTAATTTTTTTTTTTTTTTTTACTAAGTATTCGATTTTAAGTACATTTCAAATGGTTCATAACAGAGAAGAAATATCTGCCATGAGTGTCATGGGACTTTCTTATACGTATTACAGAGACTGTACGTGTTTGCTATAGGTACCATGGGTCTTTCTTATACATAATATTGAGAATAAACACTGTACACTCTATTTTATTTAGTTTGCAGTGGTCGCCGGGTGACATGACGGTATGAGTCGTGATCCGTACGGTCAAATCACCAGACAACCAGTATAGATTATTTTAAATAATGATTTTTAAAAAATTATTTCTGGCTAAATCATAAGTGTTGGAAAAAAATGTATGGGAAATTAATTATAGATAATAATATACTCGACATTTTTTATCAAAATCATTTTTGTGTTATTTCAAAAAAATCAAAAAATTACAAGAGTAACCATCCGTTTCCGGTTTAGTGATCATTTTAAAAATAAGGTGGTTGACTTCCCAGATGAAAGATTATTATAAATATAAAATTACACCCTTCCATCATCAGTCGTTTAGGAGTTATGGTATTTTTACTTTCTTATACCAATGTATATGAAATATACATATTATTATAGTATAAGTAAGTATAGTAAACGCGATTTTTTTCGAAATCCGGTTTTTGATGGAATTATCAATTTTGACCTTCCCTGAATCCATTCTGACTATTTTCGCCATGATGTCTGTGTGTCTGTCGGTCTGTCTGTAGACGCTGTAACTCAAATACGACAAATCGTAGAAAGGTGGAATTTTATACTTAAGATTGATTTTTGCCTGGGAAGAAAACCTCCTATTTTTGAAAACGATCATTCAACCGGAAACGGATGTTTACCTACATCGATTTTTGAATTTTTCGAATTACACTGAAACAGTGCGAATTAGAGAAAAATGGCCAAGTTGAAAATTGTAGGTAATATTATTATCTATAATTTTATCACGTACACTGTTTACTGTCATTATTATGTATAAGAAAGTCCTGTGGCACACGGCAGATTATTTTCTAAAGTTTTCGTTCACAGTAAGAAATATCTTTCTTCTTTAAAATGAATTATTACTTTTTACTGTATGATTTTTTTTAACAAAATACACACAAAAAAAACTGTATTGGACCAAGAAAATCTTGTTTTGTATATAACGAAAACAATATTTTCTTAATATAAGAAAGTACACTTAATCCAACTACATTATTTCTTCGTCCAAGAATACTATAGTTGGATTAAGAATATATTTCTTATCTTAAGAAAATATTGTTTTCGTTATATACAAAACAAGGTTTACTTGAATCAAGTAACCTTTCTACCTGTGTATTATACTACTTTGAAGATTGTTAAATTTAATGGATAGTAAAGTCCATTGTGTCACTTGTGTCTACTCTGTTACTAAAAGTATCATATCTTCAAACTAGCATGTAATGTCACAGCAAAAAAAATGTATAAAAAATGACGAAAGAAAGTAATACTTTTTATTTTTTACCGTGAACGAAAACTTTAGAAAAAAATGACTTAAATGGTAAAAAATTCTTAAATATTGCCAAAATCGTCATTTTGTCACTTTTTCCGTTTCTGTTCGCAAAAAACCTCCGAAATCACCTATTCAATTTTTATTAATTAACATTTTAATTATTTATATCGGTATTTATAAAAAAATTGTAACAATGTTTTTTTATACAGTCAACATGCGTGAAAGCATTCATTTGAATCAATGTAAATTGTTGAACACTTAAACTAATATCTATAGTAGTGGGAGAAATACATATAAAGGGAAATTTTGAGATGTTTCAGTACATGCAAAATTTTCATAGAATATCAAACAACGAAGTTCGAACAAAAAAATCGCATTTATGTAATAAAATATTTCCAATTATCAATTCTTTAAAAACAAACTGCATACCTACCAATAATTGAATGATTTCTAAATAAAAAAAACTCCCTCACTTCCACAATAAAAAATAATCAAAAATACCATTTAAAACGTACTTTTTAATTCTCAAGACAAATCTATACTAAATTAAGAGTTTACCCTTTTTTCAATGACATCAAAAAATATAATACTTCATTCAATAAAATCAAAGGAACATCGAAAAAAAATACACAGGAAATAATATCCGTCTGATTGAACATAAAAAGGGTATAAATGAGGAACAAGGGAGAGAGGGTATAAAAAAGGTTTTTGTTGGTCCAACAGTGTCTAGTTTAATTTCCTGATAGACTCTGATTGAGGTTCAATATTATCTGCCAACAGCGTTTTCATAAAATTATCTAAATCGGATAACGTAATAATACACGTATTTTGACATGCCAGTGAAAGAAGTTGGATATTGAGGCACTTTCGAAATTGTTTTATGTATTTTTAGGGCTGTTCTCAGGGTATAGGATGCTTAAAAATTATGGTTTATTAAAAAAAATTACATATTATATAGTTATATAAAATCAAGATTATTTTATAGTTATTTAATTTTTCCATTACCTAATTAAAATAGCTTGTTGTGTTATGAAAATAAGACAAAGAAAATTTTAATTTGTGTATTGCATAGGTGGGCACAGTTAATCGGAAAGTTAACTTTGTTAATCGTTAATCCGTTAATAAAAAAGTTAACTTCGTTAACTGTTAAAACGTTAAAATTCCGAAAATCTAACGGAAGTTAAAGTTAACCGAAAATTCGAAAATTTAACGAAAGTTAAAGTTAATCCGTTAATAAGTTAACCACCCAAAATGTTTGTAGACCTTTTTTTAGCTATTTTGACAACTTTGTTATGTATTTTTCATCAAACAATGAATGTAACGGACTAAAGTTAACGGAAGTTGAATTTAACGGAAGTTAACAAAAGCGTTAACATTTTTTTGAGTTAACTTAAAAGTTAATCCGTTAACCATTTTGTTAATTTCGTTTATTAACGATTAACGGATTAACGAGTTAATGCCCACCTATGATGTATTGAAATGTCGTTAAGAAATATTATTTTTATATTAAAATAAATTTTTGTAATAATCAATAAGTTATTTTGTTACTGGCTTAACTTTTGATTTTTTGATTTTTAACTTTCTATATACGTGCCTATATATGTGCCTATAAGTGGGCTCTCACACCAGAACAATATAGCAACATAGGTGGGCACAGTTAATCGAAAAGTTAACTTCGTTAATCGTTAATCCGTTAATAAAAAAGTTAACTTCGTTAACCGTTAAAGCGTTAAAATTTCGAAAAAGTAACGGAAGTTACAGTTAACCGAAAATTCGAAAATTTAACGAAAGTTAAAGTTAATCGTTAAAAAGTTAACCGTTCAAAATGTTTGAAGACCTTTTTTTTAGCTTTTTCGATAACTTTCTCTGTATTTTTCATATCAAACAACGATTGTAACGGAGTTGCGTTAACGGAAGTTAAATTTAACGGAAGTTAACAAAAGCGTTAACATTTTTTTGAGTTAACTTAAAAGTTAATCCGTTAACCATTTTGTTAACTTCGTTTATTAACGATTAACGGATTAACGAGTTAATGTCCACCTATATGTATAGCAATATAGCAAAATAGCAACTAGCAACTTATAACTAACGATATTATTACTATCGGTCAATATACCTACATTGAATTTAATAGTTATAATTTCCAATACTTACATTAGTTATTTTTTTTATTTACCATCATACCTGAATGATACAAAATTTCTCATTATTATAATTTGAAAATAAAAATAATACAGTTCTATTGTACATTTTTAAGGCACATACTTCATTTGCATAAGCTTCACTTTGCTTTAATACATTTTTGCAACAATGAGAATAATTACGCGATCCGCCATCTTGTCCTACGACAATATGGCCGCTCTTGTGTCGCCGCCCTGGTGGCGCAGTTAGTAATTACTCAGCTACATTTCAGCGTGCAGTAATTACGGAATATATATCTGCATCAATGCATTTTACTCGTTATATAAGAATTTTTAATTATGACGATCCGTATTTCTGAATGTCTCTGCTCGTATACTCGTATATACTTATATGTATCATAATTCACAGTGTTGTAGAGTAGGTAGCTAATGCTTAAATTAATGGAAGAATATTTTATTTATATTTAAATAGATATGTTTTTTAGCTGTTAATAAATAATATAATTTATACAATTTTATAATGTTTAAACTAGCAGTGATTGGTAAATTAATTTTAATTTCCGAGATCAAAAGAAAATTTTCAGAACTCACTGTGCTTGACGTATTCTTAAAAAAGAATTCAAAATTGTAATAATAAATATAATAATGTACACTTACGTTGTGAATCTGAACAAAATATATAAAAAGAAGGAATATATGTAAATTTACAGTACCTTTTTGCATTTATATTGTATATGGTTTGGTTAATTATAACGATTAATTAATACACATTATTAGACATACTTACTATGTTTAGCTATACACCTTATCCTTTTTATTATAATAAGTATTACACATTGTATTTAATTGGTAAAATATTGTAGGTATCACTATATTTAATATATATTATGAAGAACTTATATTATGTCTATCTACTTAGTAAGGTTATTAGTATAGGTTCTAACCTTGTCTACTTAGCACGTTTTTCAGTTCGGAGATATCAATTATGCAATTTATGTAGTAGTTCTTGCGAAGGGCTGTCGATAATGTAGTTGCCTGAAGCATATAATAAGGAGGGTGTATCTCTGTAATACAATTTTGTTGAGTCAAATTATAACCCCAGAGCTGGGTGGTCTCTCGTGCTCGGACCGTTGCGCAGTAGTTGACTGCGCAACCGTATATACGCTGCACAGAGGTTCGACAAATGTGAACCGCCCATTCCAGGTTCCGTTTTTCGGCCTACTCCTTCCACTCGAGTTTCATCTCCTTATTATATGATTCATGTGTAGGTGTTTATTTATAATTTTGGCATTATTGACTCTTCTGAGTACACTCAACATTCTGCTATACAACGGTATCGGTAATTCAAAAATTCCACTATACGACGGCTAGAGGGGCACCCACCACCGCGCCGACTTTAACGTTGATTTAAACGCGCAGAAATATGGCAGTCGACACGGTGGTACCTATTATGATGTGGATGGAGGAAGTATAACGGAACATTGTATAACGGAACGGTCGTGTAATGGATGGTCGTGTAGCAGAACGCTGTGTAGTGCAAACCCCCGACAATGTGAATGTATATTGGTTTGCATACACAACAACTTCTTATCTAAATTCGGTTTACACACGTCAAAATGCAGCCGTCAAAAAATAAAAGGAGGTAAAACTTCGCAAATGAATGTTTATATAAAAATTGAATGCTCTACAAAAAATATTCTATAAAATTTTCACGTAACATGCGTCGTTCTTGAGATATTGTGAAAAAAATACAATACCACTAGCTGACCCGGCCACGCGTTGCTGTGGTTAACCTATACTTTAGCAACATGTGGTGATTATGCTATTAACTTGTAGGTTATATGAAACGTTTGGAAGTTTGACATAGCGCAATCTATTGAATACTTACTCAATCCAGTCAACAGATGTCACCATCTGTTAGAATCGTTTGGAGCTAACAGATAAAGACAAATAATTTGCAATAAAATAATATTGCGATCATAAATTGAGATGTAAGCTATCCTATGTTTCAAGTTGGATCAAACTGCACACGGAGTACAAATTTGATTAAAATCGGTTAAGTAGTTTAGGAGTCCATAGCGGAGGAACATGTGACACGTAATTTATATATATTAAGATAAATGCGTAATCAAACACAGCGACTAAATTTAAACTATGTGTGTCTACATAACTCTACATATGTATATGTATACATTGATGTGGAATGTCTCAAATATATACAGTGCGTTCATGATGAAAGGGACAATTTCGTTTAAAATTCAGGTGATTAATTTGTGGAAAACGCTCGGACCCGTCGATTAGTAGTTTTAGTTGCGAATTTTTTGTACAACATACCATACCTCTAAAATCCACGGTTTTTGGAATAATGACGTTTGAAATGTGATAAATAAATAAAAAATTAATGAACTTTAATAATAAAACATACAAAAGAAATAAAATTATTCCAAAAGCCACTGATTTTAGAGCTGTGGTATGTTGTACAAAAAGTGTTCAGAATTTACCGTACAATTCAAAAATGGCATAAAATACAGGCTGTTCCATTAAAAAAAATTAATGATGACTGCATATATTCATCTTGAGACATATTTCAAACGTCATTATTAAAAAAACCGTTGATTTTAAAGCTATGGTGTGTTGTACAAAAAGTGTTCAGAATTTATCGTACAATTCAAAAATGGCATAATATATAGGGTGTTCCATTTAAAAAAATCAATGATGACTGCATTTATGTTCATCTTGAGACATCCTGTATACAATTTTCTTATGTAAAAAAATCCGCAACTAAAAATAATAATCGACGGGTCCGAGCGTTTTTCCACAAAATAATCACCTGAATTTTAAACGAATTTGTTCCTTTCATCATGAACCATATTTAATATAAGATTCTGTTACCTACTTTCTCATACCGTCATTAATATCAAAACGAGCTTTTTGTATTGAATATGAATGTGTGCGTGTGAGAGAGAGAGGGATGTGTAAAAAGCAAACGCCTGTAGGCTTTCCAATCATCATCATTTCGTGTGATTATGGCGAATGAGCACGGAAAATTCTTTGAGAAGAAAAATCGCAAAAATCTCTTGTATGCGAGACGATTTTCATTTTAGAAAAATTACCGTGGTTGTTCGGGCGTTAATTCCAGTAATGGATGACATAATGATGTAATGTCGTCGCCTTAACGCATAAAGACCGATTGATATTAAACTTTATTGCAAAATTAAACGCGGTTAGTTTCAAAATCAACTTGTAAAATTTATATTTTTTATTTTTATTATTAATTTTCGTGCTGCAGCTTTGGTATCATTCGTATGGTATGTGTTAATGTGAAAATCAAAATCCCACAATAAATAGAATCGCTGTTGTGTGAAAATTTAGGAAACGTTGAGTTCTGTTGCTTACTAATAATGAAGAACAAGAAATCGTTGTAATTTTCTTTAAAAATATCACTCTTCGTTCTCATTAGTATAAAATATAAACCGTACTTATTTTACCTCTAATTTTCTTTTTTTTGGATTTATTTAAGATATTCTACTATAAAAATATGTATATATACCTATATTATTTTTTTTTAAATTAACACTTCTCTTATCCTTAATTAAATCAAAGTAGATATATTATAAAATAACAATTAATATTTTGGTATAAATACTTTGTTAAAGGCAAGGTTAGTAAATGATTAGGTATGCTTACTTGTCTGTGACGTCATTACGAAGTTCATTTCAACCTTCGCCAACGCTGTCAAACTGTCATAATAATAAATTTGATCGTGATTGATTTATTAATGTGTTCTGTGTTTGTGCTATTCATTTATTGCTATAGTGTAACTTCACACATTAATTATATTAATTATAATTATATTAATGATTTGTTTAATATCATGCTGTTGAAATCATAGATAAATAAATGAAAAGAAGGTTGAAATTAACTTCGTGGTGACGTCACAAGTAAGCAAACCTAGTCATTTACTAACCTTGGTTTAAAGGCAACGAGAACTAACTATTCAAATTCAACAAAGAAAATGTTATGTAGCTATCCAACCATTTCATTGAAGGAAACATGGAAACGCGAGAAGTCACAGCGTTTAAAATATAGGTACCTATTTATTTATTTATATAAGGTACTGACTGGCACCAGTCATGAACGCGTACAGCGCAAGTGTAATGTTTTTTGGATTAGTGGACTACTTTTTGTAATTCTCATGAACCTATACAACTACCTCTTTATTAAATCAATTTAATTACCAAAATTCACAAATATAGTTCATTTTTTAAATTATAGCCTTTTATTTTGTTTATTTATGTTTTTTTCTCTAGTAATTGACAAAGTAAAGCCAGTAATGAACACCCAGTATAATCATTATAAAATGATTAGTAGTACCTACTACACAAACGTTATAAAATAAAGAGTCATACAATTTGAAAAACAATCTAAAGTATTTACATAAGAAAATACACTTTTCTTGAAAGTCTGCCGAAACGCGATAATTATTTGTTCACTGCACGGAGAGAATATTCTTTTACAAATTAACAAAAAATGCTGTGAACCTGAGGACAGAATCAACTTCTCAAAAAAATTAAAAGTCGGTAGAATTTAAAATAAAGTACCTAAATGAAAAATTACAATGAAATACTGGTAAGTTTTAACATAGTACCTATTAAAATTTATTTACTCTGAAAAAGTAATATATACGCTATTCTTTAATTTAATTTCTTGTATATGGAAATTTCACGTACATGCATTCTCTATAATTTTACTATTTTGCTATATTACTTTTCATATCTGGCCTATCGCCGTCATAGAAATTGCTATACAGTAGGTATATTGAATTGTAGTAGACGTTCTTTTAAATTTTACCATGTCAAAATTTTTTTCATCAATCTATGCAATTTTTTATTTTTTTCCCATTCCTATACGCATCGTAAATAAATAAAAATGTTAATGAAATTTTTTCATCTGACTATTAATAACTTGTTATTAATTATTTAAGTTTTATAATAATAAATAAATATATAAATAAATAATAAAATATAGCAGTGCATTTACTATCTTTTCACATACGGTAGGTATAGTAATTTTTGATACTGTTGGTATGAAATATTACTACGTTACTGATTAATTTTTCACAGAATGAAATTTCGTCCTCCCGTTAACATGTTTTTTATGTTAAAAATTAACATTTAATTTTTTCAGTGTGTTTAATTTTAAGACAGTTAAATGTATACCTATACTTATAAATGTTAGTATAATAATTAATATCATATTCATAAATTAATTAAAAAATATGTATGCAAAGATTTGCTTAAAAAACGTGAATAATAAAATTAAATAAATAACAAACAAAATATTTATTTTTCATAATAACTAGACATGTGTACATTCTTAAAATTGAAGATTAATATTCGTAGAAATTTATAAAAAACATTTGCTTATTTATCAGTAGAATAATTAAGTTTATTAAAATTTACAATTGTTTGTAATAATGTGTTGACATTATATGATAGTATAAAATGTAAAAGATATAAAAATTAACGGTTTGTATCAAAAATAATGTATTTCATTACATTTCTCCTTGTTCTCTTAACAAATTCGGTACGTTATTTATTATTATTAATTAATTAATCATTATTGTAATAAGTATTCATCATTTTAAAATAGATTAGAAAGTTTATTTTAAAAAGTTTTGTTTCCAATCTATATTATTTGTTTAATATTAAAAAAAATATACATTATTAAATAATTTTAATAAATTAAAAATTCATCCATAGCTACTTTTAACATCGGCAAAATCTCGACACCCTTTCTTACCTGGAATCCTCCGGACACCCAATCCAGCTTTAGAATGCTCCGAGTGGAACAACGCTGACACATGCGTGGACTGTCACACACTACGAGTATGCTACCGAAATGACAAAGGCCAATTTGTATCATTCGCTCACAGCTGCAAGAATCTAAATTCTAACAGACCTCATTGCGACGAGTACAAATGCGTAGAGGATTCGAAAAAATGTGAAAACACAGAAACTCCAGCCAAGTGTTACGATAAAGATGGGTATCTTCCAGATCCTATGGATTGTACCAAGTATATGCACTGTTTGAATTGGGATGGAGTGACCATGCAGTGTCCTGTAGGCCAAAGTTACAAGCCTAATCAGTATTCTATATGGCCTGGATCTTGTGAGAATAATTATCCATGTTATGACTTTACTTGGGATGGCTTATGCAGTAAGAATGAATACCAAATAGCAGTATACCCGCTTGATATATCCATATATGGAATATGTCTACCAGACAGAATGGGGGGATTGCAAATAGCCAAATGTAAGATCGGTTATAAGTATGATATGGAAGAGAACCAATGCGTACCTTGGTGTAGACATCCGGAACAGATGATCAAGGATTATGGTAATGAAAGGAGGTATTACCAGTGTTACTATAATGGTGATGGCGTGTTATCTTGGAGAATTGGTTTCTGTGCTCCTGGTTCTGTATTTGTAGCTATTGGAGATGATGGATGCTGTTCGGGTGAAGGGTGTGCCATGCCTGGATATAGTAGATCGGATGTTCTAAGGCTAGAAACTCCTTCAACAACTACGACTTCAACTTCTCCTTCAACAACTTCAACTACGACTTCAACGACTACGACCTCAACTACTCCTTCAACAACTACAACTTCAACTACTCCTTCAACAACTACAACTTCAACTACTCCTTCAACAACTACAACTTCAACTACTCCTTCAACAACTATGACCTCAACTACGCCTTCAACAACGACGTCAACAGCTTCAACCACACCTAAAATTATACGTCCACCTCAAGAACCAGGTAGAATACCACCTTTTGAACATCAATCTAAACTTGATCGTTGGCAAAAATTCCAGGATCCATATCAACCTCAACAAAATCAATATCAATGGTTTCAAAATATGTATTGAATCAATTTTTAATTTGTATTTTGGAAATATGTTTGTAATAATGTGTTATGATTTTGATGTTCAATATGTAAAATTGTGTTTTTGTAAAATAAATTGTTTATTTTAATATTGTTTCTTCCTTTTTTCATGTATTCTTCAGGGAGCATAGGAATACAAGATGGAATGTGTGTTAGGGAGCACAGGAATACAAGATGGGATGGGAGGTTGCTGATGGGCCAATCATAGCAGGTAACAACAAACAGGTTTTGTTGTATAAATTTATTACATTGTGTAATTATGATGATAGCAAAGTAATGTTTTATAGTTTATTAATAAATGATGCTTTTTGACATTTGATTAGTGTTACTTAAAGGGTTATTTTTATATACCTAAGTAATACAATTTATTTAGGGGGGTAAATTATTCTTATTTACTAATTTCTGGTCAATGTTAGTTATTATTACTTGGATTTGCTCTAAATTAAATGATTTCTTTAAAAATGGATTTTCTAAATAAATTTTTAAAATCATATAATTCTTTAACATTGCTAAACAGAAAAAAATCCTTTTAATGAAACTATTAATACAAATGAATTAAATTATTTTGACAGTCAAATATATCATTCACAACTGAAGAAATATATTAAATATATAAAAATTTTATGAACAAATAAAAAAAAATCGAAATAATTTAGCCACGCAATATCTTCCTCGTCACCCTCAATATGAAAAAAACCCTCCCGTGAATATGTGAGAGGAATAAGCAATTTCCAAACGATTAGTCTTTCAAATCTTATATCTCGGCGGGAACCGTTCTTCCAGTGATTGCCATTTTGTTCAGGCGAAGTGAGCGGAGGGGGGTCGTGAGTTTTATCATAAAAGCTTCTCTATATGTAATCTACTATGCAAATATCAGAATCCGTTTTGTGCTCATAGTCAATAATGTAAAATATTTTACGTACTACTTTTAAACATCCTACAATTTATGTATATTTATATAAGTAAATAAAAATGTATGCGCAGACGTGAAAAAATTATTATATTTGTTTCTAATTTGTTATATACAATACATTGTTAGTTAAAGTAGCAAAGCTTATTTTAACATTAAAAAAAATACTATGTATCATGATCAACATTTTTTGCAGTAGATACAGTAGAACTTCGATATAACAGACTAATACGTGTAAGGGGCTGTCTGATAATAATAAGTTGGAACTTCGTTATATTATGCACTAGAGCGTAGCGCATTGATCCCGGTGTTACCCGGGTTAATATCCACAAAATCATAGTAACCTAAATTAATAAAATATTGAAACCGTAAATTATAGAATTCTGTATTCCATGGCTAACTATGTTTTTATATAAATGACAGGTGTATGCTGTGACATCATGAAAACAAAACACGATTTGGTAAAGATTTGTTGATGTTAAATCTTAGAGTTTCATAAAATGTTAATAGCCAGAAACATGCACAGAGAAATTATCTAACTATTGGTGAAAACCGCATTGAAATCGGTTCAGTAGTTCCCGACTCTATAAGCCATACACAAACGAATATTCTTTTTTTCCAAACACTCATGTTAAACAACATCTACCAAGTGATTACTTACAATTAGTACTATCTCGATTGTAGATAACAAAAAACTGAAAAAATATGCTAACGAAATATTATTCAAACAATTTAGTTACTTCTGTATTAAAAATAAAATAAAAAATATGCGTTGAAGTTAAACAAGTTTTTGAATATTTTATTAATAGTTTTGTAACTGTTACATTATCTATACAATTTTTTATAGTTGGTCCTGTATAATAAAAAAAGGATATATGTATATAAAATCATAAATGTACGTATTGTCCGATAAATATCTATACACATATAATATTTTTACAAATCAGTATTTAAATCTTTATTAATGAATTGTACACAATCATATTTTACATTTTAATATTCACAATTATAATAATTCCAACAATAAGCATTATCCCCACGTTGAATTGCATTGGAACCTGCCGGGCAGAATGCTATCCTGGTTTTGAAGACACCTCCACTCAAATAGCACACATAATATTTAGTACAATGTCCATACGCCCTAATCTTTTGTTGCTCATACCGACACCAAGGGACACATTTATTTAAGTCCACATCAAATTTGTACCCATCACGACACTTGTCTACATCTGGACCTCCAAAATAGCTCGGTAAACAAAGAGCATAAATTGACAAATCCGGAGGATAAACGACTACTTCATACATTCTTCCAGAACACAAATGCTTATCAGTGAAATCAAAACAAGTGTTACCTAACGTGCACTGTCCATCATTGTGTCTCTTGTGGTCATAAGTATATCCTACAGGACACTGCATCATGGTGCCTACCTTATTAATGCAGTGCATGTATCTGGTGCAATCTGAAGGATCTGGGAGATATCCGTCTCCGTAGCACATTACTTCTTTCGGGGTGTTTTCGCATACTTCCGAAGACGCGATGCACCTGTTGTTTTCGCAATATGGTTTGTATGGGTTCAGATCTTTGCAAGTGTGTTTCACTGGGGTAAATTCGAGCGATATGCTTTCACGGTAGCAGACTCGGAGAGTTTGGCAATCGGCGCATAAGTCATCGTGATCGAATTCGCTGCAGCCAATGTTGTTACTACTATTGGTACCTTCTACGGAGACGGGGGTACCCCTGACCATCATTTGACGGTTTCCTCGTTCTTCAGAGGAGTCGTCTGATTGCTCTTCACTTGATGAATCGTCTGCTTGCTGAAATGGAAAAGAAGATATAATGGGAAAATAAAATACTGGGATCAGTTGAAATAGGACATTGGAAGGGTAGATTTCTTCTTCTTCGCTTGAAAAAGAATCATCCGTATGCTGGAATATAATTATTCAATAATAAATGGTAACTATAAAGATTTTGGAAAGGAAACGCAAATGATATAATAAATATATGATAAAAGAATCATCTGTAAGTTAATAAAAAATATATTTCCCGAAATACTTCAAATACGCAATATTAACACATAGATAAAGATAGAGAGAGAAAATATATCTGTTTAAGTTTTTTTTTATATATCGTCACCTCGGAGCAAGAGCGGCACAATTAAAAAAATATCGAATTTGTACTAAACTCATTAGAATAATAGTAAGATGGTATAGATTTTTATGCAATAGTGTCACAATTGTTAATTCCATGTGTGGCCATAGGGAGCAGATTTTTTTTATGAAAAACTGTCACAAGCCAAAGTCTTTAAGGAATTTAAAGGGTGGTAAGATGGTGAAACATAGGTAAAATTTGCTCAAACGTTAGTACTATTAAGCGTATAAAGTTGGATTCCCTAGCGCTTTTCTAAACCATCAAAATAAAGTAGCATTCAATTATATATAAGTTTAAAAAAATGATTTCTTAATACTCAGAATTTTTGAGTGTGCCACTCTTGCTCCGAGGTGGCGATATTATAGAAATGATTTTTGCATGAACGCTCCAGGCATCTAAATGGTTAATATGTATTTGCAAAAACAAATTAATATAACTAATATTTAAAACTATTTGCATGTATTAAAGTAGGAATAGTTTTAATTTTGCTTTCAGTGAAAATTTTTTTATCATTAAATGTAAATTTATTTCTTTAATTAAATTTACTTTAAAATGTAATAATTAAATAAAATTCCATGAAGTAAGATACGATGAAATTATTAATTAAAAAAATTTGAATGGGTACCACATAAAATTAGGTCCTACCTATGAAATTATAAAATTGGATGTTGTTTCAAAGGTAAATCTACTATTATTATTGTTTTAAGAATTGATGAATAACGATAGGTGATAATTAATAGTAAATAAATATAAAATAACATACCGCAAACGCGACGAGAAAAATTAGAAAAATGAGGTACTTCATGATTAGAATTTTATACACTGGAAAAATATTTCCTGATACTACTTTTTATATAAATGCTTTGTCTTCAAATCTCTGTATAAATATGTAAAAATATGAGATTGTTTTTAATTATGTATATCGTCATATAATTTATTACTGATAACAATTGCAATGTTTGTTTTTGCGAAACGAAATCTCTTAATACTGATCATATAAAATTTGAGATTTTTTTTTCTTGGAAATGTTTTTTATATTTTTTTTATTTATTTAAACTTATAATATAATGTAAATTCCAGAGAAAAATTAGACAAAACTAAACGAATTTATTAACTATAAAATATGTTATTGTTTATTTTAAATTTTATTTGAGTTTTTCAAGTTAATTTATAGTAGGGATATAATTTTGATATAGTTATATAAACATTTATCCGGAAAATAAGGACAACGATCAGGACCGAATTCGAAGATAAAACTTTTTTTTTAAATGAAATATTCTTTTAGTGACCATAAATATGGCTGGTCGGTTTGAATTAGTTTCATATTATTATGTTGTTAGCAATCAAGAAATTAATAATAACAAATTTTATATGAAATCAAATTTATTTTTAAAGTTGAATATTTTTGAAAGTATTAAAAAGTCTACATACAATTTAAAAAAAATACTAGATTTCCATAGTGTAACAGTCTTCTATTTGAGGAAGAACGCAAGTTTTACCGCACGCGAAAATTTTCTCATAATTTAAACCCCCAAGTAAATGGCGACAGTGAACTCTAATCGTAAAATTTATAAAAATAACTTTTGTTTATAATTTAATATACATTATTTTTGACCTCTTCTATTTTTTTGTGCGAATAACCATTTGCGAGATAAATAAGAAAAACTAAACCCGAGGAGATATTTTTGCCCCTAAAATGGGGACCACAGGCGTTTTTGAAATGTCACCGTTTCTAGTTTTGTAGAGGAAGGTTTAATATACAACCATACCAAATTTCATGCTTCTATCAAAAATTGCACAAACTACTCGAAATATCGCTCTTAACGTCCGGACTAATAATGATTCCTAAAATATGTTTAATTTTTAAGAACATTTATATAATTTAAAAATCTAATATCATTTGTACTGTTAATTTGATTCAATTCTTAACCCCTGATCGGGTCAAACTGTCAAAAATCGCGATACGTGTGAATTTTTATTTCTATACAGGGTGTCATATTTTAATCTATCACCTCCCTAATTTTTTTTATCTATCAATTAAATCAAAAAATGCTTCAAATAAAAGTTGTTTGGTTTTGAGGGGGACCCAAAATGGCGTTATTAATTTTTTATTTTTTGGACGTCTTCATGGTCAAATAGGCCCAACTTTTTTTTTTCAAATGGAAATCTATATTTTTTATTACAATATCTTATTGTTTGGAAAAAAACAAGTAGCTTTTGTTTCAAAAAATTTTTTGTATGACTTCATTTTTTTAATATTCAACAAAATAATTTTAGATTTTAGATTTTTACTAATTTTTTTCTCGAAACCCATTAACTTTAGAGGAAAAGCGTAAGAAACAAAAAATGTTTATTTTAATATGATATAACTAAGAAAATTATTTCAGAATTTTTTATTTTATTTTTTATTTGCTTTAATATTTTGAAGAGCAAAAGTTAACAAAAAATCATGATATAATTTTCCTAGTTATATCAGATTAAAATAAACATTTTTTGTTTATTACATTTTTCCTCTAAAGTTAATGGGTTTGGAGTAAAAAATTATTAAAAAACTAAAATTAAAATTATTTTGTTTTAATATTAATAAAAAAGTCATACAAAAATTTTTTTGAAACAAAAGCTACTTGTTTTTTCCAAACAATAAGATATTGTAATAAAAAATATAGGTTTCCATTTGAAAAAAAAGTTGGACCTATTTGGCCATGAAGACGTCCAAAAAATAAAAAAATAATAACGCCATTTTGGGTCCCCCTCAAAACCAAACAACTTTTATTTGAAGCATTTTTTGATTTAATTGATAAATAAAAAAAATTAGGGGGGTGATAGAATAAAATGGGACATCCTGTATATAGAAAAAAATTTTGTCTAAAACTCACGCTAATAATATTTATATAATCTAAATAAAACAATTTTAACAGCCTCCCTTCTATAAGAAAACATTGAATTTCTCAGAACCTCTAAAAAGGAGATGCTTTCGTCATAATTAAATGGAAGACACTCCTGAATTGGACTAAACGTTGATGAGTCAGTCACTCAGGATTTTTTTCATTATAGAAGATTATATATCTATGTATTACAATAGAAATTCGTAAAATTTATTTGTTCTGGCAGTATCTAGTATCAAACTGTATTATATTCTAGGTATATACTTTTCATATCACATGTAATGAAACAACTAGTTTTGAACCCTGTTTTGCCAGTCGAAACAAGACAATTTCAGACCAATGCGATTGTGCCGGGCAAAAACAAAGAAACAACGTTGTTTTTGCCCGGCACATTCATTTATTTATTATTTATTTCAAGTCTGTCAGAATCGCATTTGTAATAAACAAAAGCCAATCTTATTTCTGAATTATTCTATTATTAAAATAGTATAAGATATTACTGCGCTATTTGTTTGAAATAGTCTAACTTCGACTGGCTACAGAAAACAAAACTCGTTGTTTCATTACATGTGATATGAAAAATAGCATGTGTGGCACGGGATGAAACAAAGACGATTTCAGACCAGGGCGATGACAGCCCTCGCTTCGCTCGGGCAGTCAACTCTCGCCCTCGTCAGAAATCGTCTTGTTTCAACCCTTGCTACACAATATACTATTTTTTAATAACCGTAATGCATTTTTTTTCTACTAAAAATTGTTAATTATTATTTATTTTCATGTTACAAAAAAATAGAAAAAAGAACTTTTTCTAATGCATAAATATAAAAAAAAATAATAAATTACCTTTTAAAGTATTAAAAATACAAATAAACTAATGCAAAATAGGATTATAATAATCCTTACAGAAGAATATAAATCTGCTAATAAAAATGTTGAAAAATGAGAATTTATGGTTTCATTTTTTTAATGACAGTTACATTTAAATAAATAAAAATAAAATAAAAAACAATAGGTACATATTAGTATAATTTTTTAATAACAAATTTTTATATATTACAAAATAAAACATAAGAAGTTTATAGGTACATTATTCAGTTTTTATATTTGATAAATTATGGAAATTTTATAATCAAAAATACAAGTGTATCAATTACATTTTATTTTGAAAAACATTTAAGCATACAATTTTCTCAAAAGTTAATTTATAAATAATATTAATTTATAATTGTATGGGTAGTGATGATGTTATTGATTAAACCGGTACCCCGGTAGTAGTAGATGTCTTGGGCATAGCACAACGTTTTGTTTTATCATCAAACTGCAACGCACCTCCACATACTCTTGGCTCCGGCACCAATCCTTGCGGCTTCAAAACGCAATCATAATACTTTCCAGAATCCCTATTATTATGAATCTTCTGTCCTCTCGTCTTACAAACTGGCTCACATTCTTCCTCCTTCGCATTGAACTCATAATCTATCGAGCATTTATAAAAATTCGGAAACAATTTAATGTACGGATGATTCATTTTAGGAGCACACCTTCCATAATAACTACCATTTGTCGGGTACGGTACTAACTTCCCGGCCATTTTCATACACAGACTATCTTCAGTATACTCAATGCACTCTTGGCTACCTTCACAGTACTGTTCCTTATGATTATAGTACTCATTTTTAGGACAGTTGTATACATGTCCCGAGAAAGTACCATCTTCATTATCGTAGCAAGTATAGAAAGACCTGCAATCTAAAGGATCCATTTGGATGCCATCTTCAACGCAGTACAATGCTTCTTTGGGGTTGTAATCGCAAACGCTAGAGTCGTTGGTGCATTTTCCTTTGCTGCAGTATGGCATAGTTCTGTCTTTATCTTCACATGATTTTATCACTTCTTTCATATCGGATGTTTCTTTGTCCTTATAGCAAAGTCGGAGAGTACGGCAATCCTTGCATCCAACACTTGTTTCACTTTGGCATCCTTCGTCATTAGCTAGGGCTCTTTGGATAATCGCGTTCACATCTGTGGATGAGTGGCATTCTCTCGATATGAGGGAAAACTAAAAAAATATATTTTAAATTGCAAGATGAGAAAAATATAAAATTTTGGTACGTACCAATAAAATTGTTAGGATAATTTTTACTGCCATTGTGATGTTCAGAGTTCTGACTGAAAGTAGTTTGTTAATTTTTTTATTCTTATATACATCAGTAAACATGTTGTCTCTACGTCATTTATGATATTTACTTATGTTTCTATAGACTAGTCTCATTTTTATTTGCGTGCAAATAAAGTGATTCTATTTAAGCAACGGGATTATTTTGATAGTAAAATAATAATCATAAATCAAATCTGGGGTTCTACGAAAGTGTTATGTGAAATTGTTACAAAACAAGGTTATCTTATAAACCTAATTTATAGTTTTATTGTAGGATAATTCTTGGAATTATTTATTTAAAATATTTATGTATTTTTGTGTAAATTTTGCATCATTTATCTATATACAATAAATAAAAATCAATTGCCGCATGTACGATCATCACTTAAGAACGGTTCGACGATAATTGTCAGGACAAGGTTTGTATGAAAGAAAATTTTTGGAAAATCCACCAAAAAAATCAGAAATTCGGATGGTATTTTTTTATTTATTTTAAAGTATTATACACGTCGTTTTATAGATTTTGACACGCTGATTCCAAATTCAATAAAAATGAAATCCAACTTTACGTTCAAAAGTTACAGCCATTTTTTCCCAACATTTTAAAAAAACTAAAACATTGAAGGGTTATATCTCGATAACGTAGCTCCATGTCTCTGGCACCTCCTTTTTTTAAATTCGAATTTTATTATATGCAGTTCGTTTGTGCTTCGTTTGTGCACGCTTGTGCAGGAAATACTTTCGTTTGTGCTTTAACCCTTTAGGAGATATTTAAAAAAATAAAATGGGGTGCTGTAGCCATGCGAGCCCCCCCTTTCTTGAAATTTAAAATTTATTGTATGCAGTTCGTTTGTGCTTCGTTTGTGCAGGAAATCCCGTTGTTTGTGCTTTAACCCTTTAGGTGGTATTCACAAAAACCAAAGGGGGTGCTGTAGATATGGGAGCCCCCCCTTTTTTGAAATTAAAATTTTTTTATATGCAGTTCTTTTGTGCTTCGTTTGTACACGTTTGTGCAGAAATTTTCATCGTTTGTGCTTTAACCCTTTACATGTTATTTATTTTTAAAAATACCGAAAACATGTCTCTGGCACCCCCTTTTTTGAAATGTAAATTTTTGAATGTGCAGTTCGTTTCTGCTTCGTTTGTGCACGTTTGTTCTGAAATTATATTCGTTTATGATTTAACCCTTTAGGAGCTATTCGTATAAAAAACTGTTAATGCTTTTAAATATAAATAACATGGAAAGGGTTAAAGCACAAACGATGAAAATTTCTGCACGAACGTGCACAAACGAAGCAAAAACGAACTGCATATAATAAATTTCGAATTTCAAAAAAGGGGGTGGCAGAGACATGGAGCCCGATAACGTTATATACAATAAATAAAAATCAATTGCCGCATGTACGATCATCACTTAAGAACGGTTCGACGATAATTGTCAGGACAAGGTTTGTATGAAAGAAAATTTTTGGAAAATCCACCGGAAAAATCAGAAATTTGGATGGTATTTTTTTCTTCTAATTTTAAAGTATTAATCACGTCATTGTATAGATTTTGACACGCTGATTTCATATTCGTCAATAAAAATGAAATCCAACTTTACGTTCAAAAGTTGCAGCCATTTTTTCACAAATTTTTAAAAAAACTAAAGCTTTGAAAGGTTCTATCTCGATAAAGTTATAAAATACAGACCTGCAGTTTGAAAATTTCAATTTTTCACGTCATTTTCTATATAATTAACATACTTTTAACGAAATCGAAAACACAAAATTTTAACTCAGGTAGGAGCGGTTTAAATACCTACGCTAGTTATACATATACAGGATGATCCAGACCACCCGTCCACTATGTTTTACGCCCAAACTATTGAAGATAGAGTTTTATAAAAAAAAATTTACTATGTATATCGACCCTAAAGAATTTCAAGAAAATATTTTCAACCCCCTAAAACTGTGCCTTAGGGGGTAGTTTGGGGGGTACATGCCCGTTTCTCAGTAAAATCAAATGGAATGGTATATTCAAAAGTAGATAATTGTAAAGACCATAAAAAAGTAAGAAACTTTTGTAAAACAAAAATTTTCATACTTTTAATTGTTTAGAAAATATGGCGACTTGATCTCAAATTTTAGGGTTTTACTAAAAGTGCTCTAATTTCGTTAAATGTTAATGAAATTTTATTATTTTTTTAAATTTAGAAAATAGAAATAATGACTTTTGTAATGATCTATGAATATTTAAGATTTTGATAGTTTAAAGTGACATACGCGACATATCAAAAATGCAAAAGTTCAATTAGCGATAATTCAAAAAATTTAAATACAATGGTATATCAATTAATACTTTATCTTAAAAAAGATAAGTAAATAAACAACTTTTGATAATAAAATTTTAAATTAAAAATTATAATTTTCAATTTTCCATTTTAAAATTTTGATTTTTAATTTTTAATTTTAATATATTTAATATATTTTTGTTATTTAAAAATGGGTTACTGATTAATCTGATTTATTTTTCTCCTAATCCTTGATATTGTGCTACAATGTTTATTATTAAAATTTCGTATTTAGGTGTTTTAGATTAAGATGAAAATGGAGCATATCATTAAAACATTATTTTATTTCGTTACAAATTGGGATTTATTGTCAAAGCTAGGCAATTTTGAGATTTTGTTTTGATACAAATATTTTTTGTTTGATATTAAAATGTGTTGTTTTTGACGTGTGTATAGCAGAAAAAAAATAGAAAATAATAATCAGGCACGTAATAAGGAAAATTTAGAATTAAAATTCTACAAAAATGATAAAGCTATAAACAATGGTACTTCATTTTATAATTTAGCACGAGGAAGCACTGTGCAGTCACTTGGGAGAAAATTGTTTATGTAAAAACCAAAAACACATTTTTAGATATACAGTGGAACCTTTTTTGTCATAGTTTTCGATAAGACCTCATATTAAAATATGTTTTTAACTAGCGGAATCCCGCGGCTTCGCTCGCGTAAACTTTGAAACTAATTCGAACCCTCCATACGTGATAGGGGATGATTTTTATTCATTACCTTTAAAAAAACGTTAATATCTCGGATCTTCGTTAAAAATTGTAAAAACTAACCCCCTGTCTACCCTCGCCATTAGGGGCTGAATATAGAATTTTTTTATTGCAAAATTTTGCCCGACTCCACCATTATAACGTAAGCAGCTATGCAGATAAACATATCAAAAACAGACTCTGTCTACCCCCACCATTAAGGGTTGAATGTCGAAATTTTTATTTTAATAGATTACTATTTTGCCCGAATTTACATTGATAAATAAAGCAGATATGCAGATAACCATATCTAAATCCATCCTCGTCCCCGTCCCATTCTATTAGGGCTTGAATATCGAACTTTCATTTTTAATTGAATATTAATTTGTTAAACACTTTAGGGGTTAAATTTTGCGAAATGCTGAAATAATTGTTTCATTATTTATATTGTAGAGTATGTTCGATAAGATTCAATTAAATGCGAACAAAAAAAAATATTTTTTTATATAAATTTTGACACCCTGTTTTAACCCCGTAGAGGTTGAATTTCGAAAAATCCTTTCTTAGTGGGTGCTTACATCATAAAAGGAAGGCACCTACGAAATTTCACGTTTCTAGGTCCAGAGATTTGGGCTGTACGTTGATATATGAGTGAGTGAGTGAGTGAGTGAGTGAGTGGTTAAGGACAAACTCTTTTATAGATATAGATATACGTTTTTCTCATTAGTAGGTAGGTGTTTTCCCCCTCAGTCCATCCAATAATGTTCTACCAAGGTTTAACTGTACATATTTTTGCATTATAACATTATTTAATAAATAAATAGATCATATTTTTCAGCAAAACATTTTTCTCACATAAAATACGTCAATACCAACATATTTATTGTAACATCACATATGACATTACAGAGTGCACAATGCACATGTATCTGTCACATTCGGACATGAGTGTTTGGGTCTATCGAGTACATTCAGGGGGAAGAGGAGGCCCCTTTCAAGTATTCATAACATTTGTCACATTCAACCCTCGTCTTGTACTGCATTTTTATTTTATAGGTACTTTTATGTATATGCATGTATTTATTTTTGTGGTATTTATATAGAGAAAATATGTATATTACAATAATAATATTTTACCCGCGGTTTCACCCGCGTTATACAACCTATTTAACTGTCAACTGTGTGGAGTATGTATATAGTGTATGGGTGATTTATTTTCGAGTATGTATATTTCTAAATGACAGACAGAAAAAAAATATAGGTACTTATATAATATTATTATATTATGATACTCATGTGCTTTTTTTATCAATTTACAATTCTTTGAATATTAGTTTGCATTATGTTGAATCATATTTAACGTAGGTACTAAGAAAGTACAATTTTTATTTTTAAGCATACGTGCAAAATAATTATTTATTATGAATATTATGGTATCAACTACATTCCCTATTTTAATTACATATTTTGAATAGTTTCATAATTTTGTATACCTATATATACAGGGTGTCCAAGATAAGCGTGCAATGCATGGGGATATCCTAAACGGTAAGAGATACAGATGTGGTTAAATCAGATGAATTATTTGTAAGAAAGGGGTGAGTATTACAACATCAAAAAATATTAATAATTTTATGTGGTTCAGGCGGTATACCCAAAAAACTGAAAATTCGGAATTTCTTTAAATGACTATAACTTTTTTGTCAAAGTAGATAGGTAATTTTTGTTTGCGGTTTCTTAAAGCACTTTTTTGAGTAGAATTATTTGGTGTATTCAGAATTTTTATATCACTTTTAGTTTCCGAGTTACAAGCCCTAACTTTAGTTTTTCTTATGGGCCGCCAAGTTGGCTATTTCATATTCGAACGTGTTTTTTACTCTACTTTACAATGATATGTCACATGTCATACTTATTATTAAAAAAAAGTAAAAACCTTTTTTTTGTAATAGTTTATTGTTTTTAAATATGCATTTGTTATTTTCATTGTTGTTATTGCGATTTTTGTATAACAATTTTTGTTTTTCATGGCTTACTTAAATGTTTGTAATAAAAAACTTTATAAATATCACCAATATTTAGTACTTAGACTTATTTTCTATAATAAGTATGTCATGTGACATATCATTGTAAAGTAGAGTAAAAAACACGTTCAAATATGATATAGCCAACTTGGCGGCCCATAAGAAAAACTAAAGTTAGGGCTTGTAACTCGGAAACTAAAAGTGATATAAAAATTCTAAATACACCAAACAATTCTACTCAAAAAAGTGCTTTAAGAAACCGCAAACAAAAAGTACCTATCTACTTTGCCAAAAAAGTTATAGTCATTTAAAGAAATTCTGAATTTTTAGTTTTTTGGGTATACCGCCTGAACCACATAAAATTATTAATATTTTTTGATGTTGTAATACTCACCCCTTTCTTACAAATAATTCATCTCATTTAACCACATCTGTATCTCTTACCGTTTAGGATATCCCCATGCATTGCACGCTTATCTTGGACACCCGGTATACACAGGGCCGGATTTAAAAATGTGCCGCCCATAGGCAGTTGCGAAAATTGCCGCCCTTTAGGATTGACAAGTGAGGATTTTTTATGAATTTTATCATTAAAAATGTGAAGACCTTTTTTTTAGCTCTTATAGTAGAAAAATTTGACCTATAAAAAATCTGAAGAGCTTTTTTTAGCTCTTTCAGGTAAATTTTTTTTCCATGCTAAAATTTGCCGCCCCTAAAAATTTGCCGCTATAGGCAGCTGCCTACACTGCCTGAATGGTAAATCCGGGCCTGTGTATACATATATATAGAAATAAAAAATAAGTCTATGCGGGTACGTATGTAATAATATATTCTGTATTTCTGTACATGCATGATAATTTAAAATATTCTGTCCGCGCAACCACCGCGGTAAGCGAATTTTATTTGATAAAAAAATAAATAAAAAATAATTAAATGTGTAAAAAAAAGTTGGCTTTGAAATTTTTTAAATTTTTTATTGATTATTAACTTTTTACTCTACATAATAAACAAAAAAATAAAATAAAATAAAAAGTTCCACATCGGGACTCGAACTCGGGATTCTTAATTTACAATCTCTACTATAATTTTTTTGTTTTTAAAATATCAACCAAACGGTACTTTATATCGAAAAATCACAAGAGACATAATAATTTTGTTTTTTGAGAGGATTCCAAAACATATTTGATATTATCAATCCGATAATTAATACCCGAGATATGATTTTTTTCGGTTTTGAACGGCCGCCATTTTGAAATCCATAAAGGAATTTCGCTGACTAACGAACTTAACCGAGGTATTCGTGAGATCGATTTTTCAACCAAGTTTCAAAAAGATCGGAAGTAATCCTGGAAGGTTAGAGAGTCCACTCGAAACGGCAGATATACATATGTATATATATATATATATATATATATATATATATATATATATATATATATATATATATATATATATATATATATATATATATATATATATATATATATATATATATATATATATATATATATACATAAAGTTTTTAACGAACCTCATTTTCGTGATCTCGAGATCAAGTTTGATAAAGATATATAGTTTTTTTTCCGAAGTTGCGTCATGATGGTGATAGCAATAGCTTTATTTTTCTTCGAAAAATTCGCTAAAATGCATATATGAATATACCAGTGTTGATTAATACATGCATCATAAGGGAGGCAGATTTTGCTTATGGTTGTTTATTTTTGAATAAAGCTTTATGGTTTGAAAGTATATTGCATGAAAAATAATTATTCATATGATCATTTGTGACATTAATTTTTATATCTATACTTAATACGTCTTTCTTTATATTCTTTATAAAAAAATTGTTCAAAAAGGTTATATGTATATGACTATATGACTATATTCGCTTGTTGCCCGTTTGTCTGTATGTCAAGATCTTTTTTCTCAGGAACGGCTAAAGGTATCAAGTTGAAATTAGTATCAAATAGCTTATACATAGTCCTGTAAAAAATTAAAGTTTCTAACTCAATGCAATAAAAAGGTACGGTCTTTCAAAGCATACTTTGATAATGACAGACTGACTCACTGACTGATAATAATCAAAACCTATACCAGGTGTCCCAGATAACTTTTCCAGCATGGGGATCTTAGTATTTATAAGAGATACAGGTTTGGTTAAATGAGATCAATTATTTGTAAGAAAGGGGTGAGTATTACTGCACAAAAAAATATTCATAATTCTATGTGGTTTAGGCGGTATACCCAAAATATTGAAAATTCGGAATTTCTTTAAATGGCTATAACTAACAAAAATAGATAGGTACTTTTTGTAGACGGTTTCTTAAAACACTTTTTTGTATAGAATCGATTGGTGTATTTAGATTTTTTATATCACTTTTAGTTTCCGAGTTATGATCCCTAACATTAGTTTCTCTTTTGGGCCGCTAAGTTGGCTATGGCATGTTTGAACGTGTTTTTTACTCTATTTTACAACGATATGTCACTTGTCACATGTATTTTCGAAAATAAGTCGATGTACTAAACGCCAGTGATATTTATTAAGTATTTTATTACAAACATTTGAGTGAACCATGAAAAACAAAAATTGTAAACAAAAATCACAATAACAACAATCAAAATAACAAATGACTATTGGAAAACAATAAACTATTTAAAAAAATACTATGGCTAGGCCATAAAATGCACACCCCTTAAACATAAAAAAATGTATTAATTTATAATATCAAATAAATACGATACAATATAATTGGTGAAACTTAAAAGGATGTTTGAAAAAAATATTGGAGGTAATTAATATTATATAAATATATAAAATGAAGTTTATCACTCATTAAGATTTTTTAGAAAATCAACAATGAATCTTGATATCAATCGATTATTACCGTTTTTATTTAAATTTAGGATGTATAGTAATAAAACAACAATCATTTTAATTTACAATTTTTATATAAAATATTTTTTTTGTAAAATGTATAAAGTAAATAAATTAATTAATAATAATAATTAGAAAGATAAATACATCCACATATTGCAGCGATAACAGCTGTGTTCACCTGATGTCTAGCAGAGCATTTAAAATGAAACAATGTAACGTTTATAGGTTATATGTATATGTACATTATATATTTGTTTTAAAAATGCAAACTTACCAGACTTTATCTTGATTAAAAAGATTGATTGGCTTTGAATAAAATAATTAAAATACAGCACGTATCGATGTACATGTATTTATATATTAATTAACACAATATAATAATTGTAATACTTGGAATTTGAAGTGACGTATGAAGAAATAGCGCGGTAAACTTATGAACTACCGAGCAACTACTCTATTTGTAAAAATAATTCTTGTCAAAATATGAATTTTTGTTTAAATAAACTGCAAATTTCGTTACTTCTAGTTATCCAATTTTGTTGAGTTTTAATAGGGTTCTATTCTGATAATAGATGAAGTGAATTCAAAAGGATTGGTGCAAATTTATTTCGAAATGTAGCCTACAGTTCGGCGTTTTTATCAAAAAAGAGGGTTAAATCGACAAATTGAACTTTATTTACATTTTTATAACAGAAAATTAAAACCGATCGATATTAAACTAAGTAAAAATGAAGACTGTAATGTTTTCTATCAGAAAATGTAAAAATTTAAGTGGGTTACTGAAGAAATTTAAGATATAATACTCATTTTATCAATTTATATACGAAAAAAAATTTTAGGACGAGAGTAGAACACACTTCCAAGCAGAGCCTGCTTGGGGTGTGCAATACATTATAATTTTTTTTTCGACAATAATGCCCGGTATTATAAACGACCTAGCAAATTTTCAAGCTAGCAAGCACTCTCAAATGGGGTATCAAACTTATATGACAGTTCTCAGTAAGTTGGTTTTTACCGTTTTAGATAGATAGTTTCATACATAGGAAGTAAAAAAAGGTATGTAAAGTATATTTACTAAAGTGTATTTACTAACCTTGCGTAAAAAACGGTAAAACCAACTTACTGAGAACTGTCATATAAATTTCATATCTCATTTGAGAGTGCTTACTACCTAGCAAATTTGCTAGGTCGTTTATAATACCGGACATAAGTATGGCAAGTGACATATCGTTGTAAAGTAGAGTAAAAAACACGTTCAAATATGCTATAGTCAACTTAGTGGCTCATAAGAAAAACTAAAGTTAGGGCTCATAACTCTGAAACTAAATACGATATAAAAAATCTAAATGCACCAATCGATTCTACACAAAAAAGTGCTTTAAGAAATCGTCTACAAAAAGTACCTATCTACTTTGACAAAAAGTTAACTATTTAAAGAAATTCTGATATTCAGTTTTTGGGTATACCGCCTAAACCACATAGAATTATGAATATTTTTTTGTATAGTAATACTCACCCTTTCTTACAAATAATTCATCTCATTTAACCAAACCTGTATCCTGTATCTCTTATAGATACTGAGATCCCCATGCTGGAAATGTTATCTGGGACACCCGGTATATGGTACTTTCCGTTGACCTATAGGCACGGAGGAATGGATGAAGGGAAGGTCATATTTGGAATTATTACGTAACAAATTTAATTTTGCGGTTTCTTTCATACATCGTCTACGTAAAGACGCTTTAAGAACCGGGTCCATTATCTAATAGACCGGGAGGCAGCAACCAAAATTTGGTCACCATATAGCAGCCCGCAAAATTTGTTATGATAATTGTTAATTTGGTATAGCTGTATATTAAAAGTAAATTGTCAGTCATAAAATACGCTGCTTTTACCCCTGATAGATTGTCATAGTCGTCAAGTTTTTGACCTAGGGTGACATATAGCAATCTGGCAGATAAATACATTTTGATATATATCATGTTCTCCAGATCAAGAAAATATCGTTTTCTGACGCCTACGCCACTGCTTAAAAAAAGTAAAGTGAATTAAACAAAAAAAATGAAAAAAAAAATGTTTTTAGGAGCCCGTCAGATTTTTAAGATTTAGGGTGATTTGATTATTACAAAAACAGAAATATGTATATCTGACGTATTCACCGCTGCGTTTTTATTTTATAGCGGGACAAAGATGTTAAAAAAATGAGGAAACTTTTTTTTACAGCCCGTCAGATGTGCATACTATTTTGTAGAATAATGTCCCCTTATGCAAAAAATATATACATCTGACGCGTGAAGTGCTGCATTTGATTTGGAGAGCCCGTCAAATAATTTCGTAGCTCAGGCAACATAAATTTTTTTTACTGTTGTAAAAACAATTTTTTTAGTGATTAGGCTTGATTTGTTTGACCTTTTTTGGAAATACATAATAATAATAATAAAAAAAATAAATACACTCATTAATTGGTTATTTTTTTACATATTTAAATTGTTATAAAAAATAAAGCAACAACTGAGGTGTCAGATACAGTTATTTTCTTGCTCAGATTTTGAACGGGCGGCTATAAATATGTCGGTCATTTTTTTCTACATGTTTCAATTGTTATAAAAAAATAAAGCAACTATTAAGGCGTCAGATGTTTATATGGCAGTTCATAAAAAATCAAAATTAACAAATTTTATAAATATCTGACGGGTTGCTATGAATTTTTGGCCTATTTTTTTTACATATCTGACGGGCAGTCCTATCTAAAGGCAGCGTCCTTTGATCTTAGGACCTATCTAGCTGAGTTCCCTATATCCCAGTTAACAAATTTCATAACAAATTTGGCGGGCTGCTATGATGACCACATTTGGTCGTTGCCTCCCCATCTATAAGTTTACTATAATAGCTATTGTGAAAAATTAAGTTTTATTTAAAGGTACGGAACCCTCGGGGCGTGAGTTTTACTCGCACTTGTCTGTCTTTTCTAATTACTAAAATTGATAAGTGTATTAATCTAATGAGAAGGTAATTATTTTTTTCATAAATTAATAAATATCTGCGTAGAAACATATATTTATGTAAGATACATATGCTACTCCATCTTATTTCTTTCGATTCGTCAAAAACAATTATTATGAGTTTTAGTACCTTATACTAATACCTATACTTATTTCTTGTTTTCTAAAATAAAAATAAAATAGTTTTTTTTTACTATATGTACAAATAGTTCCCTTATTGGTGCTCATTGGCACAGAAAGATTTGAATAGAGTTATGTGATTGGTCGAGCTTACCGGTGGTGTATAGTTCTCGCCCTCTCGTCACGCGGCGCTGCTGCTGTACTTCCGGTGAGGGCGCGCGATATGTAAATGTGGTCGCACCATTTGTTTCATGAGCTAAGAAGAATGTTGATCAGTAAAATACTGCATGATTTTGATGTATATTCGTTCTGTATATTTTTAATTTATTGTAAAAAAGAAGTGGGCATACTGTATGACCATGGAACGAAAACCTAAAGATGTAGATTCAGTGATGAAACGAGATAATCTCTGTCATTAATGAGTTTATGAAATTAAAGAAATTTATTCATATTAATTAAGTATTAAATACGTACTGGCACACATATTTTTACTTTTTTATACATACATGAAATGTAATGTATAAATAAAGTATAGTGATCACGAAAAAATTCGAACTCGAGATTTTAACGGAATTACACGTTTTGAGGATCCCTGAATCATATACCACCATTAACTCAATGACGTCTGTGTGTCTGTCTGTCTGTATGTGTGTGTGTGTGTGTGTCTGTGAACGCTCTACAGCCAAAACTGTAATACTTACGAACGTGGAATTTTAAACTTAAGGTTCTTGTATACTCTAGATGTGCACCTCCTATTTTTGAAAACCATCACTAAACCGGAAACGGATGTTTACTGGTGTCAATTTTTGAATTTTTCGAATTATTTTTGAAACGGTGCGCAGTAGAAAAAAATATTTCAGATTAAAGTTGTAGAGGGGACTTTTATCTATAATTTATGTTCTATTCTTTTTCTCCCCCAAAATTTTTTTTAGGAAATAATCGATTTTCTAAAAAATTTAAATTTTTCGATTTATTTTTTAAACGGTAGGTATTAGAAAAAAATGTTTGAGATACAAGTTGTAGAGAATACTATTTTCTATAATTTATGTTCTATTATTTTTTTTGTATCTTATGAATTGACCAAAAAAAGAATAATTTTAGTTTTAAGTTAAAAATGATATCATAATACAAAAAATCTAGTTATCTATAAAAATTTTGGCATTTATTATTAAAAGTGTCATAATTGAATTCTAGCAAAATAAATAGTTAATACAATAATCACTATTCTTAATTGATTTCGTTTAATATTTAATGTCAATATTAAATACAATGTATCAATTTCATTCAGTGAAAATCATTTTGTAAGTAAAAAATTTTAAAATCAAATATTAAATTATAAAAGTAGTAATCACATATTAATACTTCGGTGTCATGATGTATAAAAAAGTCTCGTGCCTGCCAAGGCAGTTTATTTTAATTTATGCGCTAGTCTTTAATATAATAACTATAATTAAATATAAAATATTTGTATTATAAGCTAAGTTTTACTTCAAGTGACTGTTTGCCGCCCTTTCTGAACTGGCACCCCGGGCGTTCGTCCAGTCTCCTTTCCTAAAACCGGCTTTGCTGTTATATTATATACAAAAACAAAATAAGCAACGCATTTTAATTTTTTAATAAATATAAAATTTTCAACATCAACCATTCTTTTTTCCAAAGCTTACTTGACTTGAATTTACCTAATATTGCTTTTAATTTTGACTGACGTCTCGATTAATAAACATATTTTAGTTTTCCATGGCAATTGTGATTTTTATTGAATAATGAAATGTATTAAATACGTACTGGCACCAGTCTTGATCAATTTTTAATTAAATGCACTGAATTAGAAATATTTGTTGATATTTGATAATTGCTGTTACTGAATATTAATCTATATACATACATTTAACTGTTCTACAGCGGTATTTGATGATAATTTTGCTTAAAAACAGTGGACAAATATTTTTCACGGTTCTGTAAATTATCAAGAAAAGTGTATTTTCTTATTTAAATGCTTTACATTGTTTTAAATTTTACACTTCTTTATTTTATAATATTTGTATCGTATAGTACTTATCATTTCTTAATCATTAGCAAGTGTCCATCACTGGGTGATAATTACTAGTTTTACTTTGTCCATTACTGGAGAAAAAATATAAACAAAATAAAATGCTATTTTGGCATTTAAATTGATTTAATAAACAAGTATGTATTTGTCTTATTAGCATAGGTGGGCACAGTTAATCGAAAAGTTAACTTCGTTAATCGTTAATCCGTTAATAAAAAAGTTAACTTCGTTAACCGTTAAAATTCCGAAAATGTAACGGAAGTTAAAGTTAACCGAAAATTCGAAAATTTAACGAAAGTTAAAGTTAATCGTTAAAAAGTTAACCATCCAAAATATACCTTTTTTTACTATTTCGACAACTTTCTTATGTACTTTTCATCAAACAACCAATGTAACGGACTAAAGTTAACGGAAGTTAACAAAAGCGTTAACGTTTTTTTGAGTTAACTTAAAAGTTTTCCGTTACCATTTTGTTAACTTCGTTAATTAACGATTAACGGATTAACGAGTTAATGCCCACCTATGCTTATTAGTAACATGAGTTTATGAGAATTATAATCCCAAAAAACAGTAAACCTTGCTCCTAAAATGTTCAAAATCGGTGTCAGTACCTTATCCGAGCAAATTCAAGAATTATATATAGGAAATTCAATTCAAAATATGATTATTGTAATTCAACGTGACAACTTTCTTGGTCGATACCACCTTATTACAGACGTCACCATTAAAAAGTGTGATAATAATAATAAAAGCTCCGGGCGTGGTTATGTAAAAATCCACACACATTGAACATACGTGTCTCTGTCGCACCCTTTTATATTCGCGCGGACGCCATCATTACAGGGAAACAAGTTCAGCGTATCGACGATAGGTGGCGGTAAATTGTGGCGGGATTGGTTTGTATTTTCAAATATGTTAGAATTTTTAATTGTTGTAAATTTTGGAGATAAAATAAAGAATTTAATTTTAATTTTAGCGGGAATAGTTTGAATGTCAAAGTAGAAGATCATTGTTGGATTTTTTGATTGTTACAGATATTTTGGTAAAATCAGAACTTGGTATGTACCGGAGTAAGCTATGATATAAGATATTTGATTATGTATTTTAAAATATAATAAAAATAAAATATAATTCTTAAAACCATAGACATAGAAACATGGACTGCGTTTTCTGTATTAACATAATGTGTAAAATTTGGTCCACAAAAGTGAAGATAGACCCAAAATACGCTCTATCCATTTTTTTGTGAAGACTAGATTTTCGAATCAGATGTACCTACAGTTCATGCTTTATATGTCAGAAGTATGATAAAGCAGTCAGGGCCGGATTTAAACTGAATGCCTCCCTGGGCACCGGAAAAAATGCCGCCCCAACACTGAAATTTTACTCAAACTTATAGTTTATACATGTTATTTTTTTAAATTAGAATAACTAATTTACTGCAGGAAATTCGTTATATATTATATACTTCAAAAACATAAAAAAATATATATTTTTTTTCTAAGTTTTGCACTAAGGGTGACTCATAATTGTATTACATTAATTTTTTCACAGGTAGACACGCCTGACTTTTCGAATTGCAAATTCGTCGATTAAATCTTCGCAATCTAAACGTTGAAGTACCTCTGATTCGATGCATAGAATAGCTAAGCTATTGAGTCTACTTGCACTCATTGAAGAACGTAAGAAGTTTTTAATTCTTTTCAAGCATGAAAACGATCGTTCTGCGCTACTTTTCAAATTTTGCCGCCCCAAAAAATTTGCCGCCCTGGGCACTAGCCCCGACTGCCCCTAGTATAAATCCAGCACTGAAAGCAGTACAAATACATATTTTAAAAGTATGAAAACATATTTTGTATCTACAGGGTGTCCCAGGACTGTGTCAAAGCTCAATATTTCATTTATTATAAGAATTGGAAGAAAACTTTAAATGCAAAAGTTGTCAGGCTAAAGGAGCGGCATAGTTTAAAAATAGTTACATTTATACAGAGTGTCCCATAAAATATGTTGAAAATTGAACAGGCAATTCGAAAATGTAAAAATATATAGGGTGTTCCATTTGAAAATTTTGAAAAAAACTAAGTTCAGTGTTTTGATACACCCTGTACAAATAATACAATTTTGTAAATGTTTGACATAATATCGTAATAATAGAGAATATACCAAAACTACTTTCAGTAGAGAACAATTTTTTTTTGTTGTAATTAGAAAATTACAAGGTGTTGAAAATGCTCCTATTTTCTTACAAAATTGGTCATTATTTCTAAACCCCTCTGTATAATCCCATACTTGATACATCAAAATACTCAGAAAAATGAATGCTTTTAGATTATCAAATAAAAATATATAGTTTGTATTTAAAAAAACATAACTTTGGTTGGTAACGCAGTTATGGGACACTCTGTATAAATGTAACTATTTTTAAACTATGCCGCTCCTTTAGCCTGACAACTTTTGCATTTAAAGTTTTCTTCCAATTCTTATAATAAATGAAATATTGAGCTTTGACACAGTCCTGGGACATCCTGTATATACCGGGTGTTAAAAAAAGAGTGTAAAATATTTAAAGAGGTACCTAATAGTATGGACCAAAACAAGCAAATGTGTCCGGAAATTTTTCGTGAGGGAACTACAGCCCTCCAAAGATTTGGCTCAAAATGAGTTTTTATTTAATATCTAGAGAACCCTGTCTGATAAAATTATTAAATTTGATATTCGGTTTAGTAATAATAAGTGTTATCGATTTCTCGTATAAACCAATTATAATTTAGACCAGGGATGTATGGGGCCAGTGGGCCCATCGATTTTTATCTAGTATTTTTTTATTCTTTAACTTTTTCTTGAATAAGAGACTTATATAAGATTACGTGACACAATATACACAAAAATATAATTTACTTATTTGTCATAGGAATTGTTTTCGAGAAATATCGATGGTAAAGAAAGCATGCAGAATTTGACTTAATACGGATGCTTCAAATTACAAATAATAAATTTATATTCTTATTCTATGATTAAAGGTAAGAAAAAAAGTTCATATAAAGAAACCTCCTAATATGAATCCTCTTAGATCTATTATAGCCAGTTCTATTACTGTAACAAGTACCTACTTTACTAACTTGACTAAAAAACGAAATTAAAAATGGTTATTTGTTGATAAGGATGCATTTTTGTGGTATACTTATGTTAAGTTTTTTTCTTAATTTTTATCATAGAACAAGAATATAAATTTATTATTTGTAATTTGAAGCATCCGTATTAAGTTAAATTCTGCATGCTTTCTTTACCATCGATATTTCTCGAAAACGGTTAATCCTATGACAAATAAGCAAAATATTTTTGTGTATATTGTGTCATGTAATCTTATATAAATCTCTTATTCAAGAAAAAATTAAAAAATAAAAAAAAACTAGATAAAAATCGATGGGCCCACAAACCCCATACATCCCTGGTCTAAATTATAATTGGTTTATACGAGAAATCGATAACACTTATTATTACTAAACCGAATATCAAATTTAATAATTTTATCAGACAGGGTTCTCTAGATATTAAATAAAAACTCATTTTGAGCCAAATCTTTGAAGGGCTGTAGTTCCCTCACGAAAAATTTCCGGACACATGTTTATTAGAAGTTTTTTGCTTGTTTTGGTCCGTACTATTACCCCTTTAAATATTTTACACTCTTTTTTTAACACCCGGTATAGCATTTAAATAACCTTTTACCGTCTTGGATGTTTAATAATAATTAAATATTAAAAAAATATAAATTCTTTTTCCCTTCCGCCTCCCGACGTCCTGGATCACTTTAAAGGAAGTAGGGGAAATCTACATGCATTCTTAAAAAGTGAACTCACATTTTTTTCACTTTCTCCATTGAGTGGGGTGTCAATTGATAGGTCTCCTAAAATGCAACAAAAAACGTGGAATAACCTTTTAATTTTAACCCTTCAGGTTTTTCAATGTGGTCAGGTTATTTTCTAAGCTATCGATTCAAAAAATCTAAAAAAAAATCAAAATGTAGCTTTTAATTAACTTTATAATTAACTCACTGTAGAATTTTTTTTTTAATTTTGAAATAGCAATTTTTTCGTAAATCGTAGTGAGAATGACTACGGAACCCTATCATATGCGTGCCCAGCACGCACTTGCCAGTTTTGATTAAGCTAAGCTTACAAAATATATCCAAACTGATTTCTAAGTTTGATAAGTTTCAAATAAAGATATAAATTGTTGATAATATACTAGCTTTTTATTTTTTACATATCTCTAAAACTATGGAAAATATCAAGGTATATAAAGTAAAGACATGGTAGCCTGGTTAGCTCCTTGACCAATCAGCGATGGTGCAGGAATTGACGTCACCACGAAGAGATATTCAAATGTCATAAATGTATAATTGAATATAAATTACAAAAAATTACTTTATTTATTCTTGTTTTCGTATTTTTGATATTTTATCAACACATACTATCAAAGAAGTATAAATTCGACATTGCAAAATCATTAAAAGCTGTCAGAAGAACAGAACAATAGAATAGTAAATATGGGATAAGTCCTGAGAAGACCAAATTGTCTGAAACAGCTTCTTTATGATTTTGCAATGTCGAATTTGTACTTCTTTGATGATATGCGTTGATAAAATATCAAAAATACGAAAACAATTGTAATTTATATTCAATTATACATTCATTACGTTTGAATATCTCTTCGTTGTGACGTCAATTCCCGCGCCGTCGCTGATTGGTCAAGGAGCTAACCAGGCTACCTTGTCTTTATATACCTTGGAAAAATATATAGGATTTAAAAAAAAGGCGCCGAATTTGGCGACTATACCTTATAGGACGCTTCTATAAAAAAAAAAAAAATATCGAACGCTTTAATTGTTACTTATGTGCATAATAAAAAAAGCATATCATTATATTAATTGCAATTACTATTACACTTATAAAATACCGTCTTCATTACAAGAAAATTTCAAGTAGGTGTATGAAAACAGCAAATAAAAAAGAAAAGATGGAAACAAATGACTAAAAGATTAATTACTGGGTTTAAAAAATAAACGACTGCTCTCACTTACCAGAGAGAAAAAAACGCTCCTTTAAGTAATAAGATACTGTTGAGATTTCTCAATTAAGAAAGCGCGCGAAAGAACTGAGTAACTATTGAAGAAAATTGATGATCAGCTTTTTATAACCGTTATTTAATTTCATGGAAAAAAGGTGCACTGATTAAGGAATCCTCTTAAAGGACCTCCGTCTGTTCTAATAAGGAAATATAATATGCTTTTATTTTGAAAAACTTGGTACATGTTTTTTATCCGTAAGATGAGAATAATTGTCTCTCTTTTGATGTGCTTATAAATATTTATATTTATAACATTAATTTTTTTCTTTGAAGTTTTTTTTAAATAAAATTTGTGCATTTAATCTAATATTGTTCGAATTAATTAATATATTTTTCGTCATCTAATTGTTAATGTAAATTATAGTTACACTTTTTTTAACTTATAGATTTAGTGGGCTCTCACACCGGAGCAATATAGCAATATAGCAACACAGCAATAAAGTAACTACCAATTAGAAACTAGCAATATAGCGATATCATATTGCTTTGGTGTGAGACAATATGTTCGATTCAATGTACCTATATTGATCGATAGCAATAATATCGCTAGTTATAAGTTGCTAGTTGCTATATTGCTCCGGTTTGAGAGCCCATTAATAGATTGCTG